>CATIWC010001741.1:0-329127 GCA_948472305.1 Vicia faba
TAATCTTCTTCTTTCTCTTGTCTCTCGTCAATCCTAGTTTTAATTATTTTAGTTTCCCTGTTGTTTTTGTTTTGTACCTCTGTCCGTTTTGAATCTTCAATATACAATCTCTTTTGAATCTTTTTATTTTTATTTTATTTTTATTACTTTTGATTATGACAAAAAGGGGGAGAAAATAAGATTTTGATATGATCCATGAAAACAGTTATGGGACTAAGTCTCAAACATTCCTAACGAAATACAAAGTTCTTTTCTGTTTAAGAGATATGCAGGAACTCAAGACTCTGGAAGACTAAGCTCTAAACATCATCTGGAAAAGAACTGCAAATGAAACTCTGAAAGAAAAACGTCTAAAAGCTCTGAAGAACAAATCTCAGGAAGTTTCCCTTATGCTTTTAAACTCTTTGATTATTTTTTTAAGAAGAAGAAATATCAATCTCAGGGGGAGATTCTCACACTTGCACAATTTTTTTCTTCAAAATATGAATTGTTTTGTCATCATCAAAAAGGGGGAGATTGTTAGAACAAAGTTTGGTTCTAATCATATCTTAGAGTTTTGATGATAACAATGAAATAAAATTTTGTGAAATATATTTTATACTCTGACATGTGTGTTCTCTAAGTTCAAATGATGTTCTGACTCATGCATCTTAGAAAGAAACAAGCATTCTACGCAAGTCTAAAGCAAACTCAGAAGGAAGCACTCAAAAGAAAACTCCGATGAAGAGCAATACTAAGCAACCTCTGATAAAGCTAGTTGAAGCAAAGATCTGAAAGAAGCACGCGGAAAGCAACATTTGATAATGCAAGATTAAATCAAACTTTGATGAACACATAAATTGAAGAATACTCTGATAGAAGAAAAGATAAAGTATACTCTGAAATGGCAACGCTGCAAGCAAGCACTTAAACTTCTAGAGACAAACTCTGACAGTACTGTTGGTTATTAAATGCTAAGACGTCTAACGCACTCAAGTGTACTACGCACGAGCATTAGAAACGTAAAGACCAAGCCTACACGCATCATTAAATGCATGCACTCTCATCAAGTCAGTAACGACCAAGAATTGGAAGCTATATCTAGAAGACCTTTTATTTCAAAGAAAGGTTACTGATCCATGAGAAACAATCTTACGCTCACTATTTTCATACTTGTAAAACAATACTGCATAGTGGGTAGATCTTAAGCATTGAGCAACAATCTTAGTGATAAATCACAATTTTTTATAAAGCTTATTAGAAGCATTCTGTTTCACTACTATTAAGAGATAATTTTGCAAGTGTTCCTTGAGAGACCAGTTGGGTCAGATTTCTCAAGAGGGCTAAGACTAGTTGAGTCTTAGAGGTGTTAGTCACTTGCAGTTGGCTTGTGCATTGTATTATTAGTCACAACAGTTTGGTTGTGCATTTGTAATCAGTTTGATTATAGTGGATTAAGTCCTTGTTGAGAGAGGCAAAATCACCTTGGCGGGTGAACTGGAGTAGTTTGAGTTTCAAACGAACCAGGATAAAAATACCCGTGTCCTTCCATTAGTATTGCACGAGAAAAAGGAAAAACTTATTCAACCCCCCTTCTAAGTGTTTTCTCACCCTTCATGCTCTAGATGAAAAGTTAGCGTGAAAATTATCATATATACGAGAGTAACATTCCTATCCTCTACGATAATACTTCTGCTATTTATCTTTCTAAAAATCCTATTTTACACTCTAGAGCTAAACATACAGAAATTAAACACAATTTCATTAGGGACTATGCTCAGAAGGGAACTCTTTTCTTAAAATTTATAGATACAAACCATCAATGGGCTGACATCATTACAAAACCCCTTGTTGAAGATATATTTAATTTTATTCTGAAAAATCTCAGTATGGAATTATGTCCAGAATGAAAATTCTATTTATATATGCTTAACTCTCATAATATTTTGATTTTATTTGTGAACATCTGAGCAATAGTTCTTCAGAAGTGAGAAGGAAAATTGACTCAAAAACTATCTAGTAGATATGAATGTATAACCAAAACGTTTCATTTCAAGATAGCATTATGCAGTTCACCATATCAACATCTGTCAATCTTAAACGTTAAGTCATCATAAGAGAAGGAACACATCTTCACACTCTGATTGATCAATGGCTAAGTTGATGCATTGAGGCGTGAGTCATCGATAATTGTTTCAAATATCTTCATGCTATCTCCTTTGTCAGAAATCATTTATTACTTTTAATCATTATGTATTTTTTAATTGCAATTAATTTCATGTTTCTTTTCTTTCCGTTGGATATTTATACACCTCTCTCACATTCACTTTTCACCATAACTCTCACACACTATTTGTTTTCTTCGAACTTGTTTTTCTCCTCTTTTCTTATAAAACCCTAAGATTTGTGAACAATGGCTTCCTCTTCTCATCAACAACAATATTCTCAAGATCTTGCTTCTCAAACCACCATCCTTGTTTCATATTTCGTTCCTATTGAAGAAAACTACACTGAACCAGAAAGGACTCTCATCACTCCCGTTGATAATCTTTAAGTTCTCTGTGGACTTATGGTTGATTTCAAAAGTATGAAAGAAAATTGGTATTATCTTGTTCATGATGTAGAGTTTCAAGGATGAAATAGATTATTTGATAGGTTAATTGGTCCAGTCTTTCCAAAACTTTTCAAAGAATTCTGGATTCATGTAAAAGTATCAAATCTGCAAGTTAGCTCGTCTGCAATGGGGAAGAAAATAGTCATCACTGAGAATCTCATTGCAACACTCATTGGGCATGATGGAACTGGAATAAAGTGCATTGACATGGAAGAAAAAGGATATGATCTGAAAGAAGTTTCTTAGGAGACTTTTACTTCTGGATATCCCTCTAACAAAATCAAAGATCTAAATGACTATCTCCGAATCTAGGCTGGAATCAATATGGGGTGTATCAACCACATGAAACCAACAAGTTCTCCAGATTACATTAACATTGATCAACAATATCTACTACATTTCATTGCAACCAAGGTAAAAATCAACCTCCCCTACCTTCTATTTATTCCTATGAAGACCATTGTCAATTAAACAAGAGAAGAAGAAAAATCCAAAAGAGATTGGATTCTTTTGGGAAGGCTGATCTCAAATATTCTGACAGAAAACAAGTTGATAGAACATCTGAGTGAAGCTCATCAAGTTAGTGAGCTGGAAACCTGCGTTGTAAGAACCCTGAACACCAACAACCTCAAGAAGATGAAGATCATTGATACAATCAAGAAGGACCCAACATGCTTAGTGAAGGAAGTCATCTCCATAAGAAGAATTCCTCTAGATGACTTTCCTCTCTTTTCCCAGATGGATTCATCTCCTGAGATAGTTCTCCAATATCTGAAGGCCTATAAAAGTGATGGAACAACTCCAAAGGTAAGTATTCAAGATCTTCAGAAACAACCTCTAGAAGTTGCTCCCAAAAAGTCAAAGAAAAGAAAAGCTTCTGGTGAAGGAAATTCTCACAAAGCTCCTAAAGCTGCTAAAAAGAAAGGTAACTCTTCTTTCGTTTCTATTGTCGAATCAATATTTTTATCAATATTTGAACCCTCTTATTCTCCAAAACTTGCTGAACATCCCTCTCCACAAGCTCTTAACGACTTTGACATAGAAATTGATAACACCATACCCACTAATCAACCACTGTGTGATCCATCTTCTACCCACATTGCTCAAACTCAACCAAAACTTACACAAGTTCTATCTGATATTGATCAATATGATCCACTCTTTGATACCCCCAACCAGAAAATCCAAATACAACTTCTGAAAAATTACTTGAAACCGTTCAAATTCTGGGCATAACTTGCCCTCTCAACTCTACCCAACCACCACATATCATCACCACTCCATCACAAAACTTCGCCATTACAGAGATTCCCTCTCCATATGAATCAACACCAAACTCCTATATTATCATTCCCGACTCTCTAGACCTTCCGACTCCCATAGATCTAACAGAATATCCTCTACAAACTGTAGTTAATCAACAAGCTTTGAACAAACTCATCAACTTCTCTCATAAAATAGCCATCCCAAAACCGAAACCAAAACCATCCAAAACAGATGATGGTAAATCATTGTTGGTTTTTGAGACAGAAATGTAGGAATGGGTTAACTCTCTGAAGCAGGCTTGCTTCAATAATTTTAATCTAGCTGCCTCTGAATACCTCTAGACTCAGTTCAGAAACCGGTTTAATTCTGAATCTCTTAAGATGAAGGAGCTCATCTACGAGATTGATCAACAAAACTTTTGTGATCAGCTAAATGTTTTCAAGGAAGAAGTGTTGAAGCTATGGCGAAGGAAACCTATTCTTCATCTGGATAACACTCTCTGGGAATTCTCACATAAACCAGAAACTCGAGAACCATCTCCTGAACCTCAACCTCTGGTCATCTTCAAAGACATGGGAAAATTTGTTGAAGAATCTTCTGTGAGAGTAACTGCTGAAGAAATGGCTCCAACTTCTCTTATGCTGAAAACTTTGGAGGAATTGAAGAAAGAGAATGAAGTTGTTAGGGAAATGTTGGATAAACAAGATGAAACCAACAAAAAGATCAAGGAATGTTGGGCAAGCAAGAAGAAGCCAAAAATCAGATCAAAGGTTTTCTGGAAGCATTGTTCACACGTCTTCCACCTACACAACCTTAGATCTAGTCTTTTGTTTGTTTTGTTCCTGTTCCTGTTCTTTTTGCTTAACTTCTGTTTATTTTTGTTTCTCATTGTATTTTCCTTTAATTTTAAATGAATAACTTTTTTTCTCTTATTACATGTGTTTATTTATTTTTGATTTATGAAAAAAAGGGAGAGAAAGTGAGATATTTTAATATAAACAGTTCAATACTAAGTCTCAAACATTTCAAATAACATAACTTTTGTTTCAATGTTTCTGAAAGCTAATAGGGAAAGTATCACTCTAAACTTGTGGTATGCTCTGCCAGCCTTCAACATAGGCTTCTCAAAACTTCCATCATATGCTATGATATCTTTTCAGGGAAGTATCTACTCTTTTATTTAATTTTATCCTAGTATTCAACTCAGGGGGGAGACTCTAAAATTTTTATCTTCTAAAAATTATAAATTGTTCATCAAAATAGGTAAGTTTTGTCATCATCAAAAAGAGGGAGATTGTTAGAATATTGTTTGGTTTTACATCTAATTATTAGTTTTGATGATAACTGTTGTACCCCAAAATTTTCCCTCCCATTTTATGATCGCGACTTTATCGTCTAAATTAATCGGGAGACTGCAAGTATACAGCCCTATCGCGTAGTTTTAAAAGATATTGAACCTAAGGGACTATAAATCGAACTAATGTAACCTAAACTACTGTGTAAAGCTATAGCTATCGAATAATTAATTTGGGGAATTTTTGGGTAATAAAACTTAATTCTAATTGAAATAATAATAATGCGAATATCGGTATGTACTTCGTTAACACTAAAGAATCCGGCTTTCCACAGGCTCGTTTTCTAAAAATGATAATAATATCTTTTTCAGCAAAAAGTATTTATTCAAAAATCTATTCTCAAACTTTCGCTCTATTGAAGTAAATTATAATTTTAAACTCTGATGTATGCTTTCGCTATCCCATTGATTTTAAAATTACTTTTTGAAAATAAATAAAGTTTAATTGGTTTTAAAACGCTGTCGCAGTCTTTAAAAACAATACCTAGCATCTACTATCTGATTCTAAACCTCAAACTGTCGCTCTGTTGGTTTCTAATCTTAGTCGGTTTATTAACCTCAAACTGTTGCTCTGTTGGTTTCTAAACCTTTTTAACAAAATAAACTAGATAACTAAATCAGAAAAAGTGTTTATTTTATAAAATATAATCAAGCCTGTTTATTCCGGATCCATTCAAATTAACTCGTTACATACCGATATTTAAATGATTTAGCCAGACATACTCATAAAAACAGACATGGATACATTAAAGGAATTAATAATCATAAATAAATTCATGGCTAAATAAATATTCTCATGCAAATAATTAATTAAAGGATATAAATAAGGAACCTGAATTAAATAATGCTGGAAACAATCTTTGAAGCTTGAATCAATCCGTACAGAATCTTCGTTCTTCAACGGGAATAAATTCTAAGTATTCGAAAAAGGAAAAGAAAACTGGCTGGAAAAATAACTACTAGGAATCGAATTACACTGGAAACTAGTAAATGCGATGAAAGTAAAAATTCTGAAAATTGAAAAAAATCTAAGCAAAAACGGTCCCAATTTTGATTTCCTGATGTCCTTTTATAGTGGTAGAATGTAACCACTTTTGAGATATTTTCGTACCACTTATCCTCTAATTTCTCGTTCTAACTTGAACACGTTGAGACGGGCGCCTCAATTGACCACGTCCTCAATTGACCACGTTGAGACGGGCGCCTCCCACTAAGGGGAAAGTCCGAGGCGGGAGCCTCAATTGTAGGAGAAGAGATGAGACGTGCGTCTCACTCTTGCATGTGACTTTAGGGTTCTCTTGCTTGCGTGGGTCTGAATTCGTTTGGGCCCAGTTTGGAGATGATAAACCTTTTGGTCCATCATTATTGCTTTGCACACCCCTTTTCTTCATTTCTTGCATATTTAGTCCAATAACTCTCTTAATTTCTTCACTTTGCTCAATTTGTCTAATTAAAATAAAATACCTGAAACAATAAAAAATACCGGCGTAATATGGAAATAAAATGAAATAATTAAATAAAAATACTAACATTATCTATGAAAATTAAATCAAATATACTATATAAAATTGTGTTATCATTTTACTCAACACATGTTCATTAAGATCCTCAACTTGCTCAAGGATGCCCAAGAGTTGACCAGACAAACTCCCTCCTAAGACAATGAGCTTCAAACTAGGGTTTCCATTTTTATCAAGATGTTTGAGTTCCAAGGGTCCCAAATTATTTCCATGGTCCTAATATGTTCTCAAGACCCTCCATGTCAAATTTCAAGCATTGCACACGAATTTTTCTCAGTCAACTGCTAAGATGCTTGAGAATCGACTGTATTAGGTCAAAAGTCAATTGTGGCCCACATACAGTCAAACTTCAAGATTTTTGGTCAACATCAACATTTTGAAGTTATATCCATCATTTTATCAAGGGTTGATCATGATTCCTCAAGGAATGCCCCAAATTCCTCAAAACCCAAAAGTTGCTAAATTAGGGTTTCTCAGACTTTATCAAAATTTTTCCATCCAAGACTCATTTTTAAGAGGATGCAATTAACTACAACTCATCTTCATCCCTCAAGTCCAAAATATGCACTCACAAAAAGATATGAATTTCCATATTATAGGTCCTTTTGAAAAGTCAACAAAAACACTTTTTGGGTCAAAGCTTTCTACATGAACATGGAAGAACCAATTGAGATGAGACAAAAAGGGTTATTTATGGGACATCCTAAGCTTTCTAAAAAGTCCAAGAACACCTCTCTAGGGTTAAAATTGGAAGAGATATGCCTTGTCAAAGTTGACCCTTTTTGCAAAATTGCCAAAAGTCAAATATGCTCAAAAATGCATTTTTTTGCCAAATGGGCCTAACCTTTTATGCTTGCACCTCACTCATAACATGGTCCACGACCCAAATATTCACCCACATGTTATTTGCTTCATTATTCATTTTATTTTGATTTTTTATTAATTAAAAATTGAATAAAATAAAATAAATGGTAAATAATAGCAAATATTTGTTTTGATTGGATTTTTGGACAGAATCACAAGCTCATTATGCTGGCATATTAGAATCAAATCGAATCAAAGTTAATTGGCACAAGAATGGCATGATTAGGACAAATTTGGAAGGATATCATACAACATGAAAACCAAATCAAATATTTAAAAATTGCAAGGATATTAGTGGTTTTTATAACCCTAATTCGTTCAAGGATATATAGAGAGCAAGAGCAGACACAAAAAGAGAGGTTGCAGTCGTGAGAAAGGAAGAACAAAACTCAAAAAATTGACAAAAAGTGGTGATTCGGTTTCTCACGTAGAGGCCAATTCCAACCATTCTAAAGCTTCCAAACGATTCCTGGACCTTCCCAGAAGCTAACCCAATCAATTGCAGGTCCTTTCATGCCCAGAATCATCGCATAATACTCTCACAGTTTGCTTTTTTTTTCAAATTCGATTACAATGATTCTTGCATCATAAACATGTTTTAATGATATATTTGTGTTTGTTGATATATTTGCAACATATTTGAATGGTTTAATTGTTGTTTCAGTGCATATATTGATGATTACCATTGCTAGAGTTTGAGGTTCCGTTTTACGATTTCTTTGTACAGGTGAAATTGGGCCAAGAAAAGAGTACTATCATACTCGTGAGATCAAAACAAGTTGATCCATGTGCTTAGAACTAATTTATCATGTTTGATATTGATTTTGGAAGGTTACAGGTTTGTAGCTATGGAAGATGTCCGTAGGTAAAAATATTATACCTAAAACGACGGACTGAGGAAGAAGGTGATGAGGTGGCTGATAACCACTAGCTCGTTTGAATTATACGCACGTTTTTATTTTTTCCAGTTTATTCACATTTTAACATATAATATGTATTGTTGCTATTATGTTAACAACTAAGCAACACAACGCAACTGGCAAGGACGTGTGTTTGAGAATGGGAGGACCTGGGTTCGATCCCAGGTCCAAGAATTTTATTATTTTCTTCACATTTGATTACAGATCCTATACTCTAAATTGCCAGGCGTCCACCATGCACCACAACATCCAGCCAATGGATCATCTCCATCACCAATCCAATGTCCCATATAGCAAGGTCCATGGTACACCCTCCCAGCATGGTCACCACTGAATCTAGCGCAGGTTTGGGCTTCAGCTTGGTGAGCCTAGCAAATTCCACGACACCCCCCCTCCAATTGCTTAAGCAGGCCCAATTTAATTTCTTTTATTTATTTTGTTTGTTTAATTATTTGTTTTCACAAATTAATTCTTTTTTAATTAACTACAAAAAAACCCAAAAAAATCACAAAGACATCAAAAATCTTTTTCAATAAAATATTTATTTTCTTTAATTAATTATTTAATTTAAATTAGGTTAATTTAACTCCTTTTTATAGTTAAAATCAATTAGAACTTAGGATTGATTTTTGTAAATAATTAATTTTTCTTCAAAAATAACTTAAATATTATTTTTTCTCAAATTAGATTTTTTAGGTTTTCTAATCATCCTCGCATTTAATTCGTCTCGCGTAGTTTAATTACCCTTTTTTAATTATTTTTGTAAATGCTTCGAGGTTGTAATAGCTTTAATTAGGTTTTAATTTCACATTTTTATTTACAGTCTAAATAATTCTGTATCTGCGAAAGCCATGCAATAATTAGGATTTCTATTTCCGCACTTTAATTTCCGCAATTATAAACTGTTAGATGTACGCTAATAGGAGTGTATGGCAAGAATATTTGAAAATTAAAGCAGTAGATAACCTAAATGTGCAAAGACAAATTAACTAAAAAAATTCACTCGCACATGCTCCCTCCTAGGGTTTACTCCACTTTGGTTGCCTTCGGTTAAGCGGTCATGAAGTATAGAGTTTGTTAGTGGTCGTCCTATAGCCCGAAAGATCTCAAATGACCCATTCGGATGTTGCCTCAAAAAAAGATCTTTAAGGATTTAGGATGATTACTAACACCTCCTAACATTGCTTTTGTGATTGTATATGTCCCTTCGAACGTCCCTAAAAACTCCAACGACGGTGCTACCTATTCCTTAATAATGGGATAACGCTGTCTAAAGGAAAATGAACAAATTTTTTTCCGAGTAGGTAGATTAACTCTTAAGTACTTTCTCAAACAAAGAAACTTTTTCACACAAACACTTTTCAAAACAATTTTCAAAACAACTTCGTCACATCCTTGAGGACTGATACAAGGGTTATCACGAAGTAAACCCTTTTTTTTCTTCAAAACAAGCACACACACAAGCAATTTTAAAATGAGCAAGTACCTAAGAGCCCATGGAAAACCACGGATAGAAAGGGTGCTAACACATTCCCTTTCTATAATCTACCCCCCGTACTCAGAAATATTCTCGAAAAAGGTTTTTTCTGTTCTTTTTCCTTTTCCTTTGTTGGATAAAATAAAAGCCAGTGGCGACTCTTGCTTACCGCGATATTTTGCGAACAAAAAACGCAAAATACAAACCAGTATAACAGTCGGTTCTGCCACCGTATCACAGAACTGGCGAATCTGTTGGGGAATATAATAAGTAGGGTATACCCTAGGATCTAGGTCATTTCAAAATTTCTTTCTTGTTTGTTTGCTTTATTCTTAAAGGTTTTTGCTTGGGTTACTATATATCCTACACCCCGGATCTGGGAGTACTTTTTAGGTAAACAGCAATAGATCATGGAGAATGTACGACATAGACCGATATGGTTTAAGCGATGGCTGTGTTGGTGTGGCACTTTGGTTGGTACCGGTATCCTTTATGGGGAAACGAGGAGAGTACGGGGCCTCCGTGTGGTGTCGTGAAGAACTAACAGACCTTAGAACCTTAGTTGAACAAACTTGTCCATTAGAAAGTAGGGAGATAGCCGACCTTGGTATAGAGCTGAGGATTGGTTGATACTCGATGCTACACTCATTGAGATCAGACTTTTGGGATATTTCGGCTGCAAGAAAAGATTGCTTGAGCTAAGACAATGCTCGATAAAGGATGGTCAGTGATATTGAGATCCATTAGAACCCGGTTACTTTTTAAGACATGTTTGAAACCAACTAAACTTCAAGAGGGTATGGCCTTTAACCTCATGCAAGCCTTAAACCTAAGAACTTGGTGTGATTTGTCAGTGTTTGCTATACCTGTGGTTTATCATGACATCATGCATGATAACATGTCATCCATTCTTATTTCACTAACCATTTCAAAGACCAAGGGAATTTATCTTTGTTCTGTTTTGTAGATCATGACTTCCGTTTGTAGAAATACCATCTGAATCAGATTTGTGAAGATACCTTCCCAACTCAAAGAGCTAGTATCAAAGGTTTCCGAAACTTTTGTGTTCACTAAGAGACATGGTCGACTTCTCAACCTGGTTACTTTAAACTTTGATGAAAAGATGATGAGTGTACTCTTTCAGTTCTTTGATCCCAAGCACCACTTCTTCACCTTTCCAGACTATCAGTTGGTGCCTACCATGGAAGAATTCTCTCAGCTGTTGGATATACCTATTCTTAAACAGTTGCCTTTCACAGGTCTGGAAGAAGTTCCTAAATCAGAAGTTATTGCCTCAGATTTGCATCTGAAACGGGCCGACGTGGTATCCAATTGGGAAATAAGAAGGGAGTCGAGGGTTTTCTAGCCATATTTCTGATAGACAAGGCCCAACTGTTTTGGGATGATATAGATTTTAAGGATTTTGAGGAGATCTTGGCTCTTCTAATCTATGGGTTAGTCCTATTCCCTAATCCAAACTCATTCATAGATGTGAATGCTATCAAGATCTTCCTCTCTCGCAACCCTGTGCCTACCTTGCTCGGAGATATTTTACACACTCTCAATACTCGCACCATGAAGAGAAGAGGGGTCCTTATGTGCTGCATGCCATTGCTGTCGAGGTGGTTTATTTCTCACCTCCCTAAGTCCGTACTGAAGAATGAAGAAAGTTTGGGTTGGTCGCAAAGAATAATGTCACTCGCCCATATGGATATTCTCTTGTGTTCCCAAGCTATGGAAAACACTGCTATTATTGACCGCTGCGGGGAGTACCCTAATGTCGCGTTACTTGGAATCAGAGGGGGTATAACCTACAATCCTTGTTTAGCTCTGCGAAAATTTGGTTATGCTCGAAGAGATGGTCCCCATGAGTTACTTATCGAGGGCATTGTATTCAACTATGAGGATGATGTTCAAGAGTATCGTCGGAGGTTCATATGAGCTTGGGGCATGGTAAATAGATTTGGCGCCAGGGCTTTGGGGCCGAAGGCTTCCATTCCTATGGAACCTTACCTCCAATGGGTACGAGCTCACGCCCAGAAGCTTATGATGCCCTATATGGCCGTTTTACCAGTGATTGTGGAACCCACTACTGAAGGGGGTATTCCTTACACGGTTCTCTATCCTAATATGCCCACTGATCTTGGAGAATTATAGAGGTCTTGGATTTAGTTGAAGAAGGAGTGGGATACTTACAGGGATCAGTTCTATGCCCAAGAGAGGAAGGTTTTAGAGCTCACAAAGCAGCTCCATGAGGAAAAAGGACTCAATGTTTATCTCGGCACAAAGAGGAAGCATCCATGGGAATTTTGATTTCTTTTTCTAGTTTTAGATTTGTTTTTTGTAATGCCTAAAAGGCATTTGAACTTTGAATTTAGCTAATAAAGTCTTTGTTTTATTTTGGTTTGCAAATTTAAATTTCCCCAAAGTCTTTGAAATCATTGCATGCGCCTCCCATTCATAGCATTGCATGTACAGGTACCATTACAGGTTTCTCATTTCTTCGTTGTTTATTTCAGCAGAAATGTCTTCCGAACAAAGCATCAAAGATATTCAGGCACAAAACACCCAGTTCCAGCAAATGTTTGTAAATCTGGCAAAAGGGAAGGAGGATCTGAAATCCCTCATCCTGAAAGAGAGAAAGAAAAAGAAGAAGGCTGCCGGTATTCTGAACATGGGAAGAAGGTTTGGAGGGCCGTTGAAGCGACAAGTCAATCTGACCTCTTCATCCAAAGAAGGGGAGAATCAAGAAGAAGAAACAAGGGAGAAGGATCCTAGTCCTAAAGTTTCTGACAATGATACCGACTATAATGATGAGCAGTATCCTCCTACTGAGGATAGATACAAGCAGTTGGAAGATCGTTTGAGTGCCATGGAAGTCTAGAGGATACCTGGGTTGGATTTCAAAGAATTGGGATTGGTATTGGGAGTGGTCATCCCACATAAGTTCAAAGCTCCAATTTTTGCAAAGTATGATGGGATGTCATGCCCAAAACTCCATCTCCGCTCTTATGTCAGAAGGATTCAACCCCACACCGCTGATAGAAATTTGTGGGCATTTCTTTCAAGATAGTCTATCATGGACTCAGCTTGAATGATTCTACCAACTGGAGAGAGCCAATTTCCGAAATTGGGAATATCTGGCTGCTGCTTTCTATAAGCAGTATCAATACAACGCCGACCTTGCTCCTACTCGTACTCAACTCCAGAGTATGTCCATGGGTGCAAGTGAAGGCTTTAAAGACTATGCACAAAAGTGGAGAGACTTGGCTGGAAGAGTCCAACCCCTGTTGTCTGATAGGGAGTTGGTTGATATCTTTCTGGGGACGCTATATGGTCCATTATTTAATCATTTGATCGACAGCTCGTCAGCTGGTTTCACCGAGCAGATTCTGACTGGAGAGAGAGAGTAGAAACTGGGTTTTGGAGCGGTAAGATACAAAAGCATGCCTCTTTGAGTTCGGTAAAGAAGCCTTTTGCTGGTAAGAAGGAAGCCAATGCCATATATAGCCCAAGAGGCCAAAATAGAGCTGAACATCGTCAAACAGTAAGTGTCGTAATGATACCCAGGCCTACTGTCGCTCCACAACGCAACAATCAACCAAGGGTGGAAAGACCACAACGGCAGTTTACCCGAATCAATATGACATTGGCTGAAGTTCTACCTCATATGCTGAGATCCAACTTAGAAACCTTGAAAGAGACTCCCAAGAATCCAAATACCATATCTCCCCGGTATAATCCAAATGCTCGGTGTGCCTATCATTCTGAGAGTCCTGGCCACGATACCAATGACTGTTGGGCTCTAAGAAATAAGGTACAAGACCTGATTGAAGCCAAGGAAATTGAGTTTGATGCTCTAGAGAAGCCCAATGTCATAACTGCTCCCATGCCTAAGCACGACCGTGGAATTAATGTTGTTGATACCGACTTATTTATGACCTTGGTGGATGAAGTTTCTACTCCTCTCATGACTGTGATGAAGAATTTGCTGATGGCCGGTTTACTTCTGGGTTGTGGTGAAGGTTGCCACATGTGTTCATTTCTACCTTCTGGTTGCCATTTTCTGAAGTCAGGTATTCAACGCCTGATGGACAACAAAGAAATTTTTTTCGAGAAAAATTTGGTTCCCGTTGTTCCGTCTGAAGACATTGCCATTATAACCATTTCCACCAATCATTCCAAGGTCTCCTCGAGAAGACCTATTAGGATTACATCTTCTCCAAGAGTCGTTGCGCTAATAATCATTATTCCTGGTCATGTCCTGTATGTATCGGACAAAGCTATCCCCTGGAATTATGGTGCCGATGTGTACTATCATGGCATCAAACAAGATTTGAAAAATGAAGAGGATGATACTGATATTGATAACATTGTCGGCATCAGCAAGGTTACTCGAAGTGGAAGGGTCTTCTCTCCCGAGATTTCCCCTAAGACTGTCAACAGGCCTATTGTCATTCCATCTTCTATTCCTGCTAGTACATCAACTACCGCTCCTGTTCTTACTCCAGTTAGTACCCCTGTCAGCGAATTGTCTGGTATTCGCGGCAAAGAAGTTATAGGTGAGCCTGCTCGGACGGAGGCGCCTAGAAAAATTATTGTGGAAGCCTCTAAGCAAGAGATAGAGGAAATACTAAAAATAATTAAGAAGAGCGACTACAATGTGGTCGGGCAGCTGGGGTAGACCCCCTCAAAGATATCCATGTTATCCCTGCTGTTGTGCTCTGAGGCCCATGCGAAGGCTTTGATTGCATCCCTCAAAACTGCGCATGTGCCACAGGAGACTTCAGCTGATCAATTTAAAGATTACGTGGCTAGCCTGACTGTTGACAATGGGTTGGATTTTCCAGATGCATACTTGACACCGAAGGGAAGGAAGCATAATGATGCTCTGCATGTATCGATTGAGTGCAGGGGCACCACTATGGCTCATGTGCTGGTAGATACCGGGTCTTCGCTAAATTTTCTACCCAAGAAGGAATTGGACTGGTTGGGTTGCGAGGGTTTAACTTTAAAGCCTAGTAACATTGTGGTAAGGGATTTTGATGGGTCGAAGAGAATGGTGCAGGGGGAGGTGGACATCCTTGTCAAAGTGGGTTCTCATACCTTTGGGTCCACCTTCTATGCGATGGACATCAGGCCGTCGTATTCTTGTTTGTTGGGTCGTCCTTGGATCGACAAGGTTGGGGCAGTTACTTCCACACTACACCAAATGCTGAAGTATCCGGTAAAAGGGAAGATTGTCACTGTGCGGGGTGAAGAGGAGTATATGGTGAGCCACCTCAATTCCTTCTGGTACATAGAGATGGACAGGGAATTCATAGAAACTCCTTGTCAGAACTTCGAAGAGGTCCCTCAGATCTTGGCAATGACTGAAACTACTACCAGCAACAAACCTCCTCTGAAGATGGATTCTCTCAAGGACGCCAGGGCCGTGGTTGAAGAAGATGGGTCTACCAATTGGGGTCAGCTCCCTGATTTCACTCACAAAACTGACAAATTTGGTTTGGGTATTACTACAGGGGATCAAAGGGCTGTTCGACGCGCTCAGGCTGGAGGATCTCCCCTACACATCAGTAATCGGGGAATTAATGCCATTGAAGACAACGAGGAAGACTCAGACATTGACAATTGGATCTACCCAACTACCAACAGTGGATCGAGTAACTGGACGACTAGGGACTTTATACCGGTTTCTTTTATTCCGCAGTAATTGTCTTGCTTGTTTTGATATTTTTAATAAACAATTTAAAACTTTATGGCCTTGTGCCTTGCCCAAGGCACATTGGTTTTGCTTGTGAGAGCCATTACTTGTCATTTCATATATCATTAATAAAGCCTTGGACGTTTCTTGCATACAAATTTTGAGCTCTCTGTTCTTTCTTTTATGTTTTCACTTTATCAAAACAGCTATTCTCTTGCACACACTCACGTATCATACTGCAGATCCATATCCACTCTGGATCCCATTGATAACAGCTCTGCTATTGCCAGTTATAACTTCGAAAATCTGATCAACCAAGCTGAAGACGAAGCTGAGGATGATTGTGAGGTGCTGGAGAACTTGCTAGACTATTACAAGAGGAAGAAAGGGCCATACAGCCTCATGAAGAGCCGGTTGAGACAGTGAACTTGGGTACAGAGGATGATAGAAAAGAGGTTAAGATTGGTGCAAATTTGGAAGTTAAGGTCAAACAGCGGTTGATACAAATGTTGCACGACTATGTTGAGATCTTTGCCTGGTCCTATGAAGACATGCCTAGTTTGGACACTGATATCGTGGTACATCGCCTGCCGACTAAGGAAGGCTGTCCTCTGGTTAAACAGAAGGTCCACCGTATACGTCCCAAAATGTCAGAAAAGATCAAGGCAGAGGTCATGAAACAGTTCGACGCATGATTCTTAGCTGTCACTTCGTGTCCACAGTGGGTTGCTAATGTCGTTCTGGTACCTAAGAAGGACGGTAAGGTACAGATGTGTGTGGATTACAGAGATCTGAACAGGGCAAGCCCCAAGGATGACTTCCCTCTTCCTCACATTGATGTTCTGGTCGACAACACCATGCAACATAAAATATTTTCCTTCATGGATGGTTTCTCTAGCTACAACCAGATCAAGATGGCTCCTGAAGACACGAAGAAGACAACCTTCGTCACACAGTGGGGCACCTTCTGCTACAAGGTGATGCCTTTTGGGTTGAAGAATGCTGGGGAAACTTATCAGCGCGCCATGGTCGCTTTATTCCATGATATAATTCACCATGAGATCAAAGTTTATGTTGATGACATGATATCCAGGTCTCAGACTGAGGAAGAGCATCTTTATCATCTACAAAATTTGTTCGACAGGTTTAAGATATACAAGTTGAGGTTGAACCTGAACAAGTGCACCTTCGGGGTAAGGTCTGGTAAACTTCTGGGTTTCATTGTCAATGACAAAGGCATCCAAGTAGATCTTGCAAAGGTAAAATCTATACAAGAAATGACAGCTCCCCGTACATAGAAGGAAGTTAGAGGTTTCTTGGGACGCCTGAATTATATCGCCAGGTTCATTTCCCATCTGACTGCCACTTGTGAGCCCATCTTCAAGCTTCTGAAGAAATATCAAGTGGTAAAGTGGAATGATGAATGCCTGACCGCTTTCGAAATAATCAAGGAATACCTTTAAGAACCATCAATTCTGATGCCTCAAGTTGAAGGAAGACCTTTGATATTATACTTGATAGTGCTAGACAATTCAATGGGGTGAGTGTTGGAACAGCATGACGAGTCTGGTCGAAAAGAGCATGTAATATACTACCTTAGCCAAAAATTTACTGACTGTGAGACAAGATACTCAGTGCTCGAGAAAACTTGTTACGCTTTGGCATGGGCTGCTCGCCGACTGAGACAATATATGTTGACTTACACTACCTTGTTGATATCAAAGATGGATCCAATCAAGTACATTTTTGAGAAGCCTACACTCTCCGGAAGAATAGCAAGATGGAAGATGATCCTAACCGAATATGACATCCAATACACATCCCAAAAAGCAATCAAGGGAAGTGTATTGGCTGATCATTTAGCTCATCAGGCCATGGATGACTACAAGTCCATGAATTTTAAGTTTCCGGATGAGAATATTATGTTGGTGACTGACTATGAAGAACCTGGACCGGATAAAGGACCCGAGGAGGGATCCCGATGGCCTATGTATTTTCATGGAGCCTCAAACGCATTAGGTAAATGTATTGGCGCCATAATCATATCTCCCGAGGGCTGTCATACTCCGTTCACTGCCAGATTATGTTTCAACATTCTCCAGTGAAGTCCCCCTCAGCGGCAGGTACATGAATTCTCGCAAAGAAATCTCTCACACAACTGATATCTTTTTTGGATGGCATCCTTAAGCCCATCTCCGATGACTCTCAGTTGACTTCCAAATGGAATCTATAAGCCCATTACCGATATCATTGATTAGTATTACTTCATGCGAGTGCAAATTTCTGGGCACTCTAGTGTTCAATCATCTTCCACCTTCATATCACGAAAGGCAGACCAACCAATCTACATCCTCAGGTTTAAGAAGATTGAACAGGGGCAGCTGTTGTACCCCAAAATTTTCCCTCCCATTTTACTCAACATATTTTCATTAAGATCTTCAACTTGCTCAAGGATGCCAAAGAGTTGACCAGACAAACTCCATCCTAAGACAATGAGCCTCAAACTAGGATTTCCATTTTTATTAAGATGTTTGAGTTCCAAGGGTTCCAAATTGTTTCCATGGTCCTAATATGTTCTCAAGACCCTCCATGTCAAATTTCATGCCTTGCACAAGAAGTTTGCTCAGTCAACTGCTCAGATGCTTGAGAATCGACTGTATTAGGTCAAAATTCAATGGTGGCCCATATACAGTCAAAATTTAAAATTTTTGGTCAACATCAACATTTCGAAGTTATATCCATCATTTAATAAAGGTTTGATCATGATTCCTCAAGGAATTCCCCAAATTTCTCAAAACCCAAAAGTGTCTAAATTAGGGTTTTTTAGGAAAATTCAACCAAACTTTGACCAAGCATAACTTCCTCATACTTTATCAAAATTTTTCCATCCAAGGCTCATTTTGAAGAGGATGAGATTCCCTACAACTTATCTTCAGCCCTAAATTCAAAAATATACACTCACAAAAAGATATTAATTTCCACAGTAATCTCATCTCCCTAGTAAGTCGCTATAAAACCTGGAGCACGACCAAATAACAGTCAATCTTATTTTCCTCAGCAAATCACTGTAAATCTTGGAGCACGACCAGATAGTAGTTCATTTTTACCTCCTCGACTAAGAGATGATTCCCCAGTAGAATAACGGACAACTGAATCTCCTAAAATTCTATTTCTCCCAAGATAAAGACCAACATTCCCCAGCGAAATCTTCCTGAACAACAGGTATACGGATTCTCGCAGAGGAATCTCTTATGCGAATCAAAATTTCTTCGGATGGTATCTTTAATCCCATCTTCTGTCATTGACTTCCAAATGGCATCTATAAGCCTATTCCCGATATTGCAAGACCAGTACCACTTCATGCGAGTGCAAATTTCTGGGCACTCTAGTGTTCGATCATCTTCCACCTTCAGATCACGAAAGGCAGACAAGCCAATCTACATCCTCAGGTTTAAGAAGATTTAACAGGGGAAGCTTTTGTACCCCAAAATTTTCCCTCCCATATTTCTCACTACATTTCAAGTGAGGTCTTCAAATTGCTCAAGGAAGTTCAAGAGTTGACCAGACAAACTCTCTCCTAAGGCAGTCTACCCCAAATTAGGGTTTCACTTTGCATCAAGATGTTTGAGTCCAAAGGATCCCAAGTGATCACCATTGTCCTAATATGTTCTCAAGATCATCCATGTCAAGTTTCAAGCCTTGCAGAGGAAGTTTGCTCAGTCAATTGCTCAAAGGCCTGAAAATCGACTATGCTAGGGCAAAAGTCAACGGTGGCCCACATACAGTCAAACTTCATTATTTTTGGTCAACATCCTCATTTTTAAGTATTATTCATCATTTGATCAAGGATTGATCATGATTCCTCAAGGATTTCTCACAATTCATCAAAACCCAAAAGTTGCTAAATTAGGGTTTTGTAGGAAAAGTCAACTCAACTTTGACCAAGCATAACATTCTCATACTTTATCCAAAAGGGACCATTCAAATCTCATTTTGAAGAGGATGTAATTCCCTACAATCCATATTCTTCTCCCAAGTTCAGAATATGCACTGACAAGAAGATATGAATTTGGACATTATAGGTCATTTTGAAAAGTCAACAAAAACACCTTTTGGGTCAAAGCTTCATACATGAACATGGAAGACTAAATTGAGATGATACCAAAAGGGTTGCTTAGAGGACATCTTAAGCTTTCTAAAAAGTCCAAGAACACCTCTCTAGGGTTAAAATTAAGGGAGTTATGCATTGGTAAAGTTGACCCTTTTTGCAAAATTGCCAAAAGTCAAAAGTGTCCAAAATTGCATTTTTTGCCAAATGGGCCCAACTTTTTATGCTTGCACTGAGTTTATAATGTGACCCACGACCCATGAGCCCTTCCACTTGTCATTCTTTTATTTTTTTTCATTTTATTTTGATTTTATTTCATTTAAATCAAATAAAATCAAAATAAAATAATGAAAATATCAAAAACTAATTAAATCTTGAGATTTTATGCATGTTTAGGTTCACTACACAGCTGGAAATAAGATCCAATCGTGCAAGGTTCAAAATGGACACAAAAAGATTGGATTTTCTTGATTTGGAAAGACTTGCACAAGGATCAAATCATGAATCAATAATCATAATTGGAGAAGATTTGAAACAAAGTTGCAACCCTAATTCATTCTTGGATACATAAGGAACAAGTGCAGACCAAAAACAAAGAGGTTGAAGGCGTGCAAGAGAGAGAACAAGTATCAAAAATTTCAAGAAAAGTGGCAAACTGATTTCCATGTTTCAGATCACTACAAGGCATTCTAGTCATCTCAATTGATTGTTGGACTCCCCAGGATCAAGCTTCAATTGCTAGCAAGCCTCCTCACACTCAGAATCGCGCTGTAAGATTCACACGGTTCATCTCTTTTCTTGAATTTGCATATCTTAATTCTGGCATCTTTAACATGATTTATAAGCATATTCTTGATCCTTGAGTTGTTTGCAAGCTAATGGTTACGATTAATTGCATTTTTGTTGTCTGTATATCAAGTTGCCATCGCTAGGGTTTATGCTCCATTTTTAGGGGTTTTTCATACATGATAAATTGGCCATTAATAATGGTACCATGATGCTCGTGAGGTTGCAACGAGTGGATTGGTACCATTGGTGGTGATTTATCATGTTTGCATAAAATTCTGGAGTGGACAAGGGTTGTACCTACGCCCAGTGTCCGTAGGTAAAAGTATGTGATCTAAAATGACAGAAGCCACGAGGAAGATGATGGCATGGCAGGTGGTGAATGGCCAGTTTTGAATTTCGCGCATTTTTGAGTTCAGCCATTTGTTTTAGCATATTATATTTGTTGTTAATTATTGTTACAACTAAACAAGCCAACACAGGTGGTAGAGCCATTGGTCTTTGATGCACACGTCCTGGGTTCGATCCCAGGCGTGTGCATTTTATTTTCTCAATATTTTCAGGATAATTCAGTGTACCACATGGCAAAGGACTCATCATGTACCACCCAGATCTGATCATTCCATCCATCAACACTCCAGATCCAAGGCCATCCCTTGAAGGTCCACAATACACCCCAGTCAAGCAAGCACATAGGATTGGGAAAGTCAAACGGGCCTAGAGCATTGTTGGGCCAAGAATTTCCAACAACACCCCCTTTTTGCTGAAAGCTACCAGGCCCATTCTTTCTTTTCTTTAATATTCTTTTATTTATTTAATTTGTTTAATGTTTTGTAACACAAAATTAATTTCTTTTTTTCACAAAAAATCATAAAATCAAGTTTCACAAATTTAGAATTAGGTTTTTTTTATTTTATCAAATTTAATTTAATTTAATCTCATTTAACTTAGGTTAATTCTAACTTTTTATATATTTAAAATCAATTAGGAAAAAATTAGGGTTAGCTTGTGATTTAATTTTTATTTCTTTCTCAAATAAAACAAAAATACAAAAATAGGTTGATTTAATTATTTTTCTTAAATTTAAATTAATTAGAAATTAGGTTTTTTTATTTATTCAATGAAACTTTATTTTCTCAAAATAATCAAAAACAACACAAAACAAAAAAAAAGATTTTTCTTTTTAATTATAATTAGGTAGTTGGGGTCAAAATCCTAAATCTCTCGTTTTCGATTCATCGTGCGCGTTTATATTTTTTTGCAATATTAATGTAACTACTCACAATATGTAATAGTTTAATTAGGATTTTCTTTATTTATCGTCTTTTACGGTTTTTTTGGCTATGTAATTAATCCCTACCCCGAAGCCTTGTAATAGCGTAGGTTTTACTTCTCACATTTTAATTCTCGCAAATATTAACTGTTAGATGTATGATAATAGGATTGTATGATAAGATTGCATGATAAATTTTAAAATGGCTAGAAAACCCTAATGTGCAAAGACAATAATTGAAATCAAATCACTCGCACATGCGCACTCTTAGGGTATACTCTTACTTCGGTTGCCTTCGGTAAACGGTCATTAAGTATAGGGTGTCTTAGTGGTTGCCCTCTTGTCTATCAAAGATCAAAAGTCCCGTTCGAAAATGTTGCCTCGGAAATGTTGCCTCGAATATGATCTTAAGACTTTAGGGTTATTACTAAGACGTCCTAACATTGCTTTAGTGATCGTATGTCCCTTACGAATTGACCCTTACAACTCCAACGACGGTGTTACCTATTTCTTAATAGTAGGATAGCATTGTCCAAAGGAAACGAGAATAGAAACAATTCTTTTTCGAGTAGTTAGATGCTAGTAGGTACTTCCTCAAATCAAACTCTTCACACTTACACTTCTTTTTAAACAAAGTTTTCAAAAACAACTTCGTAACACTCTTGAGGACAGAAACAAGGGTTAAAACGAAGTAAAACAAAATTTTTCAAAACAACCACACACAAGCAATTTTAAAAAGATGAGCAAGCACCTAAGAGCCCATGGAAAACCATGGATAGAAAGGGTGCTAACACCTTACCTTTCTATAATCTACCCCCCGTACTCGAAATCTCGAAAAAGGAATTTTTCTGTGCTTTTTTCTTTTCTGGTTGGATAAAATAAAAGTCGATGGCGACTCTTGCTTACCGCGACATTTTGCGAATAAAAAACGCAAAACACAAACCAGCATTTCCAAAACAGTCGGTTCTTCCACCTTATCACAGAACTGGTGACTCTGCTGGGGATTAGTAATAAGTGGGGTATACCTTAGGATCTAGTTCATCATAAAATTGCTTCTCTTGTTTGTTTTGGTTGATTTACTTTTAAGGGTTTTGTTTGGGAATTACAATAGATCCTAACCCGGATCTGGGGACACCTTTTAGGTAAGTAGCAATAAACTGTGAGGGAACTGTATAGCATAGACCGATACAGTTGAAGCAGTAGCTACATTGATGTGGCACATTGGTTGGTACCGGTATCCCTTGTGGAGAAACGAGGAGAATATGGGGCCGCTATGTGTGTCGTTAAGCATCAACTGGATTTAGAACCCTTAATCGACCAACTTGGCCATTAGAAAGTAGCGAGATAGCCGACCTCGGTGTAAAGCTGAGATCTGGTTGATACTCGATGCTACACTCATTGAGACCATACTCTCGAGATAGTTTCGGCTGCAAGAAAAGACTGCGTGAGCTGAAACCATGACCGGTGGAGGATGGTCAGTGATATTGAGAACCTCTAGAACCCGGTTACTTTTTCTAGGACAGGTTGAAACCAACTAAACCTCAAGAGGGTAGTACCTAGACCCCATGCAAGCCTTAAATTTAAGGGCTTCTGTGTGACTTGTTTTCCTTTGCCATGCCTGTTATCTGCTATACCTGATGTTTGTTTTTATCATGACATCATGCATCATAACATAACATACATACTTCATCGTACTAACCATTTCAAAGACCAAAGGAATTTATCTTTGTTCTGTTTTGCAGATTATGGCTTCCGTGCGCAGAAACACCATCCGAGTTAACTTTGTGCAAATACCTGCTCAACTCAAAGAGTTAGCCTCAAGAGTGTCTGAGACTTATATGTTCATTAAGAGGCATGGTCAGCTTCTTAGCCTGGTTACTTCAAAGTTTGATGAGCAGATGATGAGTTTACTTTTCCAGTTCTTCGATCCTGTGCATCATTGTTTCACTTTTCCAGATTACCAGTTGGTTCCCACTTTGGAAGAGTTTTCTCACTTATTGGGCATATACATCCTTGAGGAAATGCCCTTCACAGGTATGGAAGAGACTCCTAGACCAGAAGACATTTCCTCAACTCTACATATGAAACGGGATGATGTAGTATTAAATTGGGAAACGCGAAGCGGGGTCGAAGGTTTCTTAGCCAAATTTCTGATGGATCAGGCTCAACTATTCTGGGATAATTTGGATTTTCATGCTTTCGAAGATATCTTGGCTCTCCTTATCTACGGTTTGGTTCTCTTCCCGAATCCGGATTCCTTCGTGGATGTGAATGCGGTCAAGGTTTTCCTTTCTCGTAATCCTGTGCCTACTTTACTGGGTGATATCTTGCATGCCCTCTACAGTCGTACTGTGCGAAGAAGAGGGACTCTCATGTGTTGCATGTCGTTTCTGTCGAGGTGGTTTATTTCGCATCTCCCTAAGTCTGTGTTGAAGAATGAAGAAGGTTTGGGATGGTCCTACAGGATAATGTCACTTGCCCATACAGACATTCTTTGGAGCTCCCAGGCTATAGAAGACACTGCAGCCATTGATCGTTGTGGGGGATACCCTAATGTCCCGTTGCTTGGAATCAGAGGGGGAATAACCTACAATACTTGTCTAGCTTTGCGATAATTTGGTCGTTCTCGGAGAGATGGTCCTCATGAGCTACTTATTGAGGATATTTCATTTGACTACAAGGAGGACATTGACGAGCACCGCCAAGGGTTTGTACGAGCTTGGGGCATGGTGAACAGATCTGACCCCAAGAGCTAGGACCAAAGACTTCTCTCCCTATGCAGCCTTATCTCCAGTGGGTCCGAGATCGTGCCCAGAAGCTTGGGATTCCTTATGAAGATGTATTACTGGTGATTGTGGAGCCCGCCAATGAAGAGGGCGTTCCTTACACTATTCTTTATCCTTACATGCCCACTAATCCTGGGGCATTGCAGAGATCTTGGATTCAGTTGAAAGAGGAGAGGGATACTTACCGAGAAAAGTACCATGAGCAAGAAAGGAAGATCTTGAAGCTCACCAGGCAGCTCGAGGAGAAAAGAGTGATCAATGACTACGTCAGCACCAAGAGGAAGCGTCCATGGGATTTTTGATTTTTCTTTTTCTAGTTTAGATTTGTTTTCCATTTATTTCTTTGTAACGCCTCAAAGGCATTGTTGAACCTTTTTACTAGTTAATCTAATAAAGTTTGTTTTATTTTTGGTTTGCAAATTTAAATCTCCTAAAGTCTTTGAAATCATTACATACGCATCCCATTATCATGCACACCATTACAGGTACCATTATAGGTTTCTCATCTTCTTCGCTGTTTATTTCAACATGAAATATCTTCTGATCAAGCCATCAAAGATCTTCAGGCACAGAATGCCCAATTCCAATAGATGTTCCTAAGTCTGGCTAAAGTACAGGAGGATTTGAAGACCCTGATTCTGAAATAGAAGAAGAAGAAGGTTGGTATTCTGAACATGGCTAGAAGATTCAGATAAAGGATAAGACAATCAGCTGATCTGACCTCCTCATCTAAGGACGGGGAGAACCAAGAAAGGACAAAGGGCCCTAGTCCAGTAATTTCTGATAATGATACGGATTATGATGATGAGCAATATCCTCCTGCTGAGGATAGGTACAAGCAACTAGAAGACCGTCTGAGTGCTATGGATATTCAGAAGATCCCTGGTTTGGATTTCGGAGAGCTGGGATTGATATCAGGAGTGGTGATCCCTCATAAGTTCAAAGCTCTGGTTTTTGCCAAGTACGATGGAGTATCCTGTCCAAAACTCCATCTTCGCTCGTACGTCAGGAAAATCCAACCCCACACTGCTGATAAAGATTTATGGGTACACCTCTTTCAAGATAGTCTGTCAGGGACTCAACTTGAATGGTTTTATCAATTGGAAGGAGCCAATGTCCAAAACTGGGAAGACCTTGCTGCTGCCTTTTACAGGCAATATTAGTATAACGCCGACCTTGCTCCCACTCGTACTCAGCTTCAGGGTATGTCAATGGGTGGAAGTGAAGGTTTTAAGGACTATGCTCAAAAGTGGAGAGATTTGGCTGGAAGAGTCCAACCCCCTTTGTCTGACAGGGAGTTGGTTGACATGTTTCTAGGGACGTTATCTGATCTATTTTTCAATCATCTGATCGGCAGATCATTGTCTGGGTTTACTGAGTTGATCTTGACTAGAGAGAGAGTAGAAGCTGGTATCTGAAGTGGCAAGATACAGAAGGATACTTCATCAAGGGCAGTAAAGAAGCCTTTCACCGGTAAGAAAGAAGCTAGTGCAGTCTATGGCCCGAGGGGCCAAAGCAGACCTGAACATCGTCAAGCGGTAAATGCGGTAGTGATATCAAGACCCACAGTTGCTCCACAATGCAACAATCAACAAAGGGTGGAAAGACCACAGAGGTAGTACACTCGGCTCAATATGACCTTGTCTTAAATTCTACCACAATTATTGAAGACCAACCTTGTAACTCTGAGGGAAGCCCCGAAGAACCCCAACACCACTTCTCCCCATTATAACCCAAATGCTCGTTGTGCCTATTGTGATCGGTGGATCTGGAACTGACTGTTTAACGCTGGTTCGCGAAATGTCGCAGAAGCAAGAGTCGCCACCGTCTTTTATTTTCTCCAAATGGAAAGGACAAAAGCACAGAAAAATTCCTTAAAGAGATTGCTCTCAGTTCGGGAGGTAGGTTATAGAAAGGGAAGGTGTTAGCACCCTTTCTATCCATGGTTATCCATGGGCTCTTAGATACTTGCTCATTTGTGTTTTCAAAAATGGTTTGTTTGCTTTTCAATTGTGGATTTTAAAAAAAGTTTCTTTGAAAATTTCAGTTCGACTCTTGTATCTGTCCTCAAGAGTGTTTGAAAAATTGCTTTCGAAAGCTTTTTGAAAATGTGTTGGTGTGAAAAGTATCTTTGAATTTGTTTTGAAATTAGAGAAAGTATCTACGAGAACCTACCTACCCTAAGGAATTCGTCTGTGTAAATGTCCTTTAAAGTAGTGCCATCCCACCATTGAGAGGTAGGTAGCACCACCGTTGGAGGTGTTCGGGTCAATTCGAGTTTAGGGACATGGTGATCACCGGAGCAATGGGAAGACACCTTAGAAGCTACCCTCATGCCAGGTTCCCGGATCATGAGGACTTACTAAGACATCCTCTACTCGACGATCACCTATCGAGGTGAGGCAACAGTGAGGCGTACCCTAGGGGTGGTGTGTGATTTGTGTGTCAGATTCATCTGCATTTATCTTGTTCATGTCAAAGTGATCTATGCGTTTGTTTTTATTTTAGGCCATTCATTCTTGCATGCATTTATTTAACAGTTAAAAAGAGATGCGGAAAAATAAAAGTTCTAAACTATTACAAAGGCGCGGGTCCACATCGCCAAAATTTCCAGGACCCGATTTGACAGAAAAATAAAGAATTAAAGTGCGAAAGATAAATATTACATGGCCTTGGGAGAATTACATAAATAATTAAAAGAAACAGAATAAAACGCGCGAATTAAATTAAAATTGGAAGCGAGGGCGTTGGCCCCTTTAATGAAATTAAATTATTATTTACAAATTAGTTCAATTAAGGAAAAAGAAATTATTTTTTTTAGTTTTTTTTTTATTTATGGTTTTTTAATAAGAGAATTAAATGAGATTGATAAATTAACCCTAATTCTAATTTTTTATTTATTAAGAAAAACATATTAAAATTAAGCCTAAAATTAATCTAATTATTTACATGCAATTTGATTTATAAAACTAAATAGTATTTAATTATTAGTGAAAAGAGAAGAGAAAGGATAAAAATTAATACAAACCCTAATTCTACAACTTTTAAGTTTATTAAGAAAATGCTTGAATTAAACCTAATTTAATAGCTAAAATTAATGAATAATATTTATTTACAAAAAATATATTAATTAAATAAAATACTTATTTTTTGTCTTTTTTCTGATTTTATATTGTTTTTATATTTTGTGAAAATAAGCTAATTTAAAGAAATTAATTAAAAAAAAGAAATAATTGAACCAAATAAAAAATAGAAAATATGAAAGGAATAGCAAACCTTGGGGGGTTCTGTCCCCAGTTGGAGGTGAAGTCCAGTAATCAGGCCCATTGAGCCTTTGGCCTGTTTGACTTTTGCGCTGGCATGCATGTGTGTTGACTGAGGCACATCCTAGTCTCTGAATCGTGGCCCTTGATTGAGTGCAGTGGGACATGTGGCGCGTTTGATTGGGGAGTATATGGTGGAGCCTTGGACCTTGCACTGCATGAGAATACAATTAAAGGAAAAATATAAGGAAAGGGAGGGGGACCTGGGATCGAACCCAGGTCCTGAATATTACCAACCAAGTGCCTTGCCAGTGGAGCTATGAGCGCGTTTTGTTAATTATATAACCAACAATAAATATAAGATAAAACACGAGTTAGTGCTCTTTTCGCGCGAAAATTTAAACAACCCAACCATTGCTTTACACCTCAACATCTTCTTCCTCGCTTTGCTTATTTCCTGAAACATGAAAAGGTTAGCGGGGGTTTTGAACCCCCCCAAAATATGCGTTTTCCAGTAATAGCGATTAGGCCGTCTTGAAGTATAAATTAGGCGCGAGGAGTGTTTTGTTTTCGTCCAAGCACGCTGAGTTCATTCATGGTATTGGCATGTCCTAATTTTACAGTAGCTGGAAACGCCCAAATTAGAACTTGAAAAACCCTAGATATCTTTAATGGTGAATCCTTGTATAACGCGTGAAAACTCAATCAAAGCATATGGTTAGTTTCAGAATCATCCAATTAGTAAGAATCCATGAAAAAAATGCAATGAATATGCTTGAATATTAAAACACGATTATGAAAAAAATGTGAAAAAGTTTGAATCCCCTATACCGATTCTGGGCATTAGAATTGATGTTCTTGATTGGAATAGTCTCCTGGTCACCTTGGCAAGCTAATGGAATGATTATTTTGGCTTGAGTCGCCCTAAAACCTAGTTTTCAGTTTTCAATTTTTTTGCAAAAAACTCAAGTTTGATTCTTTGTGTATGGCGCCGCTGGGAGGTTATGGGTACGAGGGTTAGCATATGTATATGTATGTGAGTGATTAGGGTTGAGAATTTGATCAAAAAAATCCATGAATTGATGAAGAGATATTTGATTTTTATGGCATAAGTTTTCAAATCTTTTTTCATGCAAACTTGGTTCAAATCATGTCCAATTATCAAGATTCTTTCCAAATCTGATTATACACAAAATCTTGAGACTATTTCATGCACAAAAATATTTAAAAAGCTAGGTTTAGTATTTTCCACATATTTATTTTAATTAAATGAATTATTAATAATTAAAAATCCAAATAAATAAATAAAAATGATAGAAAACTTCCCTTTGGGCCAAATGGTCGTGCACATGCTTTGGATAATGATTCTTGGAAGAAAAAGAGGCCCATTAGCAATTTTAGGACATTTGGATCAATGTTGACTTTTCAAAATATCCAAAAATTTCCCAACTTCCACAAGGCATAACTTGCTCAATTTTTAAGCTTTGCTCATGTTCTTGGACATTTTGGAAAGGTATTTGAGTCCTCTAACTAATGCCTTTGATCCCATGTCATTTTAATTTACCAATCCCAAGTTATGGCCTTTGACTTAAAGTCCCTTTTTGTTGACTTTTGAAAATGACCTATAATGTTGAAATTGATAACTTTTTGTGAGAGCATTTCTTGGACTTGAAGTATGAAGAGGAGTTATAGTAAATGTCATTCTCTTAAAAATGAGCTTTGGATGGAATTTTTATGATAACCCATGTGGAAGTTATGCCTTGGTCAAGTTACAGTTGACTTTTTCAATTATCCAAATATGGAAACTTTTGCATCTTGAGACTTTTTGAGCCAAGCTTTGAGAATCATGATCAAGCATTGATCAAATGATGTTTGTGGCTTCAAAATGAGATGTTGACCAAAAATTTGAACTTTTGACTGTCAAATGACCATTTTGCCCCTACAGTTGACTGTAGTGCAATTAGGGTTTTTGATTGTGCAATTTTGTGCTGTAAGTCTTGAAACTTGGTATGAGGATGCTTGACCATGTTTGTAGGCATGTGGGACTTGATTGAACCCTTGGAAACTTCATTTTCCTTGTCAGAACCAAAACCCTAATTTTTGACTGTTAGGAGGCCCTTGAACTGTGCAACCCTTGGGGAATTTTGAAGCATTGACTTGGCAAATCTTGAAGAATATGGGAGGGCAAATTTTGGGGTACAACACCTATCACTCTGAAAGTCCAGGTCATGATACAAACAATTGTTGGGCCTTGTAAACAAAGTGCAAGACTTGATCGAAGCCAAAGAGATTGAGTTTGACGCTCCGGAGAAGCCCAACGTCATAACTGCTCCCATGCCCAAACATGGTCAGGGAGTAAATGCTGTAGACGATGATTTATTTGTGACCTTTGTGGAGGAAATTTCTACTCCTTTGATGACAGTTAAGAAGAAATTTTTATTAGCCGATTTATTTCCGAGCTATGGTAAATGTTGCAACATATGTTCGATTCTGCCTGCTGGTTGCCACTTATTGAAATCAGGTGTTCAGCGCCTAATGGATAACAAAGAGATCCTGTTCGAAAAGACTATGATTCTGTTGGTTCCAATTCAAGATGTTTCCATCATAACCATTTCCGCCAATCCTTCCAAGGTTTCCTCGAGAAAACCTGTTAGGATTACACACGTCCCAAGAATTGTTTCGTTAATAATTACTGTCCCTGGTCCTATCCCATACACTTCGGATAAGGCTGTCCCTTGGCACTATGGTGCTGACGTGTATTACCATGGAGTTAAACAAGACTTAAATAGTGAGGAAGATGATGTCGATGTCAGCAATATTGTCGGGGCTAGCAAGGTCACCAGAAGCGGAAGACTTTTCTCTCCTGAGATTTCCCCTCCGACTGTCCACAAACCTGTTGTCATTCCATCTGCTAGTACATCAGCTACTGTCCCTATTCCGATTCCAGTCATCACCTCTGTCGCCGAGCCATCTGTGACTCTGGGCAAAGAAATCATAGGTGAGCCTGCCCGGACGGAGGCACCTAAGAAGATCATTGTAGAAACCTCGAAGCAAGAGATCAAAGAAATTCTGAAGATTATCAAGAAGAGCGACTACAACATAGTCGAGCAGCTGGGGCAGACCCCGTCAAAAATCTCCATGTCGTCCTTATTATTGTATTCTGAAGCCCATGCAAAGGCTCTAATTTCATTCCTCAAAATTGCGCATGTGTCGCAGGAAACTTCAGCCGATCAATTCAAAGATTGCGTAGCTAGTTTGACTGCCGACAATGGGTTGGGTTTCTCAGATGTAGATCTAACCGCTAAAGGAAGAAATCATAATGATGCTCTGCATATCTTGATTGAGTGCAGGGGCACTACTATGGCCCATGTACTGGTGGATACCGGGTCCTCATTGAATGTTTTGCCAAAGAAAGCATTAGACGGTCTGGACTGTGAAGATTTGATTCTGAAGCTGAGCAATATTGTGGTCAGGGTCTTCGATGGGTCAAAAAAGATGGTGCACGAGGAGGTGGACATCCCTGTTAAAGTTGGCTATCAGACTTTTGCATCCACCTTTTATGTTATGGATATCAGACCATCATATTCTTTCTTGCTGGGTCGCCCTTGGATTCATAAGGTCGGGGCAGTGACCTGCACGCTCCATCAAATGTTGAAATATCCAGTAAAGGGGAAGATCGTCACGGTACGAGGTGAAGAGGAGTACATGGTAAGTCATATCAATTCTTTTCGCTACATGGAGATGGATGGGGAGTTCATCGAAACCCCTTGTCAGAAATTTGAAGAGGTCCCTCAGACTTTAGCGTCAACTGAAGTCGCTACCGACAAACCTCCGATGAAGATGGCTTCTCTCAAGGATGCCAGAGCTATAATTGAAGAAACCCCTTATCAGAACTTTGAAGAGGTCCCTCAGACTTTGGCGTCAATTGAAGTCGCCACCGACAAACCTCCGATGAAGATGGCTTCTCTCAAGGATGCCAGGGCTATAATTGAAGAAGGTGGGTGTACAAATTGGGGTCAGCTCCCTGATTTCATGCACAAAACTGACAAATTTGGTTTGGGCTTTACTACAGGGGCTCAAAGGGTTGTTAGGCACGCACGAATTGGAAGACCTCCCTTGCACATCAGCAATCAGGGAGTTAATGCAATTGAGGACAGTGAAGAAGATTCAGATATCGGCAGCTGGATCTACCCAACGACCAATGGTGGATTGAACAACTAGACGACGAAGGACTTCATACATGTTTCTTTTATTCCACAGTAATTGACTTTTGTTTTTAGAGTTATAATAGACAGTTTGAAACTTTACGGCTCAGTGCCTTGCCCGAGGCACCTTGGCTTTGCTTGTGAGGGCTTATTATTTGTCATTTCATATATCATTAATAAAACATTAGACGTTTCTTGCATTACAAATTTTGCGCTCCTTGTTTTTTCTTTTTTTTTTGTCTCTCGCTTTATCAAAAACAACTATTCTCTTACAAACACTCACGTATCATACTGCAGATCCATATCCACTCTGGATCCCGTTGATAACAACTCTGCTACTGCCAGTTATGACTTCGAAAATCCGATCAACCAAACCAAGGATGAAGGTGAGGATGATTGTGAGGTGCCTGGAGAACTTGCTAGACTGTTACTGCAGGAAGAGAGGGCTATACAACCTCATGAAGAGCCAGTTGAATCAGTGAATTTGGGTACAAAGGAAGACAGGAAAGAAGTTAAAATAGGTGCGAATATGGAGCCTAGTGTCAAGCAATGATTGATACAGATGCTACACGACTATGTTGAGATCTTCGCCTGGTCTTATGAAGATATCCCTGGTTTGGACACTGACATTGTGGTACATCGCTTGCCAACTAAAGAAGACTGTCCTCTGGTAAAACAAAAGGTTCGTCGTATGTGCCCTGAGATGTCTGAGAAAATTAAAACGGAGGTCATGAAATAGTTTGACGCGGGATTTTTAGCTGTCACTTCTTATCCGTAGTGGGTTGCCAACGTTGTTCCAGTACCTAAGAAGGATGGTAAGGTACGGATGTGTGTGGACTATAGAGATCTGAACAGGGCGAGCCCCAAATATGACTTCCCACTTCCTCACATCGATGTTCTGGTCGACAACACCACGCAACATAAGATCTTCTCCTTCATGGATGGGTTTTCTGGTTACAATCAGATCAAGATGGCTCCCGAAGAAATGGAGAAGACGACCTTTGTTACACAGTGGGGCACCTTTTTCTATAAGGTCATGCCGTTCGGATTGAAGAATGCTGGGGCCACTTATCAGCGCGCCATGGTCGCTTTGTTCCACGACATGATTCATCTTGAGATTGAGGTTTATGTTGATGACATGATAGCAAGATCCCAAACTGAGGAAGAGCACCTTGACCATCTCCAGAAACTGTTCGACAGGTTGAAGACGTACAAGCTCAGGTTGAACCCGAACAAGTGCACCTTCGAGGTAAGGTCTGGTAAGCTGTTGGGTTTCGTCGTCAGTGACAAGGGTATTCAGGTGGACCCTGCCAAGGTAAAATCCATACAGGAGATTTCGGCTCCCCGCGCAGAAAAGGAAGTTAGAGGCTTTTTGGGACGTCTGAACTACATCGCCCGATTCATTTCACATCTGACTGCTACTTGTGAGCCAATCTTCAAGCTGCTGAAGAAAGATCAAGTGGAAAAATGGAATGATAGATGTCATACCGCCTTCGAAAGAATAAAAAAATATCTTCAAGAGCCACAAATTCTGATGCCTCCAGTTGAAGGAAGACCTTTGATTTTATACTGACGGTACTGGAAAATTCAATGGGGTGCATGCTGGGGCAGCATGACGAGTCTGGCCGAAAAGAGCACGCTATTTACTACCTTAGCAAAAAGTTTACCGACTGTGAGACCCGATACTCATTGCTCGAGAAAACTTGCTGCGCTTTGGCATGGGCTGCTCGCCGGCTGAGATAATATATGCTGACTCACACCACCTTGTTGATATCAAAGATGGATCGAATCAAGTATATCTTCGAAAAGCCTGCCTTGTCCGGAAGAATAGCAAGATGGCAGATGATCTTAACTGAGTATGACATCCAATACAAAACTCAAAAAGCAATCAAGGGGAGTGTATTGGCGGATCATTTGGCGCATTAGGCTGTGGATAACTACCAATCCATGAATTTCGAGTTCCCGGATGAGAACATCATGTTGGTGACTGACTGTGAGAAACCTGAACCGAATGAAGGACCTGAGGAAGGATCCCGATGGTCTATGTATTTTGATGGAGCCTTTAACACGTTGGGTAATGGCATCAGTGCTATAATTATATCTCCTGAGGGCTGTCATACTCCGTTCACCGCCCGATTATGTTTTAACTGCACCAACAACATGGCGGAGTATGAAGCATGCATCATGGGTCTTCGAGCTGCTATTGACTTAAGGATTAAGTTCTTGAGTGTATTCAGAGATTTTGCTCTAGTGATCAGTTAGATAAAAGGCGAGTGGGATACGAAGCACCCAAATCTTGTTCCTTACAACGAGTATGTATTGACATTGCTCCCACACTTCGAGGAGATAACCTTTGAACACTTCCCAAGAGAGGAGAATCAGTTAGCGGACGCGCTAGCTACCATGTCTTCTATGTTCAAAGTCAGGTGGGACAATAAAGCTCCCCAGATTACCATCGAGAGGTTGGACGAATCCGCACATTGTTGTGACATCGAGATTGAAGAGGTAGTAGATAAACCCTGGTTTCACGAAGTAAAGAGGTATCTTGAGACTCAAGAGTACCCCGATGGTGCATCTGTTAATGACAAGAAGTTCTTGAGAAGGTTCGCTGCAAAGTTCTTCATCAGTAATGGTATCCTCTATAAGCGTAACCAGGATTCAATCTTACTGCGGTGCATGGACAAGAGCGAGGCAGAAAGAATCATGGCAGAGTTACATGAAGGTACCTTCAGAAATCATTCTAGTGGACATACCATGGCAAAGAAAATCCTACGGGCAGGATATTACTGGTCCACTATGGAAGCCGACTGTTATCAGCATTCTCGAACCTTTCATAAGTGCCAAGTCTATGCTTATAAGGTGCATGTACCTCCAGTTCCTCTGAATGTCTTGACAACTCCTTGGCCTTTTGCAATGTGGGGCATCGACATGATCGGCGAGATCATACCTACTGCGTCTAACGGGCATCTATTCATTTTGGTGGCAATTGATTATTTCACATAGTGGGTCGAGGCTACTTCCTTTGCTACAGTAACCAAGAACGTCGTGGCGCAGTTCATCCGACACAATCTGATCTGTCGATACGGTGTACCAGAGAGGATCATTACGGACAATGGTACAAATCTCAACAATACAATGATCACCGAACTCTGCAAACAGTTCAAGATACAGCATCACAACTCTTCTCCCTATCGGCCAAAGATGAATGAGGCTGTTGAAGCAGCAAATAAGAACATCAAGAAGATTGTGCAAAAGATGATGGTGACATACAAAGACTGGCATGAGATGTTACCATTCGCTCTTCATGGGTATCGTATCTCAGCACGAACGTCAACGGGGGCAACACCCTACTCTTTGGTATACGGCATGGAGGCAGTCTTACCCATTGAGGTCCAAATACCCTCTCTCCGGATTATGAAGGATGCAAGTTTGAGCAAGGACGACTAGATCCAGACCCGACTTGATCAACTGAACTTAATCGACGAGAAGAGGCTTACTGCTATTTGTCATGGTCATACGTATCAAAAGCAAATGATCAAGGCTTTTAACAAGAAAGTCAGATGTCAAGAATATCAAGTCGGGGATCTGGTGATCAAACACATCATGCTGCCACAAGGTGATCCCAGGGGCAAATGGACCCCCACATACGAAGGGCCATTTGTGGTTAAGAACATTTTCTCGAGAGGAGCTATGATTCTAACCACCATGGATGGTGACGACCTTCCTCACCCTTTCAATGCAGACATAGTGAAAAGATACTACGCATAATCAAAGACCCGCTAGGTTGACTGACCTAGGCAAAAATAAGGGCGTCCCGGCGAACCAAAAGTGTTCGGGTAAAAGTAAGGGATGAAAATGAAAAAAAAACTGTACACCCGGCAAGTCGAAAACCTGAAAAGGAGGCTTGGGCAAAAAAGGGTATCCCGATGGATTGAAAACCCAAAAGGGCAGTCCAGGCAAAAATTAGGGATTGAAGCGTAACACTATGTCTCATTAGATCATCTTGCAACCAGACTTCAGTATTGACTATCAAGCTCGGACGGCGCCAATCAATCTGATCTACCTTCGACCAAGTAGCAAAGTGATGAGATGCTTGAAGATATAAGGGCAATAGCAGAGTTGAAACCCAATGGGATTGCTTCACATATCTGTTTTTCTTTCTTTTTCACAAATTTTATCATTTCTATCTTTCGGCGGCGCTCTCTTATTAGGATGTCAGCCTCTTGTACAAAACGCCTATTATAGGCCAACTTCAAAATCAATACAATTCATTTTCACAAGAAATTTCAATTTGTTTTTCTTTTTCTGTTTTGTTTTGTAAGAACGTCCAATGATTCATTTTTGATATATGCATTTGAAAATGATTGCTGCTCATAAATATTACATGTGAAACAAAAGACAATTACTCATAATTCCAGGAACAGGGGCAAACAAGAAGTGTCTAAACCTTATAGTTGTTCTACCCACCAGGTACATGGATAGAGCCAGCTTGAGAATATAACTAAAAGTTTCTACATTCCCCGCAGAGTAGGAAGTATCTAAAGACAGTGGTGTTAGATCTCCCCAGCCAGGGTTCATAATCGCGAACGAGTCGGAAAAATTCTCCCCAAGCAGAGTTTATCTATCACCAGCAACAAAAGTTCATCCCCAACTGAGTTTATTTCTCCAAATCAGCATATCCTTCGATAAAGTATCTCTCTTCCCCACAAGAGTCATTCCCCTACAGGGTTATTCTCAAACAGAGGCTCTCCCGACGATTTGTTCTCAAGCAGGACAAACGCAAGTCTCTAGCAAATCATCTTCTGTCACTATCCCCAGCGAGAACGAAGAACTCAACTCTTTGTACTCTCCAGCAGCAATCCAGGATTTATTCTTCCCAGCCGGGGAATATCACAAGAACATTGCATATTCATACATCATAGCATGTGCATATGCATCATACATCACAATCTCATTTATTTTGAGAACATCATTACTTAATACATTTCATACATAATGACATTACATACGACTAACTCTTTACCTTTCAGGGAAAGATGCAATCAAGTTCTCACAAGTTTTCTCTGGTTCAGTCAAATCGATACTAAGATTGCTATTCTAGTTTAAGCTATGAAGCCCAGAAATCGACCAGATAATATCTTGATTTCTTCAAAATACTACGAAGCCTGGAATCGACCAGATAATGGTCTATCTTAAATTAAAGCTATGAAGCCCAGAAATCGATCGGATAATATCTTGATTTCTCCAAAATACTACAAAGCCTGGAATCGACCAAATAGTGGTATATCTTAAATACAAGCTTTGAAGCCTGGAAATCGACCGGAAAACAGCTTAACCCTCAGCAAGTTATTGTGAAGCCTGGAAATCGACCAGATAGCAATACAAGATACCATGAAGCCTGGAATCGACCAGATAATAGGTATAAGACACCGTGAAGCCTGGAAGACGACTAGATAACGGTATAAGACGCTGTGAAGACTGGAGCACGACCAGATAGCAGAAAAGGACACTGAAGCCTGTAAATGACTAGATAACAATATCAGATACTGCGAAGCTTGGAATTTGACCAAATAGAAGTTTACTCGGCCAATTACTATGAAGCCCGGAAATTGACCGGATATTAGTAAGCCTTAAATTCAAGTTGATGCCCGGATGCGACCAGATAACCACTTGATTCCTTCTGAAGCCTGGAGCACGACCAGATAAGAATTGAGAAATTGCAAAGCCTGGAGAATGACCAGATAGCAAACCTAATCTCATCTCCCCAGTAAGTCGCTGTAAAACCTGGAGCATGACCAGATAGTAGTCAGTCTTATTTTCCTCAGCAAATCACTGTAAAGCCTGGAGCACGACCAGATACCCGTTCATTTTTACCTCCTCGACTAAGAGATGATTCCCCAGTAGAATAACGGACAACTGAAGCTCCTAAATTCTATTTCTCCCAAGACAAAGACCAGCATTCCCCAGCGAAATCTTCCTCAACAACAGGTATACGGGTTCTCGTAGAGGAATCTCTTATGTGAATCGACATTTCTTCGGATGGCATATTTAAGCCCATCTTCCGTCATTGACTTCCAAATGGAATCTATAAGCCCATTCCCAATATCGCAAGACTAGTACCACTTCACGCGAGTGCAAATTTCTGGGCACTCTAGTGTTCAATCATCTTCCACCTTCGGATCACGAAAGGTAGACAAGCCAATCTACATCCTCAGGTTTAAGAAGATTGAACAGGGGCAGCTGTTGTACCCCAAAATTTTCCCTCCCATATTTCTCATTACATTTCAAGTGAGGTCTTCAAATTGCTCAAGGAAGTTCAATAGTTGACCAGACAAACTCTTTCCTAAGGTAGTCTACCCCAAATTAGGGTTTCACTTTGCATCAAGATGTTTGAGTCTAAAGGATCCCAAATGCTCACCATTGTCCTAATATATTCTCAAGATCATCCATGTCAAGTTTCAAGCCTTGCATAGGAAGTTTGCTCAGTCAATTGCTCAAAGGCTTGAAAATCGACTGTGCTAGGGAAAAAGTCAACTGTGGCCCACATATAGTCAAACTTCAATATTTTTGGTCAACATCCTAATTTTGAAGTATTATTCATAATTTGATCAAGTATTGATCATGATTCCTCAAGGATTGCTCACAATTCATCAAAACCCAAAAGTTGCTAAATTAGGGTTTTGCAGGAAAAGTCAACTCAACTTTGACTAAGCATAACTTTCTCATACTTTATCCAAAATGGCCCATACAAAGCTCATTTTGAAGAGGATGTAATTACCTACAATCTATATTCATCTCCCAAATTCAAAATATGCACTCACAAGAAGATATGAATTTGGACATTATAGGTCATTTTGAAAAGTTAACAAAAACACCTTTTGGGTCAAAGCTTCATACATGAACATGGAAGACTCAATTGAGATGAGACCAAAAGGGTTGCTTAGAGGATATCTTAATATTTTTAAAAAGTCACATAACACCTCTCTATGGTTAAAATTGAGGGAGTTATGCATTGGTAAAGTTGACCCTTTTTGCAAAATTACCAAAAGTCAAAAGTGTCCAAAATGGCATTTTTTTGCCAAATGGACCCAACTTTTTATGCTTGCACTGAGTTTGTAATGTGACCCACGACCCATGAGCCCTTCCACTTGTCATTCTTTTATTTTTTTTCATTTTATTTTGATTTTATTTCGTTTAAATAAAATAAAATAAAAATAAAATAATGAAAATATCAAAAACTAATTAAATCTTGAGATTTTGTGCATGTTTAGGTTCACTACACAGCTGGAAATAAGATCAAATTGTGAAAGATTCAAAATGGACACAAACAAATTGGATTTGCTTGATTTGGAAAGATTTGCACAAGGATCAAATCATGAATCAATAATCATAATTGGATAAGATTTGAAACAAAGTTGCAACCCTAATTCATTCTTGGATACATAAGGAACAAGTGCAGACCAAAAACAAAGAGGTTCGAGGCGTGCAAGAGAGAGAACAAGTTTCAAAAAATTCAAGAAAAGTGGCAAACTAATTTCCACGTTTCAGATCACTTCAAGGCATTCTAGTCATCCCAATCGATTGTTGGACTCCCCAGGATCAAGCTTCAATTTCTAGCAAGCCTCCTCACACTCAGAATCGCGCTGTAAGAGTCACGCGGTTCATCTCTTTTCTTGAATTCCCATATCTTAATTCTGGCATCTTTAACATGATTTATTAGCATATTCTTGATCCTTGAGTTATTTGCAAGCTAATGGTTATGATTAATTGCATTTTTGTTGACTGTATATCAAGTTGCCATGGCTAGGGTTTATGCTCCGTTTTTAGGGGTTTTGCATACATGATAAATTGTCCATTAATAATGGTACCATGATGCTCGTGAGGTTTCAACGAGTGGATTGGTACCATTGGTTGTGATTTATCATGCTTGCACAGGATTTTGGAGTGGACAAGGGTTGTACCTATGCCCAGTGTTCGTAGGTAAAAGTATGTGATCTAAAACAACAAAAGCCACGAGGAAGATGATGGTGTGACAGGTGGTGAATGGCCAGTTTTGAATTTCGCATATTTTTGAGTTCAACCATTTGTTTTAGCATATTATATTTGTTGTTAATTATTGTTACAACTAAACAAGCCAGCGCAGGTGGTAGAGCCATTGGTCTTTGATGCACACGTCCTGGGTTCGATCCCAAGCGTGTGCATTTTATTTTCTCAATATTTTCAGGATGATTCAGTGTACCACATGGAAAAGGACTCATCATGTACCACCCAGATCTGATCATTCCATCCATCAACACTCCAGATCCAAGGTCATCCCTTGAAGGTCCACAATACACCCCAGTCAAGCAAGCACATAGGATTGGGAAAGTCAAACGGGCCTAGAGCATTGTTGGGCCAAGAATTTCCAACAACACCCCCTTTTTGCTGAAAGCTACCAGGCCCATTCTTTCTTTTCTTTAATATTCTTTTATTTATTTAATTTGTTTAAATTGTTTTCTAACACAAAATTAATTTCTTTTTTTCACAAAAAATTATAAAATCAAGTTTCACAAATTTAGAATTAGGTTTTTTTTATTTTATCAAATTTAATTTAATTTAATCTCATTTAACTTAGGTTAATTCTAACTTTTTAAATATTTAAAATCAATTAGAAAAAAATTAGGGTTAGCTTGTGATTTAATTTTTATTTCTTTCTCAAATAAAACAAAAATACAAAAATAGATTGATTTAATTATTTTTCTTAAATTTAAATTAATTAGAAATTAGGTTTTTTTTTTATTCAATGAAACTTTATTTTCTCAAAATAATCAAAAACAACACAAAAAAATGATTTTTCTTTTTAATTATAATTAGGTAGTTGGGGTCAAAACCCTAAATCTCTCATTTTCGATTCATCGCGCGCATTTATATTATTTTTCAATATTAATGTAACTGCTCACAGTATGTAATAGTTTAATTAGGATTTTCTTTATTTATCGTCTTTTATGGTTTTTTTGGCTATGTAATTAACCCTACCCCGAAGCCTTGTAATAGCGTAGGTTTTATTTATCGCATTTTAATTCTTGCAAATATTAACTGTTAGATGTATGATAATAGGATTGTATGATAAGATTGCATGATAAATTTTAAAATGGATAGAAAACCCTAATGTGCAAAGAAAATAACTGAAATCAAATCACTCGCACATTCGCACTCTTAGGGTATACTCTCACTTTGGTTGTCTTCGGTAAACGATCATTAAGTATAGGGTGTCTTAGTGGTTTCCCTCCTGTCTAATAAAGATCAAAAGTCCCGTTCGGAAATGTTGCCTCGGAAAGGTTGCCTCGAAAATGTTTCCTCGAATATGATCTTAAGACTTTAGGGTTATTACTAAGACGTCCTAACATTGCTTTAGTGATCGTATGTCCCTTACGAATTGACCCTTACAACTCCAACGACGGCGTTACCTATTTCTCAATAGTAGGATATCATTGTCCAAAGTAAACGAGAATAGAAACAATTCTTTTTCGAGTAGATAGATGCTAGTAGGTACTTGCTCAAATCAAACTCTTCACGCTTACACTTCTTTTCAAACAAAGTTTTCAAAAACAACTTCGTAACACTCTTGAGGACAGAAACAAGGGTTAAAACGAAGTAAAACAAAACTTTTCAAAATAACCACACACAAGCAATTTTAAAAACATGAGCAAGCACCTAAGAGCCCATGGAAAACCATGGATAGAAAGGGTGCTAACACCTTCCCTTTCTATAATCTACCCCCCGTACTCGAAATGTCGAAAAAGGAATTTTTCTGTGCTTTTTTCCTTTCCGGTTGGATAAAATAAAAGTTGGTGGCGACTCTTGCTTACCGCGACATTTTGCGAATAAAAAATGCAAAACGCAAACCAGCATTTCCAAAACAGTCGGTTCTGCCACCGTATCACAATATGTATTGTTGTTATTATGTTAACAACTAAGCAACGCAACGCAGCTCGCAAGGACGTGTGTTTGAGAATGGGAGGACCTGGGTTCGATCCCAGGTCCAAGAATTTTATTATTTTCTTCACATTTGATTACAGATCCTATACTCCAAATTGCCAGGCGTCCACCATGCACCACAACATCCAGCCAATGGATCATCTTCATCACCAATCCAACATCCCATACAGCAAGGTCCATGGTACACCCTCCCAGCATGGTCACCACTAAATTTAGTGCAGGTTTGGGCTTCAGCTTGGTGGGCCTAGAAAATTCCACGACACACCCCCTCCAATTGCTTAAGCAGGCCCAATTTAATTTCTTTTATTTATTTTGTTTGTTTAATTATTTGTTTTCACAAATTAATTCTTTTTTAATTAACTAAAAAAAACACAAAAAAATCACAAAGACATCAAAAATCTTTTTTAATAAAATATTTATTTTCTTTAATTAATTAATTTAATTCAAATTAGGTTAATTTAACTCCTTTTTATAATTAAAATCAATTAGAACTTAGGATTTGATTTTTGTAAATAATTAATTTTTCTTAAAAAATAACTTAAATATTATTTTTTCTCAAATTAGATTTTTTAGGTTTTCTAATCGTCCTCGTATTTAATTCGTCGCGTGTAGTTTAATTACCCTTTTTTAATTATTTTTGTAAATGCTTTGAGGTTGTAATAGCTTTAATTAGGTTTTAATTTCACATTTTTATTTACAGTCTAAATAATTCTGTATATGCGAAAGCCATGTAATAGTTAGGATTTCTATTTCCACACTTTAATTTCTACAATTATAAACTGTTAGATGTATGCTAATAGGATTGTATGGCAAGAATATTTGAAAATTAAAATAGTAGATAACCTAAATGTGCAAAGACAAATTAACTGAAAAAATTCACTTGCACATGCTCACTCCTAGGGTTTACTCCACTTCGGTTACCTTTGGTTAAGCGGTCATGAAGTATAGGGTTTGTTAGTGGTCATCCTATAGCCCCGAAAGATCTCAAATGACCCATTCAGATGTTGCCTCGGAAAAAGATCTTTAAGGCTTTAGGATGATTACTAACACCTCCTAACATTGCTTTTATGATCGTATTTGTCCCTTAGAACGTCCCTAAAAACCCCAACGACGATGCTACCTATTCCTTAATAATGGGATAGCGTTGTTTAAAGGAAAATGAACAAATTTTTTCCGAGTAGGTAGATTAACTCTTAAGTACTTGCTCAAACAAAGAAACTTTTTCACACAAACACTTTTCAAAATAATTTTCAAAACAACTTTGTCACATCCTTGAGGACTGATACAAGGGTTATCACGAAGTAAACCTTTTTTTTCAAAACAAGCACACACGCAAGTAATTTTAAAATGAGCAAGTACCTAAAAGCCCATGGAAAAAATGGATATAAAGGGTGCTAACACCTTCCCTTTCTATAATCTACCCCCCGTACTCAGAAATATTCTCGAAAAAGGTTTTTTTCTGTTCTTTTTCCTTTCCCTTTGTTGGATAAAATAAAAGTCGGTGGTGACTCTTGCTTACCGCGACATTTTGCAAATAAAAAACGCAAAATGCAAACCAGTATAACAGTCGGTTCTACTACCGTATCACAATAACAAATACATAATTTTTATGAAGAACAATTATGCACTCTAATCATGTGATTAAATTTACAGAGAAGTTCCGATGAAAGCAAGAATGTTAATGGCGTGAAAAATCACATTAGTAGCTCTGAAGAAGAAGAACATATAAGAAGCTCACAACATGCAAGAAAGAGAAGTTCTGATGCTGACAGTCAAACTTCTGAAGCACCAAGTTGTAAGCTATACTCTAATAAAGTGAAGTTCTGAAAGAACAAAGAAAGTCTCAACACACTCATCTATTCTAAAGTTCTAAGACTCAGCACTTAAGTTCAAGATACTCTGATGAACTGTAAATCCAACATCACTTAAATGATAATCATTACAAGATCCAGATTGTAACGGCTAGAACATTATGGCTGGAAATAAGATCTTTATTTTTGGAAAGGATATTAACATCAAATTATCAACCTTCTAGAAATGTCGCACATGTCTCCAGCGGATCTCTTTGATCAAATTCCTATATAAAGAATACTATGAAGAAGAATCAAACAACACATATACACACATACAAATAGTTGCTCAAAATTTCTCATATCTTTCTATCTGTTAAAAATAGTCTTTGTGCTAAAATTTGTGTAAACATCACAATTGTGATAAAGCTTGTTAGAAGCAAACTTAAACATATTGGATAATTATTTTTAGTTGTATTTCCTTGAGAAACCAAGTTGTGGTTTGATCTCAAGAAGACATTGACAGTTGTCTTCATAAATTGTAATCATTTGTGATTAGTGGATTAAGATCTCGATTGAGAGAGGCGAAATCACCTTAGCGGGTGGACTGGAGTAGTTTTGAGTTCAAAACGAACCAGGATAACTAACTTATTTTATAGCCTTATTTTTTGAAAAACCCAATTCAAACCGTCTTTCTTATGTTTTTCTATCCTTCATTGACTTGAGGGGGAGTTCTTGCTGTTTTGAAGAGATGTCAGACATGATGTCTAGAAATCATGGTGTGAGAACTTATGTGCTCTCTATTTTGTTGTTGCAGTTGTTAGTAGATCAACTAACTATTACCTATATGTATGATGCTAATTTCCGTGTTTCTAACCTTGCATATGTGTTTTCAGCTGATGTACCTCTGATGTGTATGTTTGATTTATTTTCAAACATATTTTTGTGCAAGGGTTGTTTAAGTGTTTTAGAGAAAATGTGCCAAAGGGGGAGATTGTTATTTCTCTGAAATTGTGATTGGCTTGCATTTTGGTAAAACCATTTTAGCAGCAACATGTTAAATAAGATGTTCCAACTTTCTGTTTTCAACATGTTGAGAAGGATGTTGTAACACGGTGGGAGAACTGTCTTGTTTTGTGTTTTATCGCAAATGTTACAGATGTCAAGATTCGCCATCGACTTTTATTTTATCCAATAAGGAAAGGGTGAAAAGAACAGGAAAGACCTTGATAGATTTTGAGTTTTGGGGGGTAGGTTACGAAAAGGGAAGGTGTTAGCCAAAAAATAACAAGGTTAGGGAAAAATGACAAACAAGGTTAGAAATAAAGAAAATGGGAAAAATGCTAGGGGTGGGTGTTGAACCCACGCCCTTTGCCTCCTGAATTGCCTAGCTTTCCATTGCACTAAGAGTTGTTTGGTGTTAGTAGAATAGTTGCAATGCAAAATATAATAAAACCTATAAAATAAGAAAAATATGAAAAAAATAAAAAAAAATCAAAAGGCAGGGATCAAACCCACACCCTGGTAATCTAATGCCTCATCATGCGCGCGCTAGCCACCAGGGTGGCTGTTTCATCCGGTCATACTATAAAATCAATTAAATATATAATAAACAAAATCACTGGGCCGGAGAAGCGTTGGAGCCCTAGCTCCGATCGTCTTCTCCGGCGAGCTCGTTTTTTATTCTTGCAAAATAACAAACGCCAGTGGTTCAATGGTACCCTACCCCCCCTATTTTGGGCCTTGCAAATTCAACGGTGCGCTTGGTTTTGGATAATTCTCCCTGTAAAAATATATACAAAGCAAATAATATGAAACAGTTCAAACATGGTAATACATGATTCGATCGTTATGGGACTCATGCGATGGGTTTATCCTACATATTGACATCTCAGAAGCATATTAGTGATGTTAGTATGCATCAAAACATAATGAAAGTAAAAATATTAATTTCATGCAAATCAAGAAACCGTCGAGGCATGTATGCCATTTTCAGGCCTCTTGGATCATCACAATTGATCCATTCTTACCCTATGATGTCCCTGAAGTTGAATGGGATGGTTATTTTCTTTGAAAGAGGATGAAAATAGGGTTTGTAGTTTGCCCTAGTTTTTGATAATTTTTGAAATTTTGAAATGGTAATTTCTCTTGCCAGGGTTCGTGTCCTTTTTTTGTTGTCTGAATGGGGATATTTGTAGGAGAAAATTAGGTTAAAAGTGGGCTTGGACCTTGTCATGAAAGCCTTGATTTTATTTAATTTTGAATTTAAATAAATAAAATAAAAAATAAATGGAATAAAAATCAAAGGGGGTGTATGAATAGGTTCAGAGGTTAACTATGAGGCCTAAAACTCGTATGGACCATGAAACATAAGCCCATTAGCCCAAAACTTCAAGTTTGATCAATTTAGGTTTCGTGCATTTTCTCAAAATTTCCCAACTTGCACCAATCACAACTCTCTGAATTTTTATCATATGAAGGTGATCTTAGACTCTTTAGAAAGCTCAAGATGTCCTCTACAATCTCTGTGTTTGGATTTTTTCATTTGAACACTTTATCTTGATGTAAGTTGCCTTGACCAAAAGTGTCTTTTTGTTGACTTTTAAAATGACCTATAATGGTTTGGCCCATATCTCTCAAATGAAGCATTTTTTGGACTTGAGCTTAGAGAGGAAAAGTTCTAAAGAATTGAATTTCCTTCAAAATAAGCTTTGGTTGAGAAAAATATGATGAAGCGCATGAAAGTTGTGCTTGGTCAAAGTTCATTTGACTTCTCCTTAAGAAAACCCTAATTTGGTAACTTTTGACTTTTGATGAATTAAGCATTTTCTTGATGAATCATGACCAACCCTTGATCAAATGATAAATATGACTTCAAAATATTGATGTTGACCAAAAACCTTTAAGTTTGACTGTAAATTGGTCAAAATTGACTTTTTGTCCAATATAGTTAATTTTCAATCATCTGAGCAATTGACTAATCAAACTTGTGATTCGAGGCTTGAAATTTGGCATGAGGATTGTTTGAGACATATGAGAAATCATGAAATCCACTTGAGGCATTAGAATTCCAATTTTCCTTGTGAGAAGTGAAGCCCTAGTTGTAGGTCAACTTCTTAGGAGGAGGGTTTGTCTGGTCCAACCTTGAGTAATTGAAAACCCTATGAGTCTAAGGAAGCATCTTGAAAAAAATGGGAGGGCGAATTTTGGGGTACAAAAGCTGCCCCTGTTCAATCTTAAACCTGAAGAGTTAGATTGACATGTACTCCATCCGTGATCTGAAGGTGGAAGAGGATTGAACACTTAAGTGCCGAGAAATTTGCACTCGCATGTGCACGAAGTAACACTGTTGGTTGATTATATTGCTTGAATGGGCTTAAAGATGCCATTCAGAAAGATGACAGAGTGTCATCAGAGATGGGATTATAGATTTCATCCAAAGTAACTATTGATAAGAGTATTATAATGGGTCTATGTCCGACTGTATCTGAGAAGTATATTGGATTGAATCTGTGTCTGATTATATCTAGCATGTGTGCTGGGGAATGTCATAATGAATCTTATGTCATGATTGTATCTGAATGATGTTCTAGAATGAGTCTATGTCTTGACTGTATCTATAATAGGATATCAGAATGAGTCTTCGCCTGACTGTATCTGAGATTTGTATTAGGATGAGCCTACGCTTGGCTATATCTATGAGAGGATCAAAATAAGTCTTCTCCCGACTGTATCTGAGATCTATGTTAGAATGAACCCACACCTGGTTGTATCTATGAGAGGGTCAGAATGAGTCTTCACCCGACTTTATCTAAGATCTGTGTTAGAATGAGCCTACTCCTGGAAGTATTTGTTAGAAGATCAGAATGAGTCTTCACTCGACTGTATATGAGATCTGTATTAGAATGAGTCTACGCTTGACTGTATCCAAAAGATTTACCGGAATGAATATCAGAATGTATCTATGCCTTGATCTTATCTAAACGGTATCTAGAAGACGTATTGGAATGAGTATCAGAATAGATCTATGTCTCAATCTTATCTGAATTGTATCCAGAGTATGTGTCAGAATGAGTTTATGCCTAACTGTATCTAAAAATCATCAGAATGAATAGTCGATTGATTGTATCTGAAGGATGAGAAATTGTTGCAATATTTATCGGTTATGCGAACTAACATGAAAGAAACAAAGTTAGTTTTATGCAATGTCATGATGTATGCAATTCATTGCGTAATGACGCTCTCAAAATAAATGAGAGTGCTATATGCGTTTCGTATGCATATGCTATGATATTTTGCAAATGATATATGGATGTAATATGTTGCTGACGAAAGCAGTAGCTTCATATAACATCTGACTGGGGAAAATAAATTCCTGACTATTGCTGAGGATGAAGAATATAAATCACCAATCTTGTTTAGAATGTCTTTACATGGGGATTCATGCTTTCTGTTAGAGGATATTCTGCTGGGGATGTTCGACTTTTGCTTGGGGATAGAAGAATTCCAGGAAGATTGGCCGTTCATCGTTCTCTTGAAGGATTTGATTTTTATGTATGCTGACTAGGGATAAAAGAGATGGATAATCCTCTGATGCACTGTCTGATCGGGTTTCAGATATGGATGTTGACTCTTCTGGGGAGGAAAAAGTTGAATGACGTCTGGTCCAGGAAGAGAATCATGTCAGGGAACTGCGATAATTGGAGAAATAATCTCTGTTGGGGAAATAAACCCTGCTGAAGAAGAGAATTCCTGCCGGGGATTTAACGGTGGAGAAATAAACTCCGCTGGAGAATTAAATTCATGTAAACTGTATTGAGGAAATAATTTCTAATAGGGATGAGTTTATGAAGATGACTCTGTGGGGATTGCTCTTCGTGGATGACTTAAACACTATCCCAACACCTAGGGTCTTTAGTAAATGAGTATTCACATTTGTATGCACATATTTGTTAACAGTAATCAAATTCAAATGCATATGTTAATTCAATTCAGTCATTGGACATTTTTGCAAATAAAGCAGAGAAAGTAAAACGAATTTGGATTTTGAATTTGACTTGTATTAATAATTTGCCTATAAACAAGCGGCTTTGTACAAAGAGACAAAAATCCTAGTAAGAGGAAATCATCGTAAAATGTAAAAAGTACAAAGTAAAACAGAGAAAAATAGCTATGTGAAAATGATCCCATCGAGTTTAAAATCTGCTATTGCCCCTATGTCTTCAAGCATCTCATCCCTCGTTGTTGGAAGAAGTTAACTGAATTGATGTGTACCATTTGAACTTGACGTTGATAACAAAGCTTGATGTGAGTAGATGATTCAACGGGACATAGTTGTACACTTTAATCCCTAACTTTTGACTGGACTTCCCTTTTGGGTTTTCAGTCCACCGAGATACCCTTTTTGTCCAAACCGCCTTTTCAGGTTTTCGACTTGCCGGGTGTACAATTTTTTTATATATATCCCTAATTTTTTCCCGAACCTTTTTAGTTATCCGGGAGGCCTTTTATTTTTTCCTAGGCCAGTCAACCTAGCGGGTCTCTTTTATGCATAGTATTTTTGACTATGTCCATGTTCACAGGGTGCGGAAAATCATCACCGTCCATGGTAGTGAGTATCATAGCACTGCCAGAAAATATCTTCTTGATCAGAAATGGCCCTTCATAGGTGGGAGTCCATTTTCCCCTGGGATCAACTTGTGGTAGGATAATGCGCTTTATTACCAAGTCACCATTTTGATATACCTAATGTTTGACTTTCTTGTTAAAGGCTTTGATCATGCGCTTTTGATACATCTAACCCTGACAAACAGCCACAAGCCTTTTCTCGTCCATCAAATTTATTTGGTCTAGTCGAGTCTAAATCAATTAATCTTCATCTAAACCTGCATATTTCATAATCCTTAGTGAAGGAATCTGGACTTCAATAGGTAGGACAACTTCCATACCGTAAACTAGAGAAATAGGGTTGCCCTAGTTGATGTACGTACTGAAGTGTGATAGCCATGAAGAGCAAATGGTAGCATCTCATGTCAATATTTGTATGTCAATGTCATCTTCTGCAAGATCTTCTTGATGTTCTTATTGGCGGCTTCCACTTCACCATTCATCTTCGGCTGATACAAAGAAGAATTGTGGTGTTTAATCTTGAACCGCGTGCAGAGTTCCGTGATCATAGTATTGTTGAGATTGGTACCATTTTTTGTGATGATCCTTTCGGGGATGCCATACCGATAGATAAGGTTATGTTTAATGAACCAGGCGATAACATTCTTGGTAATGGAGGCAAACGAGGTTGCTTCAACCCACTTCGTGAAATAATTAATAGTGACCAGAATGAAATGATTCCCATTAGAAGAAATAGGCTTAATCTCTTCAATCATATCAATTCCCCAAATTGAAAACGACCAAGGAGAAGTTAAGACATTCAGAGGAACCATAGGAACATGTACTTTGTTAGTATAAATCTGGCATTCGTGACAAGTTCTGGAGTGATGATGGCAATTAGTTTCCATGGTAGACCAATAATAACCTGCTCTCAGAATCTTCTTAGCCATCATGTGTGCACTAGAGTGAGTACCAAAAACACCTTCGTGCATATCTTCCATAATTTTATCAGCTTATTTCTTGTCTACACAACGAAGCAAAGTCGAATCATGGTTGCACTTGTACAAAATTCTGTTGCTCAGAAAAACTTGGCAGAGAACCTCCATAAAAATTTCTTGTTATTGATAGATGCCCCCTCGGGGTACTCTTGAGTCTCTAGGTATCTTTTCAATCTATGGTACCAAGGCTTTTCCTCTAATCCATCAGTATAAACTTCATAGTAATGTGCCGGTTCGTCTAGTCTCTCAATGGTAATTCGAGGAGCTTCGTTGTCCCATCTGACTTTGAACATAGATGACATGGTAGCTAATGTGTCTTCCAATTGATTCTCTTCTCGTAGAATATGTTCCAAAGTGATTTCCTCGAAGTATGGAATTAATGTCAACACATGCTCCCAATAAGGAATGAGGTTTGGATGCTTCGTATCCCTTTCTCCCTTAATCTGACTGATTATCAGGGTTGAGTCCCCATATACATTCAGGAACTTGATTCTCATGTCGATAACAACTTTGATACCCATGATGCACGCTTCATATTCGGCCATGTTGTTAGTACAATCAAAGCAAAGTCCAGCGGTGAACAATGTATGATAACTTGGGAGAGACAATCACATCACCGATTCCATTGCCAAGCGCGTTAAAAGCTCCATCAAAAACTAAAGTACATTGAGATCCCAACTCAGGTCCTTCATACGGTCCAGGTTATTCACAATCTATAACTAGCATGATATTCTCATCCTGGAACTCAAAATTCATAGACTGATAGTTGTCTACAGTTTGATGAGCCAAATGATCTTCCAGTACACTTCCTTTGATTGCCTTCTGAGTAGTGTACTCAATGTCGTATTCCATCAAGACCATTTTCCATCTTGTTATTCTTCAGGAAAGAGCGGGTTTCTCGAATATGTATTTTATCAGATCCATCTTAGAGATCAACAAAGTAGTATAAGTCAACATATACTGTCTTAGTCGGTGAGAAGCCCATGCTAAAGCGCATCAAGTTTTCTCAATCAATGAGTATCTTGTTTCACAGTCAGTAATTTTTTTGCTAAGGTAGTATATTGCATGCTCTTTTCGACCAGACTCGTCATGTTGCCCCAGTACACACCCTATTGATTTCTCTAACACTGTTAAGTACATGATCAGAGGCCTGCCTTCAACTGGTGGCATCAGAATTGGAGGTTCCTAAAGATATCCTTTGATTTTGTCAAAGGCTATCTGACAATCATCGTTCCACTTTACTACTTGATATTTCTTCAACAACTTGAAGATTAGCTCACAAGTAGCAGTCAAATGGGAAATAAATTCGGCGATGTAGTTCAATCGTCCCAGGAAACCTATGAATTCCTTCTCAGTATGGGGAGCCTACATTTCTTGAATGGCTTTAACCTTGGCAGGATCAACTTCAATACCTTTACCACTAAATACGAAACCTAGGAGTTTATCGGATCTTACCCATAAAGGTACACTTGTTTAGATTCAGCCTCAACTTGTACTTTTTCAACCTCTCGAACAGCTTGTGTAGGTGGTCAAGATGTTCTTCTTCAATCTGAGATATGGATATCATGTCACCTACATAAACCTCTATTTAGTGGTGCATCATGTCATGGAACAAAGCTACTATAGCGCGCTGATATGTTGCACCAGCGTTCTTCAGACCGAAAGACATACCCTTGTAACAAAAAGTGCCCCACTGTGTGACAAAGGTAGTCTTGTTCATGTCTTCAGGTTCCATCTTGATTTTATTATAACCAGATAAACCATCCATGAACCAAAAATACTTTATGCTAAGTGGTGTTGTCAACCAAAACATCGATATGCGGAAGCAGAAAGTCATCTTTGGGGCTTGCCCTGTTCAAATCCTTGTAGTCTACATACATACGCACTTTGCCATCATTCTTAGGTACTGGAACAACATTTGCAACCCACTAAGGATAGGACGTAACAACTAATAAACCTGCGTTGAATTTCTTCATAACCTTAGTTTTGATCTTTTCAGACATCTCAGGATGCATACAACGAACCTTCTACTTTATTGGAGAACAACCTTCTTTCATATATAGACGGTGAACCACAATATCAATATCAAGCCCTGGCATGTCTTTGTACAACCAAGAAAAGATCTCAACATAGTCACGCAACATCTGGATTAATCTCTTTTTGACAATGTCTTATAATTTGGCACCTATCTTGACTTCTTTCTTGTCCTCTTCAGTACCCAAGTTCACAACCTCGACTGGCTCTTCATGCGATTGTATGTCTCCTTTTCTTACCGCATTAACAACCTAGCAAGTTCTCTAGGTACTTCATAATCTTCTTCACCCTCTTCCTCAGCTTGGTAGATCGGATTTTCGAAGACATAATTGGAAATAGCATATTGTTATCAATGGGATCCAGAGTGGATATGAATTTGCAACTTGTTATGTGGGTATGTGTAAGAACACATAAAAATTTTGATGTAATAAAATAAAAGAACGACAAAGAGCTCAAAATTTGAATGCAAACATCCAATGATTTATTGAATGAAAATATGTGAATGAAATATGAAAACCCTAACAAATGGACCCTTGTGCCCCGGGTAAGGCACAAGGCTTAAAGTTATTGTTTAAAATTACATAGCCAAAACTTGAAAGAAAAAAATAGAAAATGAAATTTATTCCTGACTAAAGGAGATTGGTATAACGTCTTCAGTCTTCTAATTGCTGAGCCCGTTGCCGGTGGTAGGGAAAATCCAACTGTCTAGGTCGTAGTCACTATCAGCATCTTCTACCGTGTTGATTCCATTGTTGTTGATGCAGAATGGTGGTCTTCCAGCAGGAGTAGGACAAATAACCCTCGGAGTCTCTGCAGTGGAACCCAAACCAAATTTATCAGACTTGTACGGAATATCGGGAAGCTAACCCCAAGTAGTACAACCACCTTATTCTACCAAAACTCTAGCGTCTTTCAGAGAATACATTCCAGGCGGAGCCCTGGTGTTGTACCCCAAAATATTCCCTCCCTTTTATTCAAGACATTCTCCTAGGGTTCTCAAATGCTCAAGGTTTCTCAAGAATTGATCAAACAAATTCTCCTCCTAAGCAATTGACCTACAACTAGGGTTTTGTGTTTCTCAAGGAAGATTGGGTTTCAAATGACTCAAGTGGTTTCCATGGTTCCACATATGCCTTCAATAATTCTCATACCAAGTTTCATGCATTGCATCATAAATTTTCCCAATCAATGGCTCAGATGACTAAAAATCAATTGTATTGGAAAAAAGTCAATTGTGGTCAACATACAGTCAAATTTCAAAAATTTTGGTCAACATCAATATTTTGAAGTCATATTCATCATTTGATCAAGGGTTAATCATGATTCATCAAGGAAAACTCTCAAATCATTAAAAGTCAAAATTGCCAAATTAGAGTTTTCCTAAGGAGAAGTCAACTAAACTTTGACCAAGAATAACTTTCACATGCTTCATCAGATTTTCCTCAACCAAAGTTCAGTGTGAAGGAAATTCAATCCTCTACAACTTTGTCTCTCTAAGCTCAAGTCCAAAAAATGCTTCATTTGAGAGATATGGGCCAATATATTATAGGTCATTTCAAAAGCCAACAAAAAGGCACGTTTTATCAAGGCAACTTACATCAAGATAAAGTCTTCAAATGAAAAATCAATATTGTAGAGGACATCTCGAGATTTCCAAAAAGTCCAAGATCACCTTTAAAATATGAAAATTAAGAGTGTTATAACCAGTACAAGTTGGGAAATTTTGAGCAAATGCATGAAGTTCAAATTGAGAAAACTTGATTTTTTGGGCTAATGGGCTATTGTTTCAGAGTCCAAACATGTCCTAAACTCCATATGTGCCTCAAGACTTGTTCATACACCTCCCTTTGGTTTATTATATTTATTTTTTATTTTTATTATTTTAAAAGTCAAAATAAGATAAAACAAGACAAGGCTTATTACACAAGTCCAAGCCCATGTTATTTGATCTAAAATTTGAACAATATAATCTCATCCAATTCAGACATGAAGGCCACGAAACCCTTGCAGCAACATCACCCTCCAAAATTCACAAAAATTATCTCAATTAGGGCAACTTACAAACCCTTACTTCAGCCACCTTCAACACATATTACCCTTTCCATTCACTTCCAGGAAGGTCATATGGTAAGGTTGAATCGTCCTTGATGAACCAAAAGGCTCAAAACACCACTACATGTATCATCGATTTTCAATCCCTACATGAATATTAATTTTTGTTTTTTTATGTTTTAAGATAAACTAACCATGCTAATGTGTTCATGAGGTCTCTATATGCAGGAAAAGTCAATCACATAACCTTCATGCTGCCAGAATCACGAGTTGCCATAACCACACCGATCCATGCAATTTTCTTCGTACCTCATAAACCATTGTGTTTGAGTAAAAACTAACCATCCCATTGAATCCAAAAGCCTAGATTTAGGGGGGTAGGGTATTCCTCGATTGCTAATATTTATTGTTTTGCAGGTTTGAAGAAAAGAAGCTACCAGAGAAGACGACCGGAGCTAGGGCTCCGATGCCTCTCCGGTTCATGCAATGTTTTCATATTATATACATTCTATTTCATTTAAGACAATGAATGTATCACCACCCCAGTTGTTAAACGCGCGCGCTAAAGACACTACTATGCCAAGGCGTGGGTTCGATCCCAGCCTTTTGGCATTTTGAGTTTTTTTCTTCACATTTTCCTCTTTTTCAGATTACAAAATGCGTTGGTTCCCTTTCCTTGACACAAGTGCACGCCTGGCCTAGTGGTGAAGGTCTTGGTGGAAAGAGCAAAGGGTGTGGGTTCAACACCCACCCTTGGCAGTATTATTTTAAAACTTTGTTTTCTTCATATTTTCCTTATTTTTGCATTTACGAACCATAAATTCATCAAACCAAAAACCTTTTAACAAACCTAATTTTTTTCAAAACCTTTTTACAAACCCTAATCAAAATTAGGGTTTAGGATTTTAATTTAATTGATAAATTTATTTTTTTAAATTAAAATTAATTTAAGGTTTTTAGGTTGATCATTATAACCTTTTTATCAAAAAAATCATCAAAAACCTTTTCGATTTTCTTTTTTTACATGTTGCGTAGTTTATTCTTCTTGCATTTTTTCTCGATTATTGTATCTACTCACAGTTTTTAATAGTAATTAGGTTTTATTTTCCGCACTCTACTATTTTTTAATTGCCCCGAAGCACTGTAATCGTCTAGGATTTTCTTTCCGCATATTTACTACTTTCCTATTTTGCTATATTGCTATTAGTAATTAGGTATTGTATGGAAAGATTAAAAGAAAACACTAGCTAACCGTAATTGCAAGATTAAAATAACTAAACATAATACATTTCTCACACTCTCCCTCTAGGGTAACCTCCCTTTTTACCTTCGGAAAAACAATCATGTCCCTCGAAAGTGGGGACGCTTTAGCATAGTCCCTCGAAAACAAAGATTGTAGTCCCTCGATGACCCTTTCGATGTTGCCTTCAGTAAACGATCTAGTCCCTTAATGATAATTGCTAAAGCGTCCCTACTAGTTGCCTTCGATGAGTGTACGACGACCCACACCTGTCCCTTCACATCCAACAATAGGGCTTCCTACTAACTAATGGTAGGATAAGACTATCTAAAAGAGGAGGAAATTACAAGAAAGACCTTGAGTAGGTAGACTGTTGTTAATCGCTTGCTCACAAACATTTCAAAACAAAAACATTTTTTCACAAACACTCTTCAAAAAATATTTTCAAAAACCCTTTGTATGCATTCTCAAGAACAGAAACGAGAATCATTAAAAATTATTGTCTTACAATTGGCATTTTCAAAATATTTTTCAAGCACACATTCACAAAGCAATTTTCAAAATTAAGTGAGCTAGCGATTAAGAGCCCGTAGATAACTACAGATGAAAAGGGTGCTAACACCTTCCCTTTTCATAACCCACCCCCGAACTCAAAAATCTCGAAGGTTTTTCCTGTTCTTTTCACCCTTTCCTTATTGGATAAAAGAAAAGTCGGTGGCGACTCTTGCTATCCGCATATTTACGAATAAATGCAAAACAAGTCAGTTCTCCCACCGTGTTACAGAACCGACGACTCTGCTTGGGAATACTAAAAAAGAGGGGTTACCTTAGAGTTAGATCATTTTATCTGCTTTACTGAATTGCTTGCTTTATCTTTAATGGGTTGCTTGAGTTTATTTTTTGCAAAGATCTTACACCCGAATCCGGGGGTACCCTTAGGTAAGTAGCTATAGATCATGGAAACTGTACGATATATACCTATATGGTTGAAGTGATGGCTATGTTAGTGCGACACATTGGTTGTACTGGTGTCCCTAGAGTCAGTCAGGGAGAATACTAGTTTGTCGCGTGGTGTCATAAGCACTAACTGAACTTTAGAACCTTAATTGACCCAACTTAGCCATTATAAGGTAGTGAGATAGACGGATTTGGCGCAGTCTGAAGTTGGTTGATACTCGATGTTACACTCATTGAGATTCGACTCTTGGGTTTTTTTGGGTGGCAAGTCAGTTTCTGTGATATACAAAACCTCTAAGAAAAATCAATGATATCGAGATCCCTAGATTCTGATTACTATTTTATGATAGATTGAGCCAACTGAACTTCAAGAGGGTACTTACCTACGGAGCCCATGAAATCATTAAACCTAAGGCTCTTGTATGCTTTGTTTGTGTTTGTTATCTGTTCAAACATGAAATCATAACATCATAACATCATATCACGAAATTTTCACTAACCATTTCAAGGATCTAAGGGATTTATCTTTGTTCTTTGTTGTATGGTCATGGCTTCCAATCGCAAAAATACTATCCGAATAAACTTTGTAAAGGTACCTTACAAGCTTGAGGAATTAGTCTCAAAGGTTCCCGACAATTCTCAATTCACCAAGAGACATGGTCATCTACTCAGTTTAGTTACTACCGGTTTCAAAGGAGACATGATAAGTGTTTTGTTCCAGTTCTTTGATTCTAAAGATCATTATTTTACCTTCCCAGATTATCAATTGGTGCATACAATGGAAGAATTCTCTAAGTTACTCGGAGTGCCTACTCTTGATCAGATATCTTTCACCGGTCTATAGCAAGTTCCAAAACCTGAAGACATTGCAGCAGCCTTACATCTGAAACGATCGGACATCGTATCTAATCGGGAAATAAGAAATGGAGTCAAGGGTTTTCTTACTAAATTTATGATAGAGAAGGCTCATTGGTTTCTAGATGTAATGAGTTTTCGTGCTTTTGAGGATATTTTAGTTTTGCTGATATATGGTTTGGTGCTTTCCCCTAACTCGGACCAACTGATAGATGTAAACGCCATCAAAATATTTTTTACCCATAATCCGATGCCAACTTTGCTTGGAGATATTCTTCATTTTCTTCACACTCGTACTATGACGAAGCGAGGGACTCTCATGTGTTGCGTACCTCTACTTTCTAGGTGGTTTATTTTGAACCTCCCCCGACCAGTAATAAATAATGAACAAGGCTTGAGGTGGTCTCAAAGGGTGATGTTAATCGCTCATTCAAATATCCATTGGTGTTCTCGATCTCAGGAGGATATCACTATTATTAAATGTTACGGGGAATTCCCTAATGTGCCACTCCTTGGAATAAGGGGAGGTATCACTTACAACCCTTCCCTAGCTCTACGTCAGTTTGGTTATGCTCGAAGAGACGGTCCTCGTGATATTCTCATCTAGGGTATAGTATTCGGCTATGAGAACAATCCTTAGGGTTACCGTTAAAGGTTTATACGTGCTTGGGGCATGATCAATAAGATTGATAGCAGGACTTTCAGGCATAAGAATTCCATTACTTTGGAGCCTTACCTCAGATGAGCGTGATCTCGTGCTCAAAATCTTATGATGCCATATCATGCTATCCTACCAGTGATCATAAAACCTGTTGTTGAAGGAGATGTTCCTCATATCATTCTTCATCCTTATATGCCTACTGACTTTGAAGAACTACAAAAGTCTTGTATTCAACTCAAGGAAGAAAGGGATACCTTTGAGGCTCAGTTCTACGCTAGTGAGAAGAAATTATTGGAGCCGACGAAATGACTCCACGAAGAATAAAGCCTTAATGCATACGTCAACACAAAGAGGAAGCACCCATGGGAGACTTGAGTTCATATTTTGCTTCTTTGTAACTCTTTTTGTTGTCATTATAAGCCTAGAAGGCAATTATAATTTGAGCTTGTTACTAAAACTTCTTCTTTTCCTTTTGTTTAACAAATTTAAATCCCACAAAGATCCTTGAAAACATTTCATCCACGTATCATGCATGTCATTACATAACAGGTATTTTCCCAGTACATGTTTTCTCATCTTCTTGCTGTTTATTTTAGTAAAAAATGGCCCTAAACAAACTGTGAAAGAACTTCAAGCTCAGAACACTCAATTTCAGCAAATGTTCCCGAACTTAGCTACGGGACAAGACGAGCTGAAGACCCTCATGACAAAAGGGAATAACAAGAAGACTAAGAAGCTGACAGTCTTTCTTAATATGGGCAGAAGATTCAAGTGCCGGTCAAAATGGTTCTAGATTTTGAGGCCCATCAAATGAAGATGATAATCAAGTAGAAGATGACAAGAGTGTGAAATCTGAAGAGAATAACAACCTTGGTTCTGGCCAAGATTCTGATGAAGACTATTCTGTTGAACAATATCCTCCCGCTGATGACAGAAACAAGCAACTGAAAGATCGTCTGAATGCCATGGAAATCCAGAAAGTGCATGGGCTGAATTTTGAAGAGTTAGGTCTTATTTCGGGGGTTGTTATCCCTCACAAGTTCAAGGTCCCCGTTTTCGCCAAATATGATGGTGTTTCTGGTCCTAAGCTTCATATGAGGTCTTACGTCCAAAAGATCCAACTCCATACTGCTGACAGAAAATTATGGTTTCACTTCTTTCAAGAGAGCTTATTTGGAACACAAATGGAATGGTTTATCAGCTGGAAGGAACCAGTATACGTACTTGGGAAGACCTGGTTGCTGATTTTTACAAGCAGTATCAATATAATGCTGACCTTGCACCAACTCGTGTGCAACTACGAAGTATGGCTATGGGCTCGAATGAAGGGTTTAAAGAGTATGCCCAAAAGTGGAGAGATTTGGATGGAAGAGTGCAACCTTCTTTATGTGATAGGGAGCTGGTTGATATGTTCACAAGAACTCTGACAGGTCCTTTCTTTAACCATCTGATTGGAAAATCCTCATCTGGTTTTACCAAGCTGATTCTAACTGGGGAACATGTGAAAGGTGGTATCAGAAGCAAAAAGATTCAAGGGGCTGCGTCTTCGAGTACTGTAAAGAAGATATTTAATGGTAATGTTGTTTATGGATAGAAGGGTTGTACTAGAGGTAATCATAATCCACCTGTAGGAGCTGTGTTAATTTCTAATCCTGCACTTGTTCAAAAACATCAGCAAAACAATCAGCGTAGGTCAGACGCACCAAGAAGACAATTTACTAAGATCAACATGCCACGGTCTCAGGCATTGCAACAACTTTTAAAAGCAGAGCTGATAACATTAAGGGACCCTGCTCAGAATCCCAACACCTCCTCTACTTGTTATAATCCAAATGTGAAGTGTGCTTACCATTCCAATAGCCCTGGGCACGACACCAATAGTTGTTGGACACTGAAAAATAAAATTCAGGATATGATTGACTCCAAAGAAATTGAATTTGATCTGCCCGAGACTCCCAATGTAATTACTGCACCTACGCCGAAGCACGACAAATGCATAAGTGCTATTGATGATGTTCTTTATGTTTCTGCTGTAAGTGAATTGGATACTCACCTCCCAATTATCAAAAAGAATCTGTCGCAAATCAGTTTATTTCAGGGTTGAATTGAAAGATGTTATTGTTGCGCAACCTAACCCAATGGCTGCAAGTTGCCGGAAGAAGGTATTCAGCGTCTAATGGACAATCACCTAATTCTAGTTGAGAATATTTTGTCTGTTGAGAATTTTTTACAAGACTTGGAGCTGGAAGAGGTATCCATAATATCCGACACTCCTATCAGGATCACTTCAAAGGGTCCTGTAAGGATCCCTTCCAAACCCAAAGTTGCTCCTCTGATAATCACCACACTCGGACCTATTCCATATTCTTCAGATAAAGCAATCCCTTGAACTATGGAGCCGATGTCTACAACCATGGCGTCAAGCAAGAACTATTGACTACTGAGAATGAAGGTATTGAAGTTGTTGATTCCAGCATTGACAATATTGCTGGGACTAGTAAGGTTACTAGAAGTGGAAGGGTTTTCTCTCTGGAAATCTCTCCAAAGACTACCTCTACACCAGTTAGAGTTACCGCTACCGAGTCAACTACTGGGACTCAGGGCAAAGAGCAAATAACAGAGTCTACCCAGGCGGAGGCGCCTAAAGAAGTTGTAGTTGAAGACACCTCCAGGAAAGAGTTAGAGGAGGTGTTAAAGATTATCCACAAAAGTGATTACAAGATTGTTTAACAGCTGGGGAAGACCCCCTCTAAGATCTCCATGTTATCCCTGTTACTATGTTTAGAATCTCATGCATATAATTTAGTGAAGTTCTTAAAATCAACCTATGTACCACAAGAAATTTCTGCCGATCAATTTGAGAGTTATGTTGTTAGCTTAACGACTGACAATGGGTTAGGTTTTTCTTATTCTGATTTGACTCCTGAAGGAAGAAACCACAACATGGCCCTGTATGTCTCTATTGAATGCAAGGGTACTACTTTGGCTCACATGTTGGTTGATACTGGTTCTTCGCTGAATGTTCTATCAAAGGGTGCTCTTGACAGACTTTATTGCAAAGGGGTTATACTGAAACCTAGTGATATTGTGGTGAGAGCCTTTGACTATTCAAAGAGGACAATACATAGAGAAGTGGATTTTCCGGTCAAGGTAGGTTCGCAGGTCTTCGAATCTACCTTCTATGTGATAGATATTCGACCGACTTATTCTTGTTTACTAGGATGCCCCTGGATCCATGGGGAAGGCGTTGTTACCTCAACCCTATACCAGAAGCTGAAATATCATGTGAAAGGAGAGGATGTTACTGTTTATGGTAAAGAGGAGTATATGGTGAGTCATTTAAACTCATTTCGGTATGTAGAGATAGACGGAAAATTCATCGAGACTCCCTGTCAAACTTTTGAAGTTATCCCTCTTACCGCTATTGAATACGTTTCCACTATTCCCAAGGTTACCAGGGTTCCGCCCAGAATGGCTTCTTTGAAGGATGCTATAGTTGCTATAGAAGAAGGTGGTTGTACTACTTGGGGTCAGCTTCCTGACATTCCATATAAATCTGACAAATTTGGTTTGGGTTTCACTGTAGAGGCTCAAAGGGTTGTTCGTCATGCTTGGGATGGAGGACCACCATTCCGCGTCAGCAACAATGGAGTTAATGCAATAAAAGATGCTGACAGTGACTATGGCCTTGACAGTTGGATCTTTCCCACCGTCGGCAACAGGCTCAACAACTAGAAGACTCAAGACATTATCTCAATCTCCTTTAGTCAGGAGTAATTGCTAATTTCTGTTTTATTGCTTTCATGTTTTGGCTATGTTACGTTTGAACAATGACTTTAAGCCTTGTGCCTTACCCGGGGCATAATGGTCCATTTGTTAGGGTTGTCATTTCGTAAACATATCTTCATTTAATAAAGCATTGGATGTTTTGCATTCCAATTTTTTTCTCTTTGTCTTTCTTTTATTTTTATCATTTTCAAAATATCTATGTGTTCTTACACACACCCATACAATAAATTGCAGATCCACATCCACTATGGATCCCGTTGATAAAGATTATGCTATTTCCACTTATGACTTTGAAAATACAATTAACCAAGCTGAGGACGAAGGTGAGGAACATTGTGAAATACCTGGAGTACTTTCCAGACTTCTAGTGCAAGAGGAAAAAACTATACAACCACATGAAGAGCCAGTCAAGGTCGTGAACTTGGGTACTGAAACAAACAAGAAAGAAGTCAAGATAGGTGCCAACCTAGAGGACGGTGTCAAGAACAAGTTATTCTAGATGTTGCATGACTATGTTGAGATATTTTCTTGGTTGTACGAAGACATGCCAGGTCTTGATACTGATATTGTGCTTCACCGTCTACCGATGAAAGAGGGTTATTCTCGGATAAAGTAGAAGGTTCGTCGCATACATCCCGAGATGTCAGAAAAGATCAAGGCTGAAGTTATGAAACAATTCAATGCAAGGTTCTTGGTTGTTACATCATATCCCCAATAGGTTGCAAATGTGGTTCTGGTACCAAAGAAAGACGGCAAAGTGCATATGTGTGTGGACTACAGGGATCTGAACAGGGCAAGCCCCAAAGACGACTTCCCGCTACCACATATTAATGTTCTGGTCGACAACACCACTTAACACAAGGTATTCTCCTTCATGGACGGTTTCTCGGGTTATAATCAGATCAAGATGGCACCTGAAGACATGGAGAAAACTACCTTTGTCATACAATGGGGCACATTCTGCTACAAGGTTATGCCTTTTGGGTTGGAGAACATCGACATAACATATCAGCGTGCCATGGTAGCTTTATTCCATGACATGATCCATCACGAGATAGAGGTCTACATGACGAAATGATAGCCAGATCCCAGACTAAAGAGGAACATCTTGACCATCTACAGAAGTTCTTTGAGAGGCTGAAAAAGTAAAAGCTAAGGTTGAATCCGTACAAGTGCACTTTTGGGGTGAGATCCGATAAGCTCATGGGTTTCATCGTCAGTGTTAAAGGTATTGAAGTTGACCCCGCCAAGGTCAAATCCATTTAAGAAAGTCCAGCTCCGTGTACTGAGAAGGAAGTCAGAGGTTTCTTGGGATGACTGAATTACATTGCTCGATTTATTTCCCATCTGTCCGCTGCTTGTGAGCCAATCTTCAAGTTACTGAAGAAAGATCAGGTAGTGAAGTGGAATGACGACTGCCAAATAGCCTTTAACAAAATCATGGAGTACCTCTAAGAACCTCCAATTCTGATATCACTAGTTGAAGGAAGACCTTTGATCATGTACTTAACAGTGTTGGAGAATTCAATGGGGGTGTGTACTGGGCCAATATGACGAGTCTGGTCTAAAAGAGCATGCAATATACTACCTTAGCAAAAAATTTACTGACTTTGAAACAAGATACTCACTGCTCGAGAAAACTTGATGTGCTTTGGCATGGACTGCTCCCCGACTAAGACAATATATGTTGACCCATACTACATTGTTGATCTCTAAATTGGACCCCCACTTACGAAGGGCCATTTGTAGTCAATAAAATATTTTATGGCCATGTAATGATACTTACCACCATGGACGGTGAAGATTTTCCGCACCCTGTGAACGCAGACATAGTCAAAAGATACTACGCATGAAAATGACTCGCTAGGTTGACTGGCCTAGGCAAAAATAAGGGCATCCCGGCGAACCAAAAGGGTTCAGGCAAAAATTAGGGATATACATATAAAAACTGTACACTCGGCAAGTCAAAAACCTGAAAAGGCAGCTTGGGCAAAAAAGGGTATCCCGGTGGACTGAAAACCCGAAAGGGCGGTCCAGGAAAAAGTTAGGGATTAAAGCGTACGACTACATCCCGTTGGATCATCTACTTACAACAAGTTTTGTTACCAACGTCAACTTCAAACGGTACAAATCAATTCAGTCAACTTCTTCCGACAATGAGGTATGAGATGCTTGAAGATATAAAGGCAATAGAAAAGTTGAAACTTAATGAGATTGTTTCCATATAGTTGTCTTATCTTTGTTTTACTCTGTACTCTCTTCATTTTACGATGATTTCCTCTTACTAAGATTTATGTCTCTATGTACAAAAACCGTCTGTTTATAGGAAAATTATCAATACAAATACAATTGCAAAATTCAAATTTTATTTTATCTTTTCTATTTTGTTTGCAAAAAAATGTCCCATGACTAAATTGAATGAACATATGCATATGAATATGATTACTGTCAACAAATATATGCATAACAACATTAATCAACATTTACTAAAGACTCTAGGAATTAGGATAATTTTCAAGTCATTCACAAATCCCCACAGAGCAACCTCCACAGAGAAATCCCCACAGAGTTACCCTCACAAGCTTATCCCTAATGGAGATACATTCCCCCGCAAGTCTAATATGCCTTCAGACAAGAATTGGGGCATCTTCCAGCTATCAACATGATTGTACTCCCCAGCAGGTCCCCTAGAGGATAAAGGAGTTTGATCATTTCCCCAACATATGGCAGAAACTTCCTCATCATAGTTCACAAGAATCTAATTCCCCAACTGAGTTTATTTCTCCAACACTGTATAATCCTCGGCAAGATTATCTTCTCCAATAAAATGTAGTCAAGGCTGCTATCCCCAGAGAGTTACTATGGAATCCGAAACCGGGAGATATATCAATTTTTTCCTCCCCAGAAGAGTGACTTCGATATCTAAAACTCGGTCATACAACACCTCTGAAGGTTATTCATCTCTTTTATCCCCAGTTAGGGTATATAAGAACTAAAATCCCCAGTAGAGCGATGGACGACCGAGGCTCCTGAACTCTTCTATCCCCAAGCAGAAGTCAAACATTCCCAGCGGAGTATCCTCAAACAGAAAGCATGAATCCCCAGTGGAGACATTCTAAACAAAATTGAAGATTCATATTATTCATCCCCAGTGATAGTAAAGGATTTATTTTCCCCAGAAAAGACGTTACATGAAGCTACCGATACACTTCAACGATATCTTGCATCCATACATCATTTACAAGTATCATAGCATATGCATACAAAATGCATATAGAACACTCTCATTTACTTTGAGAACATCATTACATAATGCATTACATGCATTATAATGTTGCATAAAGATTAATTTCATCTTTTCAGGTAAAAGTCTACAAACATACGAATATCATCAACAACTTTCAAAACAGGTCATAGATTAGTTCCTAAAACAGGACAGGGAAACTATCTATATGACCAGGTTCAATATTAATTCCCAAAACAAGACGGGGCAGCTATATGTACGATTAGGTGGTATGAATTCCCAAAACAAGACGGGTTTGCCAGCAAAAGGCAAGTCAAAGATTAACTCCCGAAATAAGATGAGGAAACTATCTATATGACTATGCAAAGATTAACTCCCGAAACTGAACGAGGAAACTATATTTATAACCAGGCAAAGATTAACTCCCGAAATAGATCAAGGAAACTATCTATGTAACCAGGTGGTATGAATTCCCGAAACAGGACGGGTTTACCAACAAAAATAGACTGTAGATCAATTCCTGAAATAGGACGGGGCGACTATCTACATGACAAGAATTTACCTCAGAGACTAATTTTGACGAGCATTTCCATCAAAGATTAAATTTGACAAGAATTTCCCTCAGAGACTAAATCTGACAAGCAGCTACTTAAGCACCTCTCCCCAGAGGTTCATTCTGGAAAGCATTCTTCAGATACAGTCAAGCGTAGAATCATTCTGATACTCCTATCAACAGATATTTTGATGGCATCTGTAAGCCCATCTCTAATTACATTCTATCACCTTTCCGAATGGAATCTTTAAGCTCATTCAAGCAATATTATCAACCAATAGTGTTACCTCTTGCACAGGCGAGTGCAAATTTCTGGGCACTTAGGTGTTCAACCCTCTTATACCTTCAGACCACGAATGGCGAACATGCCAATCTAACTCCTTAGGTTTAAGAAGATTGAACAGGGGCAGATTTTGTACAACAAAATTTCCCCTCCCTTTTATTCAAGACATTCTCCTAGGGTTCTCAAATGCTCAAGGTTGCTCAAGAATTGATCAAACAAATTTTCCTCCTAAGCAATTGACCTACAACTAGGGTTTTGTGTTTCTCAGGGAAGATTTGGTTTCAAAGGCCTCAAGTGGTTTCCATGGTTCCTCATATGTCTTCAATAATGCTTATACCAAGTTTCATGCCTTGCATCATAAATTTGCTCAGTCAATGGCTCGGATGACTAAAAATCAACTGTATTGGACAAAAAGTCAACTGTGGTCAACATATAGTCAAATTTAAAGATTTTTGGTTAACATCAAGATTTTGAAGTCAAATTCTTCATTTGATCAAGGGTTGATCATGATTCATCAAGGAAAACTCTCAAATCATCAAAAGTCAAAAGTTGCCAAATTAGGATTTTCCTAAGGAGAAGTCAACTGAACTTTGACCAAGCATAAGTTTCACACACTCCATCAGATTTTCCCCAACCAAAGATCATTGTGTAGGAAATTCAATCCTCTACAACTTTGTATCTCTAAGCTCAAGTCCATAAAATGCTTCATTTGAGAGATACGGGCCAATACATTATAGGTCATTTCAAAAGCCAACAAAAGACACGTTTTGTCAAGGCAACTTACATCAAGATAAATTCTTCAAATGCAAAAATGAATGAAAGAGAGATTCTAGAGGACATCTTGAGATTTCTAAAAAGTTAGAGATCACCTTCAAAAGGTGAAAATTGAGAGAGTTATGACCAGTGCAAGTTGGGAAATTTTGAGCAAATGCATGAAGTTCAAATTGAGCAAACTTGATTATTTGGGCTAATGGACTATTGTTTCAGAGTCCAAACGTGTCCCACACTCCATGCGCGCCTCAAGACTGGTTCATACACCTCCCTTTGGTTTATTATATTTATTTTTTATTTTTATTATTTTAAAAGTCAAAACAAGATAAAATAAGACAAGGCTTATTACACAAGTCCAAGCCCATGCTATTTGACCTAAAATTCAAATTATATAATCTCATCCAATTCAGACATGAAGGCCATGAAACCCTTGCAGCAATATCACCCTCCAAAATTCAAAAAAATTATCTCAATTAGGGCAACTTGCAAACCCTTACTTAAGCCACCTTCAACAGATAGTATCCCTTCCATTCACTTCCAAGAAGGTCATAGGGTAAGGTTGGATCGTGCTCGATGATCCAAAATGATCAAAACACCACTACATGCATCATTAGTTTTTAATCCCTACATGAATCTTAATTTTTATTTTCTTTATGTTTTAAGATAAACTAACCATGCTAATGTGTTCATGAGGTCTCTATATGCAGGAAAAGTCAATCGCATAACCTTCATGCTGCCAGAATCACGAGTTACCATAACTACACCGATCCATCCAATTTTCTTCTTACCTCATAAACCATTGCATTTCAGTCAAAAATAACCATCCCATTGAATCCACAAGCCTTGATTTAGGAGGGTATGGTATTCTTAGATTTCTAATATTTATTGTTTTGCAGGTTTAAAGAAAAGAAGCTACCGAAGAAGACGACCGGAGCCAGGGCTCCGACGACTCTCTAGTTCATGCAACATTTTCATATTATATACATTTTGTTTCATTTAAGACAATGAATGTATCACCACCCCAGTGGTTAAACGCGCGCGCTAAAAACACTACTAAGCCAAGGCGTGGGTTCGATCCCAGCCTTTTGGCATTTTGAGTTTTTTTTCTTATTTTCCTATATTGCAGATTATAAAATGTGTTGGTTCCCTTTCCTTGACACAGGCGCGCGTCTGGCCTAGTGGTGAAGGTCCTGGTGGAAAGATCAAAGGGCGTGGGTTCAACACCCACCCCTGGAAGTATTATTTTAAAACTTTTTTCTTTATAATTTCCTTATTTTTGCATTTACAAACCCTAAATTCATCAAACCAAAAACCTTTTAACAAACTATTTTTTTTCAAAACCTTTTAAAAACCCTAATCAAAATTAGAGTTTAGGATTTTAATTTAATTAATAATTTTGTTTTTAATTAAAATTAATTATGGTTTTTAGGTTGATCATTAAAACCTTTTTATAAAAAAAATCATCAAAAACCTTTTCGCTTTTCTTTTTTTACATGTTGAGTAGTTTATTCTTCTCGCATTTTTCTCGATTATTGTATCTGCTCATAGTTTGTAATAGTAATTAGGGTTTATTTTCCGAACTCTACTATTTCATAACTGCCTCGAAGCATTTTAATAGTCTAGGATTTTATTTCTGCATATTTACTGCATTCCTATTTTTCTATATTTCTATTAGTAATTAGGTCTTGTATGGAAATTTTTAAAAGCAAACACTAGCTAACCCTAATTGCAATATTAAAATAACCAAATGTAGTACACTTCTCACACTCGCACCTCTAGGGTAACCTCCCTTGTTTCCTTCGGAAAAACAATCATGTCCCTCGAAAGTGGGGATACTAGTCCCTCGAAAAAAAGATCATAGTCCCTCGATGACCCTTTCTATATTGCCTTCGGTAAACGATCTAGTACCTTAACAATAATTGCTAAAGCGTCCCTACCAGTTGCCTTTGATGACCGTATAACGACCCACACCCGTCCCTTCACATTTAACGATAGGGCTTCCTACTAACTAATTCTAGGATAACACTATCTAAAAGAGGAGGAAATTACAAGAAAGACCTTGAGTAGGTAGGCTGCTGTTAATCGTTGCTCACAAACATTTTAAAACAAAAACATTTTTTCACAAACACTCTTCAAAAAATATTTTCAAAAACACTTTGTACGCATTCTCAAGAACATAAATGAGAATCATTACAAAGTCTTGCCTTACAATTGGCATTTTCAAAATATTTTTCAAGCACACATTCACAAAGCAATTTTCAAAACAAAGTGAGCTAGCAATTAAGAGCCTGTAGATAACTATGGATGAAAAGGGTGATAACGCATTCCCTTTTCATAACCTACCCCCCAAAATAAAAAATCTTAAAGGTCTTTCCTATTATTTTCACCCTTTCCTTATTGGATAAAATAAAAGTCGGTGGCGAATCTTGCTATCTGCATATTTGCGAATAAACACAAAACCAAGTCAGTTATGCCACCGTGTTACACCTGATAACCTTAGGAATAACAGAAACATCTTCAGTAACGGTAGTTGTCCGAGGGATAACCTCAAAGGTTTGTCATGGATTTTCTATGAATTCACTGTCCATATCAACATACTTGAAGAAGTTCAAGTGAATCACCGTGTATTCTTCTTCATCATAAACTATAACGATCTTTCCTTTCATGGGATATTTAAGCTTTTGATGTAAAGTAGAAGTAACAATGCTTGTCCCATGAATCCAAGGGCGTCCAAGCAAGCAAGAATAGGACGGACAAATGTCCATCAGATAGAAGGTAGAGTCGAAGACCTACAAACCTACTTTGATCGGAAGATCCACCTCTCTATGCACCATCCTTTTTGAACCATCAAAGGCTCTGACCATAATGTCACTGGGTTTCAGCACAACCCATTCACAGTCGAGCCTATCTAGAGCATCCTTCGGTAAAACATTCAACAAGGAACCCATGTCAACCAACACATGAGCTAAGGTAGTGCGCCTGCACTCAATAGAGACATACATCGCATTTTATGGTTTCTTCCTTCAGGAGTCAAGTCAGCGTCAAAAAAGCCTAACCCATTATCAATCGTCAGGCTAGCAACATAATTTTCAAATTGATCAGCAAATATTTATTGTGGTACATGCACAAATTTCAAGAACTTCACCAAATCCTGAGCATGGGCTTCTGAATACAATAATAGCGATAACATGGATATCTTGGAGGGAGTCTTCCCCAGCTGTTCAACAATCTTGTAGTCACTTTTTTGAATAATTTTTAGTACTTCCTCCATCTCATGCTTGGAGGTATCTTCAACGGTAACTTCTTTAGGTGGCCCAGTATGGGCAGACTCAATCATTTGTTCTTTGCCCCGGGTCTTAATAGTTGACTCAGTAGCAGTAACACAAATTGGTGTAGCAACAGTCTTTGGAGATATTTCTGGAGAGAAAACCCTTCCACTTCTAGTGACTTTACTGGTCCCGACAATATTGTCAACATTGGGATCGGTAACTTCAAACCTTCACTTTCAATAGTAAATGATTCTTTCTTGATGCCATGGTACTAGACGTTGGCCCCATAATTCCAAGGGATATCCTTGTCATAGGAATATGGGATTGGCCCGGGTGCGGTGATTATTAGAGGAGCAACTCTAGGTTCAACCTTAATCTTCATAGGTCCTTTGGTAGTGATCCTTATAGGAGTATCAAAAATTACAGATACCTCTTCAAGCTCTAAGTCTTGAAACAAATTCTCAATAGAATGAGTATTCTCAACTAGAATTATGTAGTTGTCCATCAAACATTGAATACCTTCTTTCAGCAGTTTGCAACCATTGGGTTGGGTTGCATAGAAGTAGCACCTTCCAATGCAACCCGGAAATAAACCGGCTTGCAACATATTCTTCTTAAGAACCAGGAGAGGAGTAGTTAAGTCACTTACAACAGAAACATAAGAAACATCATCAATAACATTAACACCTTTATCGTGCTTAGGCATAGGTGCAATAATCACATTGGGGGTTTTGGGAGGATCAAATTCAATTTATTTGGAGTCAATCATATCTTGAATTTTATTTTTCAAAGCCCAACAGTTATTGGTGTCATGCCCGGGGCTATTGGAATGGTAGACACATCTTACATTAGGATTGTACTGAGGAGAGGAGGTGTTGGGATTCTGAGGAGGATATCTTAAAGTAATAAGCTCTACCTTTAACAGGTGTTGCAATGCCTAAGACAATGGCATATTGATCTTGGTAAATTGTCTCTTAGGTGCGCCCGACCTATGATGATTTCCCTATTGTTGTAGTTGCACTGGCGTAGGATTAAAAATTAAGACTACCCCCACAGATTGGTTGCGGCCACTTTTAGCACGACCCTTCTGGCCATACAAAACATTAGCTTCTTTATTTCTGTTGAACGTCTTCTTCATAGTACTTGAAGATGCAACCACCTGAATTTTTCCACTTCTGATTCCACCTTCAACATGTTCGCCTGTTAATTTCAACTCGGTGAACCCGACTGAAGAGCTTCCAATCATATGATTGAAGAAAGGACTTGTCAAAGTTCCCATAAACATACCAACCAACTCCTTATCAAACAAAGGAGGTTGAACTCTTCCTGCTAGATCTCTCTATATCTGGGCATACGCTTTAAATCTTCGTTAGAGCCCATGGTCATACTTTGTAATTGTACATGGGTTGGTGCAAGATCAACATTGTACTGGTATTTCTTGTAGAAAGTATCATCCAAGTCTTCCCAAGTACGAATATTAGTCCTTTCAAGCTGATAGAACCATTCCAACTGTGTTCCAGCCAGGCTCTCTTGAAAGAAATGCACCCATAACTTCCTGTCAGAAGTGTGGGGTTGAATATTCCAGACATAAGACCTCAATTGAAGCTTTGGGAAAGGAACACTATCATACTTTACAAAAGTAGGGACCTTTAATTTGTGAGGAATAAAAAATCCCGAGACTAATCCCAACTCTTCAAAATCCAACCAGGCACTTTCTAGACATCCATATCATTTAAACGATCTTCCAGCTGTTTATACTTTTCATCAGCAGGAGGATATTGTTCATCTGAATGGTCTTCTTCATCAGAATATTGGCCAGAACCAAGGTTTCTTCCTTTCTCTCCTTCACACTCTTACCGTCTTCACCCTGGTTATCATTTTCGTTTGATGGGATATCACAATCTTGAGCTCTCTTGGGAGGACCTCTGAACCTTCTTCCCATGTTAAAGATGCCGACTGGTTTTCTGATCTTTTTCTTCCTTTATTTGGTGATGAGGGTCTTCATCTCTTCCTGCCCCTTGGCTAAGTCTAGGAACATCTGTTGAAATTGAGCATTCTGAGCTTGAAGATCTTTCACTATTTGTTCGAGAGCCGTCTTTTACTGAAATAAACAACACGAAGATGAGAAAACCTGTATTGGGAATACCTGTTATGTGATGATATGCATGGTATGTGGATGCATGTGCAATGTTTTCAAGGATCTCGCGGGATAAGAAAAAAAGGGAAATATCAAAAATTGAGTCTGGATGCAGCTTCGGATGAAGAACTTTGTGTCTCCATCTTTGAATGTCCCACTATAAGAATCAAGCTCACCATGTCAAGTGGGTCCTAGCCTTTGACTCAGGGGAATGTAATTTGATCTTTGGTGGCATCTGGTTAGAGGAAAATAAATCCTCTTGCCCCTTGCTAGCAGTCCGACTTATAATGACCCTGCATCAAAAGTCCATAAGATCCTTGAAATGGTTAGTAAAATGCAATGTCATGATGATATGATGTCGTGATGTTATGTTTAAACAAGTAGAAAACATAAAAAAAATCACACACAATCCTTAGGTTTAAAGGCTTCCATGAGATCCATAGGTAATTACCCTTTTATATTGAATTTAAGTTGGCTCAAGTTGTCCTAAAATAGTAACCGGGTCCTAGGAGTCTTATATCATCGATCTTTCTCGCAGGTTTTATTTTAGTACAACAATTGATTTGCCACCAAAATATCCTGAAAGTCGAATCTCAATGAGCATAGCATCGAGTATTAACCAACTTTGGATTGCACCAAAGTCGGCTATCTCACTACCTTCTAATGGCCAAGATGGGTCAATTAAGGTTCTAGAGTCAGTGAGTGCTTATGACACCACGCGACAACCAATGTTATCCTCGACTGACTCAAGGAACATTGGTACAAACCAAAGTGTCACACTAACGTAGCCATCACTTCAACCATATCGGTCTACACCATATAATTTTCATGATCTATTGCTACTTACCTAAGGCATACCTAGGTCCAGGTGTAGGATCTTTGAAAGAAAATAAACCCAAGCAATCCCTTTAAAGTAAAAGCAAACAAAGTAGACAAATAAAGCAAGTAAAAGTAATCTAAGACTCTAAGGTAACCCCTCTTTTTAAGAGATATATTCCTCAGCAGAGTCTCCAGTTCTGTAACACGGTGGGAGGAATGACTTGTTTTGCATTTTATCATAAATGTTACGGATAGCAAGAGTCGCCACTGACTTTTATTTTATCCAATAAGGAAAGGGTGAAAAGAACAGGAAAGACCTTGATAGATTTTGAGTTCGGGGGTAGGTTATGAAAAGGGAAGGTGTTAGCCAAAAAATAATAGGGTTAGGGAAAAATTACAAATAAGGTTATAAATAAAGAAAATGGGAAAATGCTAGGGGTGGGTGTTGAACCCACGCCCTTTTCCTCCTACATTGCCTAGCTTGCCAATACGTCAGGCACTGGTTGGTGTTAGTAGAATAGCTGCAATGTAAAATATAATAAAACCTGTAAAATATGAAAAATATAAAAAAAAACATCAAAAGGCAGGGATCGAACCCACGCCCTGGTAGTTTAATGCCTTATTATGCACACGCTTTCCACTGAGGTGGCTATTTCGTCCGGTCATACTATAAAATTAATAAAATATATAATAAACAAAATTATTGGGCTGGAGAAGCGCATGAGCCCTAGCACCGGTCGTCTTCTCCGACGAGCTTGTTTTTTATTCTTGCAAAATAACAAACGTCAGTGGTTCAATGGTACCCTACCCCCTAATTTGTGCCTTGCGAATTCAATGGTGCCCTTGGTTTTGGCTGATTCTCCCTGTCAAAGAGATACGAAGCAAATAATATAAAACAGTTCAAACATGGAAATGCATGATTCGATTATTATGGGACTCATACGATGGGTTTATCCTGCATATTGACATCTAGAAGCACATTAGTGATGTTAGTATGCATCAAAATATAATGAAAATAAAAATATGAATTTCATGCAAATTAAGAAACCGACGAGGCATGTATGCGATTTTCAGGCCTCTTGGATCATCACAATCGATCCATTCATACCCTATGATGTCCCTGAAGTTGAATGGGATGGTTGTTTACTTTGAAATAGGTTGAAAATAGTGGGCTTGGACTTTGTCATGAAAGCCTTGATTTTATTTAATTTAATTTTGAACTTAAATAAATAAAATATAAAATAAACGGAATAAAAATCAAAGGGGAGTATGAATGTGTCTAGAGGTTCACTATGAGGCCTAAAACTCGTTTGGACCTTGAAACATAAGCCCATTAGCCCAAAAACTTCAAGTTTGATCAATTTAGGTTTCATGCATTTTCTCAAAATTTTCCAACTTGCACCAATCATAACTCTCTCAATTTTTATCATATGAAGGTGATCTTTGACTTTTTGGAAGGCTCAATATGTCTTCTACAATCTTTATGTTGATCATTTTTTCATTTGAACACTTTATCTGGATGTAATTTTCCTTGACAAAAAGTGTCTTTTTGTTGACTTTTAAAATGACCTATAATGTTTTGGCCCATATATCTCAAATGAAGCATTTTTTTGGACTTGAGCTTAGAGAGACAAAGTTGTAGAGAATTGAATTTCCTTCAAAATAAGCTTTGGTTGAGAAATATCTGATGAAGCATATGAAAGTTGTGCTTGGTCAAAGTTCAGTTGACTTCTCCTTAAGAAAGCCCTAATTTGGTAACTTTTGACTTTTGATGAATTGAGAGTTTTCTTGATGAATCATGATCAAACCTTGATAAAATGATGAATATGACTTCAAAATATTGATGTTGACCAAAAATCTTGAAGTTTGACTGTAAATTAGTCAAAGTTGACTTTTTGCCCAATATAGTTAATTTTCAATCATTTGAGCAATTGACTGAGCAAACTTGTGATGCGAGGCTTGAAATTTGGCATGAGGATTCTTTGAGACATATGAGAAATCATGAAATCCACTTGAGGCATTATAAGTCTAATTTTCCTTGGGAGAAGTGAAGCTCTAGTTGTAGGTCAACTACTTAGGAGGAGGGTTTGTCTGGTCCAACCTTAAGCAATTGGAAACCATAGGAACCCGAGGAAGCATCTTGAAGAAAATGGAAGGGAAACTTTTGGGGTAAAATGGATGTCCCAACAAGGAGTTAGGACATCGCATCTACAACAAGCTGATAATTTAGATCAGCTGGTTTTCAGCTATTGGATATTCATGGAATATTCAGTTAGCTTATATGGCGTCCAAGGTTGACAAATCAGAATATTCTTTGATTGGTTTTCAAAGATTTGATTAGTTTCTAAAGATGGAGATTTATTAGGAAACTAATGATTGAAGACCTATTTTCTTGGAGGACTTTTTGCACACTTTGTGCAGTCTCGCTGCTGCAGTTTTGAAGCCCAATATAGTCTAGAATAAAGTTATAAATAGACTGGTGTATACCTAGTATTAGGGGGAACTTATAGATTTATTTGTGTTAGGGTTTTTAGAATCCTTATTATTGGGTTGTAAGTTCTCTGTGATATGTTCATAAGCTTTTAAGCATTGAACATATTGTGTGTCAATTTTGATAAGCTTTTAAGCATTAAGTCTTGCGTGTTTGGAAAGTATAGCTTCCAATTGTTTTTGTTCTCTACTTATGGTTATAGTTGCTCTAATTGGTGAGTGTAATTGAAGATGGATTTGAGGAGGGCCTCATACCTAGGTGTGTCTTAGGTAGAAGTTAAGCAAAGAGTAATAATTAAATGCGTAGACTGTAAATTGGAGGTTTGCTGTAAGGTCTGTGTAATACAGTGGGAGAACCGACTTGGGTGTTTTGCATTTGATCGCAATTGTTACGGATAGCAAGAGTCGCCACCGACTTTTCTTTTATCCAATAAGGAAAGGGTGAAAAGAACTGGAAAGACCTTTTGAGATATTTCTTGAGTTCGGGGGGTAGGTTATAAAAGGGAAGGTATTAGCACCCTTTTTATCCGTAGTTATCTACGGGCTCTTAGTTACTAGCTCACTTTGAAGTGATTTGTTTGAAATGTGTTTGTGATTGGTTTTGAAAGTATTTTTGAAAGTGCCTTTGCTTAGGCGAACTTTGTAACGATTCTCGTCTCTATAAGAATGCATACAAAGTGTTGACTTTTGAAAATATTTCATTTGAAAGTGTTTGTGTGTTTGAAATGATGTTGTTTTGAAAACGATTATGAGCAAGCAACTACAAGCGTTCTACCTACTCAAAAAGTATCAGTTCTTTTCCTCCTCCTTTAGATATTTCTATCTTACCATTGATTTGATAAGAAGCCCTATCATTGGATATGAAGGGACGGGCGTGGATCGTTGTATAGTCATAGAAGGCAACTTATGAGACGCTTTAGAAATTGTCGTAAGGGACTAAGATTATTTTACCGAAGGAAACTTCGAAGGGTCATCGAGGGACTACGATCTTTTTTATCGAGGGTCTTTGATAAAGCGTCTCATATTCAAGGGACATGACTATTTATTCTTAAGCAACAACCGAGATTACCCTATAGGTGCGTGTGTGAAAAGTGTTTGATTGCATGCATTTTTGTCTTTGAGATTAAGGTTTTCTAACGGTTGATTTTATCTTGCCATACACACCCTAATTACTAACAATTATATTAAAGTGATAAATTGTGGAAATTAAAATCCTACGCTATTACATCACTTGGGAGATGGGGGTACAATTTACAAATGGGGATGAATTAGAAGCCTAATTAAGTTATTACAACCATATTGAATAAATGAATATCAATAAAAAATATTAAAAGGAAAATAGTGTACAAAGAAAGAAAAAATAAACTTTACATGTTGACACATATCCTTATGCATCGATACATGCTACTTATGGTTTATGAAAAATCAAAATCAACTCAGTATGAGTCGATATATAATGGTATGTGTCAACTCATTCCTTGTTTGTGTCGACACATTCGTGTTTTGTGTCGACTCGTGCACCTTTTATCTCTCTGTATTGTGCCTAGATAACAGTATGCGTCGATGCATAAGGCCTTGTATCGACTCATACCCTATTCTATAACTAAAATGAGCCGACTCATGTGTGTTTTGTATCGACCCATAATCTGTTTCACACCATATATGTGTCGACACATAGAGATATGCATCGACTCATAACCTGTTTTTCACCTCTAACATTGTTCCGCTACATGTACAAGTCAGTTCTCAACATATAATTGATAAAAATGAAAAGAAATCATATGGTTTGTTTCAAGGCTATGATATCTACATTTATCTTCAAAAATGAATCACTAATGATGTTTGAAATGAAGAGCTCAAAGTCAGAAGACTTACCTTGAAACCGAAATTTGTTTTTTGATTTAGAGTTGGAGAAAACAAGTTGCAGGTGGCTGTTTTCTTGAGCTTGGAAAATGGTGATAGTATTATTACAGAAGCTGTTCTTGTGTTTGAACAAACCATATATGATGTATGTGGAGTGTTTGGATGGTTTGTTTGGACAAAACTTGAAAGGTGTGAGAGATTTGAGGATTTTGGTTTCTAAGCTCAAGAGTGGAGGTTTTATGGACAATTATGGTTTTTGATAGTATGAGGGGTTTTGAGAAAACTTGTCTACACAACCAAAACTTCTTGCCCTTAGCTTGAAAATGGCTTCTCTATTTATAGAGAAGGTTTGGGAGGATGAGAGAGTTTGTTTTACAAGTTGTCAAAATTCTGGTTTGGTTGAGATGAAACAACCAAGTTATGTGAAAATTGGTGTTCCAATGCATGGTACAAGCATGGTCTGAAGTTGCTAGAGGCTTTTAGGAATATTGCTTCTTTCTTTGACATTGTGTATGTATTGAGAAAACAATTTAGAGGCTCAACGATTTGACAATTGCATAAAGCTTGCTTTATATGAATGGCAGTGGTGCCTTTGTGCTATAAATGGAATAATGCAATGGACAATACTTGAATCACTTGGATAATGGTTCAATCAATTGTGTAAAAATCTAATTATGGATAGATTTGCAAGTCAAAAGGCCTGCAAAGTAAGATTATGCAGCACATCATGCAAATTGGATTATTTATTCTTCAACAAAATGACTTGCAATTCAATAATGGATACCCAATTTCATGCCCTTGAATATCCTAGCTCAAGTGTGATAAATTCATGCCCTTGGATGTTTTGGAAATCTTGAAAAATACTCTATAACTTTCATGTTGGCCATTTTGACAAAATCATCTTGGAACTATATGAAAAAATGCTAAGAAGTTGGGATAAAATCATGACCAAAATTTGTTGAAAATTTCTCTAAGTGTTAGATGAAAATGTCATGACTTCATGGACTTATATCTTCAAATCTAGGCATTTTTTGGAAATCAACCCTCTAATACAAAGTTGTAGAATTCATCAAGATCTACAACTTTAATGTTGAAAGTTACCTTTGAATCATTTTGCATCAGGGTAAAAAATTGGTATGAAGTTATGAAATAAACATGTATAAAACACTTAGAAAAATTTCTAAGTCTTGAAAAGTTTGACTTTTCACATTGAATTTTGACTTTTATGATTTCTTGATGATCAAACTTCATATTTTTGAATTTCTTGATGAGTTATGATCTTTGAAACTCAAATTTGATCAAAAAGTCAAAGTTTGACTTTTCAGTGTACAATTGACTTTTTCATCAATTGACCGAATTTCATCTGTCAATCCAATGATCTTGAGAAATATTTTGAGTCATGAAATTAGGCTAACATGTTATATTTTAATCCTTGAGATTGTACTTTAACCCATTATATCATGTATTAGGTCAAAAAGTCAATGATCAGTCAAATACAATCAAAACCCTAATTTTGATCATTTTGCCCTTTTGGTGATTTGAACAATTATCCTGGGGAATTGTGATACAAACTTGATCAATTGATACATATGCCTTAAAAATGTTGATATTGGTCGAAAATCTTGAAGTTTGACTGTAGGTTGACCACAATTGACTTTTTACCCAATACATCTGATTTTTGTCATCTGATCAATTGATTGAGCAAACTTGAACTGTAAGACTTGAAACTTGACATGAGAAATTTTGAAGGTCCATAATGATCCCTGAAGGTCATATGAGGCATTAAAAGTCCAATTGTCCTCGTGAAAACTCAAACCCTAATTTGAGGCATCAGCGTTGAGGAGATGTCTTGACCTAGTCAATCCTTGTGCAAGCTTGAGCTTGTTGAAGATTTTATGGGAAATGTCTTGATAAATGAGAGGGCAAATTTTGGGGTACAACAGTTGCCCCTATTAAATCTTCTTAAAATTGAAGGGTTAGATTGGCGGGTCCGCCATTCGTGACTTGAAGGTGAAAGATGATTGAACACAAAAGTGCCCAGAAATTTACACTCAACTATGTGTTAGTTGATTGTGTCAGGAATGGGCTTAAAGATGCCATTTGGAGAAGTGATAAAGAATTTGTCTGAGATGGGATTACAGCTGCCATCCAGAGTGACTAACCAGAAGAGGTCTGTTGTTTGGCGACTTCACTGGGGAAATAATCCTAACCAAAAGAGGTCTGTCATTTGTCTGTCTTTAATCTAGAATAAATAAATCTAACAAGAAGAGGTCTTCATTTGCCTGTCTTTAATCTGGCAGAAATAAATCTAACCAGAAGAGGTCTTTGTTTTGTTGATTTATTTTTCCTGCAAGGAAGATGGTTAGTTGCATGCAGATGTATGCATGGCGTAATGATGTTCTCAAAATAAATGAGATTATGTTGTATGCATTTGTCATGTATGTAGTATGATGTATGAATATGAAATATTATTGAAGCGTATTTTTGTCTGGAAAATAAATCCTTGACAAATGATGGGGAGTTTTGGGAAGTTAAATCTCGGATCGCTGTTGGGGATCAAGAGTACGTGTATCTTCAAACTTTGTTTAGAGTGTTTCCACTGGGGATTCCTGCTTTGATGTTTGAGGAGAATTCCGTTGGGGAACATTGACTTTTCTTGAGAAAACTCTATGGGGAGTGTTGATTTCTTCTTGGGGAATATAGTTCAGGAGTTTTAGTTATCCATTTCTCTACTTGGGAGTTACTTCTGTAAGTGTTTGTTGGCATAAATTTCAGTAAAACAATGACTTGTTAAAGTTTTTCTAAATGTCTTAACATTTGGAGCAAAACTGTTTTGTATGATGTCAAAGAAGATGTCTTGACATCTGCCTACTGAACTGATCTCAGCCCAACATCAGTTAAGTCTTTTATTTCCTAATTTCCAGCACTCTATAATTCAGGATTTGTGATCTACAGGTTGCAAAAAATATGGAGGAATATTTTTCAAATTGCATAATTTTATCTTGGCCTGTTTTTATCGAAGTATTCAAAAGATTTGAATATTTGTTTTAAGCCCAAGCCCAAAGCTTCGCATATATAAGGACTTGCTTCCTTATTCAAAGACAAGCAACTTTTGAAGAAGAATAATTTATTTCTGATTAGAAGTCTAGGATTTTTAATTGTAATACACTCTAAGTATTAGTTTAAATACTTGAGTTGTTATTTGGGTTGTTAATTATGTATCATTCATAAGCTTTTAAGCATTGAATGATTGAAGTGTTTCAAACTTATTAATTTTGTTACGTTCTTCACTGTTAATGATTGAAGGGTGTTGTACCCCAAAATTTGCCCTCCCATTTCCTCAACATTTTCTCATCACAAAAACCTTGGAGCTCAAGATCCAGTTAGGGTTTCCTCTGCTCAAGACTTCTCCTTACACTGTTGGCCCAAATTAGGGTTTGTGATTGCACAAAGATATTTTGACCTAAAATGCCTAGGATTACTTTCATGCTTCATGTTGGACTCCCAAGTTTATCCATACCAAGTTTCAAGTCTTGATTCCAAATTTTGCCCAGTCAATTGGACAGTTGACCTAAAAATCAACTGTATTGGGGAAAAAGTCAACTGTGGCCAATTGACAGTCAAATCTCATGAAAATTTACCCACATCAACATTATGAACTCATATGGACCATTTGATCAAGTTTGGATCACAATTCCACAAGAAATTTGATCAGATCATCAAAAGGGCAAAATGGTCATTTTTAGGGTTTTGACTGCACAAAGGCAATTTTTGACTGTTTGACCTAGCCAATGGCAAACCAAGCTCACATATGGACTCAAGGACCCCATGGAATTATCTTGACATGCTCAACAAACTCAAAAGATCCCAAGTACACAAGATTGACAGTTGAATTTCCCAGTCAATTGATCAATTTTGACTGTATACTGAAAAGTCAAATTTTGACTTTTTGGTCAAAATCAAGAGTCAAGATTCATTTTTCACCAAAACATGCCAAATCATGAAACTTGTTCACCAAGAAACCAAGAAATGCAAATTAGGGTTTGAAATGGGAATTTTTCATAACTTAGAATTTTTCTAAGTTATGGAAAACCCTAATTTTTTCCCAACTTTGCCCCACTTTCTCACCAAGATTCATTTGGATTCAAACAAAAGTAAAAACATGAAAGTTGTAGCTTGTTGCATAATCTACAACTTTGATTCACAAAGTTTTCCCAAATGAGGCTTGTATCTCAAGTTACAAATTTTTGAATAAGGGCACTAAACCATCCTTAACTTAGTGAAAATTTGACCTTTTTAACAAGGTTTTCTACCTAACTTCAAGGCCATTTTCCATACACTTCCACTTGGAATTTAAATTTGCATTTCAAAGATGGATTGTAGTACCTATTCCAAGCTTTCCAAAATGTCCAAGAACTCATCAAACAACCTCATAACTTGAGAGAATCGAATTTCACAATATGGCAAAAATTCACTTTTGAATGGATCATGAACATGTTCATAACTTAGGCCATTTTCAAGTCAGCATAGTTTGTGCTACATTACAGGTCCTAAAACCCTTTGACACTCATAAATTTAATGCCAAACCTTTTTGCCAAGACCATGTTTGGTGTATTCAAGCATTACCTAGAAGATTAATCCATTTATAGATAAAGCATTATTTCCATTTTGAAAAAGTAGAACTTTATGTCCATTTTGCAAATCCAAGTGGTACAGTCAAAATCTTCTAGGCACAAGTTATGAGACACATTACACTGATCAAGGCAAAGGATTGCAGCATGTTATGGGGGCTTGCATCAGTCTAGAAGATCAACTTGCCTTTTGTTGCTTAAGAAAGAAGAAACATAGCATAACTTGTACCAACTCTCATATCAGCTTACAAACACTTAAGCAAACTTGCAAAACACATCCAAGAGATACCAACTGAGCTAATACACGACCCTATCATCCCTCATACACTCCCATTCTCAGAATCACCTTCAAACTGCAAGAACAGGGCAGGGCCTGCAGTTTGAGTGCCATCTTTCATTCCTCTCAAGCTTTCTTGCCCAAACCAGTTCACACACCTTCCATACCATCTATGCAAGCTAACCAAAGCCTAAAACACGACCTGTAATCCCTCTAACTGGTTCTACCATTTTCACTTTTCTGATTTGCAGGTGAAGTGCTCTAGCTCGATTCAAAAGCTTTCAAGACAAAGTAAAGCTTGGAATAGCATCCCTGGACCTCAAGGAAACTATCCCAATCATCACCTTGCACTGAAAGCTTCTCCATTGCCAGATAGAACTTCAACTGAACAGGTAAGTTTTTGAATTCGTATCTCTCTTATTAGGCATTGTTAGCTTTAGGTTTGTGAAGAGAATATGTCATAATCATTGCCCTGAACATGCCCATATGATTAGATTTTATTTATATTATGTGTGTTGCAAGAATTTTGAGTCTGAACATGGAAGAAAATCTAGGTCAGGATTTGGGGGAGAAGAAATTCTCCCTCATCTTAGAGAGTTAAGACAAGTTCTGCATATGGTTAGATTCGTCTCTTGATGCTGAACATTTTTTATGTTATGAGTTTTCATTAAAAAGCCAGGAATCAAGATGTTTGAATGGAGGAACAAGGCGCGCATTTTTTGATACTTTCTGGCCAGAGGTTGAAGAAAGGTCAACTGGGCTGGGCTTGCTTTGCATTTCCTTTTCACACCACACAATTGCTTCTGAACCCCCTGAGCCCATTTGGCTTATTTTTAATGTTTTTTTGACTTTTTCTTTTTTTGATTGACTCATTTATTTTTTCTCATGATATTAAAAATATAAAAATATTTTTTCTCACCATTTTTGAATTTATTAGGTATTTATTTGATTTTTCTTTTAGTTTGTACATAAATAAATAAATACAAATACTTTTATCTAAAATACTAAAATAGTGTAAATATATTTTTTATACATTTTTATTTTGTTTTACTTTCTGAAAATATTTTATAGAAAAAAATACTTTTTTTAATTAAATATTAAATATTACTAATTTGTATATATAATACATATTTAATGAATAATACCTATATATATATATATATATATATATATATATATATATATATATATATATATATATATATATATATATATATATATATATATATATATATATATATATATATATATATATATATATATATATATATATATATATATATATATATATATATATATATATATATATATATATATATATATATATATATTTATTAATACACTTAGGATAAAAATACTAAAAATATACATATTTTATTTTATTAATATTTAATACTAAAAAATCATTTTTTACAAATATACTTTATTTTTTTTTTTTTTTTGTATATGAATAATAAATATTGTGTATATTGAATAAATAATACATTTTTATAGAATTAGGGTTTGACCCTAAATATGAAAAACTTAAAAAATAATAATACTTTCTTTTTGACATGTAAAAATACCTTTTTCCATACATATAAAAACCATTTTTTGGCATCTTGCACATTTGTTCTATTTTATTTAATTTATGCAAATTAATCACCTTGTAAATAATTCAATATTGATATAATAGTTTTAGGTTTAAATTCCTTGTCAAAATCCCCATTCGAACATTTGTACCCCCCTTCCCATATATGGTTTTGTAATAGCTTAGTAAATTTATTTTCGCACTTTATTGCTTTCTAATTATACCATGTTAGAATTAGGGTTTGTATGCGAAAAATAACGAAAAAATAGTTTTGACCTAATTTCAAGATAAACAAGCATGAAAATGAACACACCAATCACAATTGCACCCCCTAGGGTATTCCACTTGTTGCCTTTCAAAATTGGGCCATATTGCATGTTAGGTCTCTTTGGGCAAAACAAACAAATCAAATGATCATAGTCCCTCGATAACACTTTCAAAATGTTGCCTAAACAAATGATCAAGTCCCTTAAAGAAAATGCCCAAAGATACTTGGCACCATTGCAATTATGGTCTAAACGACGACCCGCGCCCGTCCCTTTCACATCCTAATATGAGATTGTCCACCAAATACAATGGTGGAACAAACTCATTAAAAGGGTTAAAACATAGCAATAAACTTTGAGAAATTTAGGAGTAGATAACCTCTTAGTTACTTGAATCAAACTTGCAAAAACAAAACACTTGCCTATTTTCTAAAACCACACCTCACAACACTTTCAAAACAACTTTCAAAAAACAAATGAAAACCTTTTTTTTCAAAAGACATACATCTTTGTATACATCCCCACATGGATCATTACAAAGATTGCCACCACATTGGCTTCTTTTCAAAAACATTTTTCAAACCCACACACACAAGCACCATTTCAAACAATTGAAAACAAAAGGCAAGTGATCTAAGCAAGTAACTAAGAGCCCATGGATAACCATGGATAGAAAGGGCGCTAATACCTTCCCTTTCTATAATCTACTCCCCAAACCCAAGAAAACATCTCAAAAGGTTTTGCTGTGCTTTTTAAACCTTTCCTTAGGATAAAATAAAAAGTCGGTGGCGACTCTTGCTCAACCGAAACATTTGCGAAAACAAACGCAAAACCACAGTCAGTTCTCCCACCGTATCACAAAGGGATTTGAGGATGGCCTGATACCTAGGTAAGTCTTAGGTAGAAGTTTAGCTTGGGTAGTGGTCAAGTGATTAGATCATAAATTGGTTGTTTACTGAGGGTCTATGAATTGATACTATTTAGTGAAATTGTCCTTGGCTTGGTATCCCCCAGAGTAGGTGTTTTTATACACTGAACTGGGTGAACAATCTCTTGTGTTTTTACTGCTTTTGATTTTACTGCACCTTACTTGCAAACAGATATTTGTGTCGTGACATCTCATTCGACATCACATATCTGATACCAAAATTTCAATTGGTATCAGAGCAGGCATCATTCTCTTTATCTAGGTGAGATCCAGGGAAGATACTTTCTGGTACTATGGACAAGGAAGGAGGATTTTTGAACAGACCACCCATTCTGGATGGAAGCAATTATGACTATTGGAAACCACATATGGTTGCCTTTCTAAATTCCTTAGACAACAGGGCTTAGAAAGTTGTTTTAAGAGGATGGAAACACCCTGTCAAATTGGGAGAAAAATGGAGAACCTGCTTCTGAATTAAAACCTGAAGAAGATTAGTCTAAGGAAGAAGATGAAATTACTCTTGGAAATTCTAAAGCCTTGAATGCTATATTCAATGGAATTGACAAGAACATTTTCAGGTTAGTGAATACATGTGAAGTTGCTAAGGATACATGGGGATTCTTCAATCTACTCATGAAGGAATATCCAAAGCTAAGATGTCAAGACTTCAGTTACTCACCACAAAATTTGAGAATTTGAGGATGAAAGATGATGAAAGTATAAATGACTTCCATATGAACATCCTTGAAATTGCTAATGCCTCCAGTTCTTTAGGAGAGAAAATACCTGAAGACAAATTGGTGAGAAAGATGCTCAAGTCTCTTCCCAAGAGATTTGATATGAAAGTAACTGCTATAGAAGAAGCCCAAGACATTGACAAAATGAAAGTGGATAAACTTGTTAGATCCCTTATAACATTTGAATTAAGCATAAATGAAATATCTTATAAGAAAAACAAAAGCATAGCCTTTGTATCTAATACTGAAGATGAAGAAGAGGACTATTATCTAGATACAGATGGAGGAATATCAAATGCTTTAGCCATGCTTGGAAGATAATTTAATAAAGTGATAAAAAGAATGGACAGGAACCAAAGATCAAATGTCAAGAGTATCACGAAGTTAAAAGGTAGCTTGAGGCTCAAGAGTATCCTGAGGGGGCGTATGTCAATGATAATAAGTTTCTGAGAAGGTTCTCCGTAAACTTCTTCCTCAATAATGGAATCCTCTACAAGCGCAACCATGACTCCACTTTACTTTGATGCATAGATAAAAACGAAGCAGAAAGGATTATGGCAGATTTACACGAAGGTACCTTTAGCACCCACTCTAGTGGATACACCATGGCTAAAAAGATCCTATGGACATGATACTATTGGTCCACTATGGAAGCAGACTGTTATCAACATTCCAGAACTTATCACAAATTCCAGATCTATGCTGATAAAATACATATACCTCCGGTTCCCTTGAATGTCTTGAAGGCTCCCTGGACCTTTTCAATATGGGGCATTGGCATGATCAGAGAGATTAGACCAACCGCTTCAAATGGGCACCGCTTCATCCTAGTGGCCATTGATTACTTCACGGAGTGGGTTGAGGCTGCCTCTTTTGCTACTGTTACCAAGAATGTTATGGCGCGGTTTATCAAGCATAACCTAATTTGTCGGTATGGTGTGCCAGAGAGAATTATCACAGACAATGGTACAAATCTCAACAATATGATGATCACCAAACTCTGTAAACAATTCAAGATCCAGCATCACAATTCTTCCCCTACCGGCCGAAGATGAATGGCGTTGTGGAAGCTGCAAATAAGAATATTAAGAAAATCATACAGAAGATGACAGTGACATACAAAGACTGGCATGAGATGTTACCATTTGCTCTTCATGGTTACCGCACCTCAACACGTATGTCAACAGGGGAAACGCCTTATTCTCTGGTATATGGTATGGAGGTTGTCCTGCCTATTGAGGTCCAAATCCCTTCTTTGAGGATCATGAAGGATGTAGGCCTGAACAAATACAATTGGATCCAGACTCGACTTGATCAACTGAATCTGATTGATGAGAAAAGGCTTACTGTTGTTTGTCATGATCAAACGTATCAAAAACGGATTATCAAGGCTTTCAACAAAAAAGTCAGACGTCAAGTATATCAAGAGGGTGATCTGGTAATCAAGCGCATCATACTGCCACAAGGTGATCCCAAGGGAAACTGGACTCCCACGTACGAAGGTCCATTTGTGATCAAAAGCATATTTTCTGGTGGAGCCATGATTCTAACCACCTTGGTTGGTGACGACCTTCCCCACCCTGTTAATGCGAACATAGTGAAAAGATACTACACATAAACAAAAACCCACTAGGTTGATTGGCCTAGGCAAAAATAAGGGCATCCCGATGAATCAAAAAGGTTCGGGCAAAAATTAGGGATAAAAACAAAAAAAATCTGTACACCCGACAAGTCGAAAACCTGCAAAGGTGGCTTGGGCAAAAAAGGGTATCCCCGTGAACTGAAAACCTGAAAGGGCGGTCTAGGAAAAAGTTAGGGATTCGAAGTGTATCACTATGTCCCATTGGATCACCTTGCGACCAGATTTCAGTATCAACTATCAAGCTCAAACGGTACCGATCAATCCAGTCAGCTTCGGACAAGTAGCAAAGTGATGAGACGCTCGAAGACATAGGGGCAATAGAATATTTGAAACTCAATGGGATTATTACACGTAGCTGTTTTCTCTTTGTACACTATTTTGTATATATTTTCACGACGGAGTTCTCCTACTAGAATTTAAGTCTCTTTGTACAAAATGCTTGTTATAGGCGAACTTCAAAAAATCAATACAAATCATTCCTTGAAAGTACAAAACTATTTGTTTTTCTTTTTCTGTTTTGTTTTACAAAACGTCCAATGAATTATTTTTGACATATACATTTAAATATGATCACTATTCATAAATACTTACATAAAAAACAGAAAGACAATTGCTAATGACTTTAAGAAACAGGGCAAAGTCTAAAAAACAATTTGCAGTTCCGATAGTTACTCCTTCCAGCAGGTACAGGGGCAGAGACAGTTTGAGACGAAGTCGCCATTACAATGAGACCCCGCGATGTGTATGTTCCCCACAGAGTAGAAACAACTAAAGTTTCGACCTCTCCTTCCCTTAGCAGGAATTACTTCCTCTAGCAAAGTTCCATCATAGAGATGAAATCTATTTTCCCAGCCGAACTTTATAATCTTAAACAGTTTATAAAAACTCCTCTCGAGTAGAGTTTATTCCTCCAACTGTGGAAGCTCATTCCCCAACAGAGTTTATTTCTCTACATCGGCAAAATCTTCCAACAAAGCATCCTCCCTCCACAGAGTTATTCTCAAGCAGAGTCAATCCCCGGCTGAATATCCTCAGATAGAAAGAGGAAATCCCCATCCATCATCCCCAGCGAAAATGAAGGATTCAGCGTCCCAACACTCTTCAGCAGCAGTCCGGGATTGACTTTCCCAGACTAGAAAATATCATAATCGCATTTCATATTCATACATTATGCATGCGCATACGCATTGGATACATCATAATCTCATTTATTTTGAGAACATCATTACAATGCATCATGACATTGCATACGACTAACTCTTTACCTTTTTCAGGAAAATATCAAATCAACAAAGACCGTTGACTACTCATGTGACCTGGTAGTCTTCTCAAAAGCTACGTCTGACAAAGGGTTATCTCAGGATCTTCCTCAGAAAGATGCCCTCACAAGACTTTTGTCTGGTTCAGTTGAATCGACCCTAAGATTCTTCTGATTTCCATTCCAGTCAAAGTTAATTAAAGACCTTCTCTGGTTCAGTCAGATCGACACTAAGATCTCTCTGATTTCTATTCCAGTTGAAGATATTCTAAGACTTTCTTCTGGTTCAGTTAAATCGACACTAAGATTTTTCTGATTCTTATCTAGTCAAAGTTAATCCAAGACCTTCTCTGGTTCAGTCAGATCGACACTAAGATCTCTCTGATTTCTATTCCAGTTGAAGATATTCCAAGACTTTCCTCTGGTTAATTAAATCGACACTAAGATTTTTTTGATTCTTATCCATTCAAAGTAAATCCAAGACCTTCTCTGGTTCAGTCAGATCGACACTAAGATCTCTCTGATTTCTATTCCAGTTGAAGATATTCCAAGACTTTCGTCTGGTTCAGTTAAATCGACACTAAGATTTTTTTGATTCTTATCCAGTCAAAGATAAATCAAGACCTTCTCTGGTTCATTCAGATCGACACTAAGATCTCTCTGATTCCTATTCCAGTTGAAGATATTCCAAGACTTTCGTCTGTTTCAGTTAAATCGACACTAAGATTTTTCTGATTCTTATCTAGTCAAAGTTAATCCAAGTCCTTCTCTGGTTAAGTCAGATCGACACTAAGATCTCTCTAATTTCTATTCCAATTGAAGATATTCCAGGACTTTCATCTGGTTCAGTTAAATCGACACTAAGATTTTTCTGATTCTTATCCAGTCAAAGATAAATTAAGACCTTCTCTAGTTCAATCAGATCGACACTAAGATCTCTCTGATTCCTATTCCAATTGAAGATAATCCAAGACCTTTTTCTGGTTCAATTAAATCGACACTAAGATTTTTCTGATTCTTATCCAGTCAAAGATAAACTAAGACCTCTGCTGGTTCAGTTTGAATCGACCATTGATTTGTTACTATTTTTTTCCAGATAGACCTTTTTCTGGTTCAGTTAAATCGACACTAAGATTTTTCTGATTCTTATCTAGTCAAAGATAAACCAAGACCTCTTCTGGTTCAGTTCGAATCGACCATTGATTTGTTACTGATTCTTTTCTAGTAGATATTTTCTCTGGTTCAGTTAAATCGACACTAAGATTTTTCTGATTCTTATCCAATCAAAGTTAATTCAAGATTTTCCTCTGGTTCAGTTAGATCGACACTAAGATCTCTCTGATTCCTATTCCAGTTGAAGATAATCCAAGACCTTTTTCCGGTTCAGTTAAATCGACACTAAGATTTTTTTGATTCTTATCCAGTCAAAGATAAATCAAGACCTCTGTTGGTTCAGTTTGAATCGACCATTTATTTGTTACTGATTCTTTTCCGGTAGATCCTTTCTCTGGTTTAGTTAAATCGACACTAAGGTTTTTCTGATTTCTATTCCAGTTTGAGAAACTGAAAAGCTTAGAGTATGACCAGACGATAGTTTAATCTCATTTCCCCAGTAAGTCGTTGTGAAGCCTGGAATACGACAAGATAGCAATCAGCCTTATCATCTTCAACAAGTAATTGCGAAGCCTGGATCCTGACCAGATAGCAGTTCACTTCCGTCTCTTCAGTCAAGAGATGACTCCCCAGTAGAGTAATGGACAACCGAAGCTCCTAGACTCTATTCCCCTAAAAAACATTCCCCATCAGACTCTTCCTCGGACAGCAGAAATAGGAATCCCAATAATGAGACTTCTTATGAAGTCAGCATCTATTTTGGATGGCATCTTTAAGCCCATCTCCGACGACTCTCCGTCATTCCCCTTGGATGGCATCTTTAAGCCCATCTCCGATAGTTTCTTATCATCTTCTCCAAATGGCATATGTGAGCCCATTCCTGATATTATTCACCAACAGTCTCACTTCAGACGAGTGCAAATTTCTGGGCACTCTAGTATTCAATCATCTTCCACCTTCAGATCACGAAAGGCAGACCAACCAATCTACATCCTCAGGTTTAAGAAGATTGAACAGGGGCAGCTGTTGTACCCCAAAATTTTCCCTCCCATTTTCACACAAGACATACTCCTAGAGGTTCTCTATTTCTCAAGGTTGACTAAGAATTGACCAAACAAATTCTCCTCCTAAGCCAATGAACCCCCAACTAGGGTTTCAATTTTAATCAATATGGTTGAGCTTAAAGGACCCCAAATGTTCTCCATTGTCTTAATATGTCCTCAATATCATCCATGCCAAATTTCATGCCTTGAACAATAAGTTTGCTCAGTCAATTGCTCAAGTATTGGAAAATCAATTATGCTAGGTCAAAAGTCAATTGTGGCCCATGTACAGTCAAACTTCAAGATTTTTGGACAAAATCAACATTTTGAAGTGATATCCATCATTTGATCAAGGGTTGATCATGATTCCTCAAGAAATGCTCCTAACCCATCAAAAGTCAAAAAGGGCAAGCTAGGGTTTCTATAGGAAAAGTCAACTAAACTTTGACCAAGCATAAACTTCTCATACTTTATCAGAAATTTTCCAACCAAAGCTCATTTTGAAGAGAATCCAATTACATACAACTTCTCTTCAGCCCTCAAGTTCAATAAATTCACCATTTTAAAGATACAAGTTCATACATTATAGGTCATTTTTAGAGTCAACAAAAGCCACTTTTTTCCAAGACCTTTTACATCAAGATAACATCTTCAAATGCAAAATTTATCAAAAGAGGGATTGAAGTAGACATCTTGGGATTTCCAAAAAGTCCTAGATCATCATCATGAGATAATAATTGAGCAAGTTATGGCCTGCCCCAGTTGGGAAAATTTGGGAAATTTCAAGAAATATGTATTGAGCAAATTTGAGTTTTTAAGGCAATGACTCATTTTCTTGGACTTCAAAAATTTCCCTAAGAGTATAGAGGATTCCTAAAACCATTTTTGCATAGTCTTGACTTTATTTGCATTTTATATTAATTTTATTTAATTAAAAATCAAATAAATCAAGATTATTACAAATTATATGGTTAAGGCTTGTTTTAATGCATGGAGGGGCCCCAATTTTTGCGTACAGCAAGGCCAACAATTTCCACATTCATGCAAGTTTGAAAAATGGACAAGATCCCATAATTTTGGCCAAGGTTACATATTGATATTCATGGCATTCAAATGTTTGTTTATGGCTGTTACAAGCTTGTTTTTTTGTGTCTCCTCATCCCTCTATATATAAACAAACACCCAGCAAGCATTAGAGCATGCATACATAGCCTGGGGAACCCCTGAAAGTTTTTGCAAAAAATACCAAATTTTTCAACTTCGAATTTCAATCTCCATCTTGTTTTAGTCTCAAACAAAGATCAAAACACACTCCTGGAGGTCCCCTGAAGCTGTCCCAACCATTACCAAGCCTTGCAACATCATAAAACCTCATAGCCAGACTTCACGGTTTGCATCTTTTCTCAAATTCATTTTGCTCGAATTATGCAATATAAACGCATTTGATCATACACTACTGATTATTAAAGTGTTTGTATGCTTTCTGCATAGTTAGATTGTAGTTTTGATACATGTATCGTGATTTACCATTTCTAGGGTTTGAACTCTAGAATTGGGGTTTTTCGTAATGGCCAAAATTAGCCCAAAATAAGGACAACATCTTGCTCAGGAGGTTGAGAGAAATCAACCCATGGTCTCAAAATTCATTTTCGTTGTGTATTGTGAGTTTTACAAGTTGCAGGTGCTATAGTGACAAACCAAAACTGTCACTATAGATCCTTTTATCTAAGACGACGGATGGAGGAAGGAGACGAAGTGTGGCAGCCTCTGATTGGACAGTTCAAATAAGAGCGCACATTTTTTTTTCTTTTTCAGATATTGACATTTTGTTAAATATAATATTCTTGTTTCATTTTATGTAATGAATGGCAAGGCATCTCAAATGGTGAGGAGGCGTGTGTATAAGGGGAAAGACCTGGGTTCGAGTCCCAGGTCCAGCATATTGTTTTTCTAACAATTTTCAAATGAAGATTTGGTGCATGCATTAGCCAGGGGTTCACCATGCACCCTACCATCAGCACCATCAGATCATACTCAACCTGGATCCAGTGCCTCCAACAAGTAGTCCCCATCATAGACTCTCTAGATGTACCCAGACAGGATCAAACACCAATCTGGGCTTTAACTCTTGGGCCTCAGGTTATTTTTTGTATTTACACCCCCATTTCTGTTTTGATCAGGCCCATGTTGTTTTTTTTATTTTATCACTTTTTATTTTGTTTATTATTATTTTTCTAAATCTTTTTTTAATAAATCATAAAAATCAAAAAAATAATGATTAATATTAGTTTCTTTCTAAAATTATTAATTAGTTAATTAATTATTTTAATGCAATTTAAAATTAAATTAGACTTAGGTTCTTTTTAATTTAAATTATTTTCTTAATAAAAAAATACTAAAAACATTAGAATTAGGATTTATTTTCATCCAACCTTTTTTTTACTTCTCTAATTAAATTTTAGATATTTACTTTACTTACTTTTTGTTATTAAAAATAAAAACCAACAACCAAAAATATTTTTCCTCTAGGTTTTAGAACGTGTTTTCATTTATCGCGTGTTTATTTCCTTTTACATTTTATATTCATGTAACTGTTATACGAGATATAATAGTTAATAGGAATTTACTTTATTACTTTATTTTATTTTCCCCATTTGGTTTGGAATGTAAATGCCCCTCTCCTCGAAGCCATGTAATAGTCTAGATTTATACTTTTCGAATTTTATTTTTCTGTGTATATAATTGCTAGTAACTTAGGTGTGCATGACAAGATAAAGTTAATTAATCGTTAGATCACTAACCTCAAGATAATATAAATGAAAAAACACACTTCTCACACTTGCATCCTTAGGGTATTCCTCACTTGGTTGCCTCGGAAAATAATGGTCATGTCCCTCGAACATAGGGATATTTTAGCAAAGACCCTCGATGTTAAAGTCATCAAAAAGATCATGGTCCATAACGTCCCTCAAGTTGCCTACAAGAAATGATCTTGTCCCTCGATGTTGCTTATATGATGACAGTCCCTTCGAATACTAAGATATCCTTACATGTTGCCTTCAATGACCATAATGTCCCTTTCGATAGTCCCTCAACATCCGACGATAGGGCTACCTACTCACTAATAGTAGGATAGCACTATCTAAAGGAAAAGAGGAAAAGAACATCCTTTTTGAGTAGGTAAACTGTTCTTAAGTACTTGCTCAAATCTGAATTTTCACACTTACACACTTTTCAAAAATCTTTTCAAAAACGCTTTATCACACTCTTGAGGACTGATATAATAGTTACCATAAAGCAAACACAAATCTTTCAAAACACACAAGTACAAACAGTTTTCAAAAAATGAGTAAGCACCTAAGGACTCTTGGAAAACCACGGATGGAAAGGGTGATAACAACTTCCCTTTCCATAACCTACCCCCTTACTCAGAAAATCTCGAAAAAGGTATTTTTTTTGTTCTTTTCACCCTTTCCTTTGTTGGATAGAAGAAAAGTCGGTGGCGACTCTTGCTTACCATGACATTTGCAAACAAAAATGAAAAACCAATATTAATAGTCGGTTCTGCCACCGTATCACACGTGTCATAAAAGAAGTGAGAAGCCTCACGCAACCTCATCCACTATTCATTCATAGGCCTTCATACGAAGCACGAGCAACCTCATGCGTTCATCATCTATCCTATGTAAGCAACCTTACGTAAAAGTCGTGAGCAACCTCACACTTTCCAATTAATGTCTCTAGGTAACCTTACCAATATTAGAGACCTTGATATCTGTTTCACCTTTCCAAGCCACCGAGTTGATACTATTCAAGCAACCATATGGATATTGGTGCAAAGCCCAGTTTCCGTCTGGCCCATCTTTTCAAAATCCTAGTTCCCATCTGGCACATCTTTTCAAAAGCCCAACCCCTAATTGGCATGGCTTCGCAACAAAAATAAACCTTAACTGATAGTCTGCCTTAAGCATTGGTTCTGTAGTTCAAATAACAAGGGCATTGCATTTATCAATCATCGCATCATTTTAATTCACAACATTATCATATCAGCATACATATCATACATCATGCATACATCAAGCATAATCATATCAAACATGCATACATGAATTAGATTCAATCATACATGCCCATAGAAAACTGCAAAAAAATCTCAAGGCATGACTACCATTTAAGAAAAACTCAAATTCAAATCTGAGATCAACATTATCCATTCACCTTTCTATAGCTACCTCGATTGACAATGGACACAATCGTCAAAGGCACGACTATCAAAATTTCATTAGGCAGCTTACCTACAATTTATCCCCACGCCTACGCTTACGACCATGTCAAAATATTCGTCCACGTCCATGCCTACATCCACATCCACGCTTATTTCTATGACCATGCCTATACCTACGTCCACGCCTACGCCTGCACTCACGTTAACACCTACGCCCTCACTTACAACACAAACGAGTACACACTTCTACACCTATGCATGCGCCTATGGTACAAATGTTAAGACACTCTTCATAATGTCCACACTAATTCATCATGTTGGGGAATTGATAACTCAAAACCAAGGGTTTAACAAAGGAGAATTATCAAAAACATTTTCAAACTACTTGGGACATACACACTCAACACACATACACTCAAGGTTCCATATCAATCAGCAAATAAGCAATCTCACCCATGATTTAGCTATCTAAGGGTCAATCAACAAAACACTTCTCCTACGATTCAACCCATTACCTAAGTCTTCATGCAGTAATGTACAAAGCTCGGTACACTGCCTAAGACTCCACACAGCAATGTATTCTCCTCATCTAACCCACTGCCTAAAACGTCCTGCAGCAGTGCGGTTCCTTGTTCCATAATAAAGACCATTGCCTAAGATGTCGTGCAACAATGTGTTTCTTTATTCCACAACCCAGACCATCGCCTAAGATGACATGCAGCAATGTTCGAAAACGAAATTTAGCTTATCGCCTAAGACGATATACAACAATTCGCGAACGTAACCCACTGCCTAAGACGTTGTGTAAAAGTGCGGTTCCTTGTTCCATAATAAAGATTGTTGCCTAAGACTTCATGCGGTAGTGCATTTATTTATTTTGCAACACGGACCATCGCCTAAGACGACATGCAACGATGTTCGAAAACCAAATTTAGCTTATCACCTAAGACGACATGCGGCGATTCACGAACCTAACCCACTGCCCAAGACATCGTGAAACAGTGTGGTTCCTTGTTCCATAACAAAGACCATTGCCTAATACATCGTGCATCAATGTGTTTCTTTATTCCTTAATACAGATCATTACCTAATACGACATGCAGTGATGTTCGAAAACCAAAATTAGCCTATCGCCTAATATGACATGTAGCGATTCACGAACCTAACCAACTGCCTAAGACATCGTGCAGCAGTGCGGTTCCTTGTCCTGTAATAAAGACCATTGCATAAGACGTCGTGCAACAATATGTTTCTTTATTCCACAACATAGATCATCGCCTAAGACGACATGCAATGATGTTCGAAAACCAAAACCTAGCTTATCGCCTAAGACGTCATGCAGCGACTCACGAACATAACCCATGGCCTCAGTCTCCAAGCCGCCATGCGTCATCAATTGTTGTTTTATTCATCCTCTAAATGGGTGAATAAGAAAAACCAAAACCAAGACACACAAGATTGCTCTCAAGCTCAAGACCATTTGCATCATCATCAAACCCCGGTAAGCGATATATCATCAGCTTCGCCTATTTTCTCAAGACTCGTGAGGGTATGCTATATTAGCATAACCTTATGATTGGTAGGAAATTTTTTGGGTATTCCAAGTATTCAATAAACTTCCAATCAGAATGTGTAAGACTCGCGTATTCTCACGCTATTCGATTGGAAGATAATTAAATAGGGGCAGCTGTCGTACCCTAAATTTGCTCTACCTCGACGATTCTATTTTCAAGATTAAAAATAGAAGACCTTTTAATTAGGAATGGTTCAACAATATCTGATGGCCCATTCTTAAATTCAAGTCGACTAGGGGGTGTATTTTAATTCGGGAAAATGGGGCTTTCTAAATCAGAAAGACCCATGTACCCATAAACCCATTCGTGAAGCAAGTTGGCCAATGGCCCATGAGATTCGAATGTGGAAAATGATTTCAAAAATAAATAAATTATTAAGTTCTTAATTATTATTAAGTCCATTAGGATTTATTGTTGTTAGTAAAAATAAGAGGTGAGATTGAAATTAGGGCCCCATTTCCATTTTTGTTGTTGGTCATTAAGTAAAGAGGGGGTATGTTTATCAATTTATAAGCCCATTAAGATTTTTAATAAAACTAATGCACTTACGGTTTATTTATTATTATTGTTTTAGAAAAAAAGGTATTATTATTAAAACCTCTTAATTATTATAAAAATATTTCTTTATAAATTATATTACTGATTGAATTATTGTTAAAAGATTTTTATATAATGATGAAAGAAATACTATGCTAGACATTTTTAAGAGTTCTGATTTTAAATAAAGATTGGCCCAGTTCGAGAGAAATGTTCAGGGTAAATGGAAAAAGCGTTATTGACGAAAGCCCAATTCAAAATCAGTACAAAGCCCAAAGGTCGTTTGCAGATTTGTATGGAAAAAGTAGATAACAATTAGTGTTTTAATCAAGGAGAAATATGCGCAGGATTTGTCAAATAACATACACTGTACCAATTTAACCCAAAGATTACGCGCATTTTTTTGCAATTACGGATAATGTTTAAATTTAAAACTAAATCAAATATTTGTTCATAACTTAAAGCCTGAGATAATACAAAATCAGATTTACGCCTAAAATTATACAGTCCAAAGCCCAGAATTGCTAAATGTAAGATCAAATCCAAATGCACAAATTTGAGGCAAATCTCATATAAACAAAACCGAATCATATATATAATTTCGAATCAATTGCAATGATGATTGAATCCCTAAATTACATAAATTTTGGAATGAAACCCCTAAATCTAAGTTTATAACAACAAACTCAAATCTAAACCTAACACTATATATATATATATATATATATATATATATATATATATATATATATATATATATATATATATATATATATATATATATATATATATATATATATATATATATATATATATATATATATATATATATATATATATATATATATATATATATATATATATATATATATATATATATATATATATATATATGAGAATCACAATACATAAAAGGAGGTCAGACGAAGATACACAGAGATGGAGGAACTTGAAAGTTGATATAGAGAGGAGAGTTAAAGAATTTGAAGACGAATGTAGAACACGAAGAAGGGAGGACCTCACTCTCCATTGAAGAAGAAGGTTGATGCGATTGGGGTTTCGATATCTGAAACCCTAATCGCTAGCCGCTTCCGCATCAACCACCATCTTCAAACTCACAGCGCCACCGCCTGAACCTAAAAAATTAAAGAAAGAAGGGATTAAAAACTAGACTCTCGAAGAACTCCGAATCTGAAGACGGAAAAGGGGTAAAATTGACTTAGCATTTTTTGTTGTTGTTGTTGTTCTTGTATTTTGGGTGGTTTATAGAAGGGTATCAGGCCGTGGTTGTCGCGCCGCCATGAACAAAAGGTGTTTAGGGTTTGAGGTGGGGAAAGAGAGAGGATAAGGGAAGAAGAAGGAGAAAGGCAATGGTTTACTGTGAAACAAAAACACAATGATGAAAGAATAGAATGGAAAAAAAACTTGTTATATTTTGTTTGATCCCACATAGGAGCACCTATGATAATTATCATGCACCCTTCGATTCTGTCCCTCAGATTGTCAGTGGACGGGCCATGTCCGTCGTAAGGACCCTGCACCCTCGCTACACTCGATCACCCGGATCTCTCCAAAATGCGTTTGGGCTTAAGCCCGTTTACTTTTCACACCCCCTTTTACCCTATTACTAAACCACAAAATAATTTACACCTCCCCCTTCTGAACTGCGTTTGGGCCTAGCCCAACTTTTCTTTTAGCACCCCTCTGTTTTACTCTATAACTAAAAACGCACCCCCTTTTAATTAACTAAATACTTTCCATTTTTTATATAATTCTTATATTTTCTATTTTTGTTATAATTATTATATTATTTTATCCTTTTCTTTATTTTATAATAATTATTATTATTAATGTTAATTCCTATTTATTTTAATAATAATTATTATTATCATATAAATTATTTTATTTGAAAACTCATGAATATATTTTCTACTATTGCATCAACATATTTTTTTATCATGCATTAATAAGATATTTTGCAATTGATACGATAAAAAATACTCAACAAATTTCAAACTATTTTTCACAACAAACTAATCTAAACAACTATTTTTTTGCAAAATGGTTTTAAACAGATTTTGATTAATCGCACATTTAGCCAAAATCTCCGCAATCACTACTCCCGGTCAAATGTGAGGCGATTCAAAATACATTTGCAACCCCTAAAAACACAAACCCCGTACGAACTACGAATTGGGACTCTGATTCCTCATAAGAGGATACGTAGGCATACAATAAAAAATCGTCGCAAGTTCCCCTATAAAAAATTAAAATCCTATCTTACTTAAACCTAAACCTAAACCTAGTATCCTTGTGAACAAGGTAGATGAAAGGTGCCTAACACCTTCCTTTCGTCTAATGAAGTCCGAAACCTAGACTCTTTGTCTGAGAATTAGGGTTTCCTTTTAGATGCCCTTCCCTAGGATAAAAACTGATAGTGGCGACTCTGTATTTAAAACCAGTCGCAATAACACTTAGTTGATTTTCGGGTCTATGTTTCGTTTTTTTGTATATATCCTCTACCCAGATCTGGGAACATCATTAGGTAAGTAGTAATAGATTATGGAAACTGTATGGCATAGACCGATATGGATGAAACAATGGCTGCGTTAGTGTGACACATTTGTTGGTACCGATATCCCTTATGATTAATCGAGGAGAATACGGGCCGCTGTGCAGTGTCATAAAGAAATAACTGATCGTAGAACCTTTAGTTAAACAAATTGGACATTAGGAAGTAGTGAGATAGCCGGTTTAGGTGGAAAACTAAAAATTGGTTGATACTCGATACTATGCTCATTGAGATCGGACTTTTGGGATATTTCGGCCGCAAGAAAAGATTGATTATGCTGAGTCAATGCCCAATGAAGAAAGATCAGTGATATTGAGATTCCCTAGAACCTAGTTACTTTCTAGGATAGGTTGAACCAACTAAACTTCAAGAGGGTACTTACCTACAAACCACATGCAAGCATAAACCTAAGGATTTGTTTGCTTTTCTTGTGTATGTTGATTTGTACATAACATCATGATATCATACCATAGCATTTTCAATAACCATTTCAAGGGTCTCAAGGGTTTGTAATGCATGGTTATATTGAACCAGATGTCTATCAAGGGGCGGGAGGATTTATTTTCCTCTATCCAAATGCTGTCAAAAAGCTAAAGAGTCAAGTGCTATGACCCACTTGACATGGTGAGTTTGATTCTCGTAGAAGGGAATTCAACGATACGAAGATCTTCAAAGCTGTAATTAAAGTTCAACTTCTGAAATTTTCTTGTGTTTACCCCGCGAGATCCTTGAAAACATTGCATTTTACATATGATGCATGTCATTGCATAACAGGTATTCTCAAGACAAGTTTCTCATTTTCTCGCTGTTTATTTCATTAAGAAAATGGCTCTAGAGCAAATAGTTAAAGATCTCCAAGCTCAGAAAACCCAATTCCAGCAAATGTTCCTGAACTTAGCCAAGGGGAAGGAAGATCTGAAAGCACTCTTCACTAAAGGGAGCAAGAAGAAGGAAAAGAAACGAGATGGCATCCTAAACATGGGGAAAAGGTTTAAAGGGCCCGCCAAACAAGCCCAAGTTGAAGAAGATTCCTCCGAAGAGAATGAAAATCAAGATGAAGATACTAGGAGCACATGCTCTAGGGGTGGAAACAATCAAATATCTAAAGACGAGGATTATTCGGATGAGCAATATCCACTGGCCGACGGCATACATAAGCAACTAGAAGATAGATTGAAAGCTGTGGAAATCTAAGTTATGCCTGGCTTGGAATTTGAAGACTTGGGTTTATGTGCCTGGGGTAGTTATTCCCCACAAATTCAAGATTCCAATCCTTGCCAAGTGCGATGGTGTCTCGTTCCCTAAGCTTCACTTGAGATCTTACGTCCACAAAATTCAACTGCATACCACTGATAAGAAGTTGTGGATGCACTTCTTTCAAGAGAGTCTGTCTGGGACTCAATTGGAGTGGTTTTACCAGTTAGAAGGTTCCAACATCCATACTTAAGAGGATTTGGGCACCGCCTTTTACCACCAATATCAATATAACACTGATCTTTTTCCAACTAGGGTGCAATTACAAGGAATGATCATGGGTTCTAATGAGGGTTTCCAAGAATACACTCAAAAATGGAGAGACCTAGCCGAAAGAATTCAACCTCTTTTATCTGACAGGGAGCTATTTGATATCTTTATGGGAACTTTGACAGGACCTTTCTTCAATCACCTACAGAAGCTCTTCAGCTGGATTCACCGAGCTGATTCTAACTGGGGAACGAGTTAAAGGCGGAATTAGAAGCGGAAAAATCTAGATGTTTGCATCTTCAAGTACTGAAAATAAGACGTACATTGGAAAGAAAGAGTCCAACGCTGTATATGGATAAGAGGGACATGCTTGAGGTAACCACAACCAATATGGTGGAGCTATGCTAATCTCTAACCATACACCTTTGCAACAACATCATTAGGGGAATCAGCATAAGGAGGTTGCACCTAAAAGTCAATTCACCAAAATCAACATGTCACTGGCTCAAGCGTTATAACACATGTTGAAGGCATGGTTGATTATGTTAAAGGTTCCTCTTCGGAATCCCAATACTTCTGCTCCTAGTTACCATCCTAATGAAAGGTGTGCGTACCATTCCGATAGTCCTAGACATGATACGAATGGCTGCTGGGATCTGAAGAACAAAATTCAAGATATGATTGATGCTAAGGAGATTAAGTTTGACCCTCCTGAGACTTATAAAGTGATCACCACTCCCATGAGGAATCAAGACTAAGATTGAGAGCGTCAAGTTCGTTTGAATTTTTCAATTGTAATTTCTTTTGTCTGATTGAACAATTACTATTATGTCGAACTTTTGTTTCCATTAATACATTCCATATGTTTGTCTTGAATTAATCCATTCGTTTTCACTATTTTTAAATATATAAAAAATTGTACTTTGTACTTCTTTCACATTATGATATTTCAACTCCTGTTAAAAGCTTAAGCCGTTAGAGGGAGGATGACAAAAACAATACCATAATCTCATACAATATGCTTTTGGACCGACCTTGTTGATGATGTACATGCGTTGTTTCAAACCCTAAACAATGGAGTTATAAGGAAGATAATCCCTAGTCAACCCCTTTGAGCCAAAGAAGTAGGAGTTTTCTTTTTCGCACAAGCTGAAACCTTTAATCATAACCTGGGGCCGGGTAGTTTCTCAGTTGATTCAAATGCACATTCAATCGTAAGTTGTTATTTCATGAATGAAAAGATGGTGATGATTTCCCCATAAAATAAGCAGTCACTATCTCTCAAAAAGAAAAGCCTACTAGGTCAAAACCTATGAAGGAGACTTAAAAAACGGGGCATCCCGCTGATTGTAGTCTCAAAACAAAAACAGTCAGGCAAAAAAATTAGGGACAATAAAAGAGGTTGTTACAAATCCTCAACAACAGAAAAATGTTGCAAAAATGATTGCCTTCTCAAATAAACTTCCAGTATCCGAACCATCACCAAAATATCATTCTAGATTCAATTGGAATCCAAACGTGCAATTAACTGAGTATAGGACTGGAGAACATCATGGAGAACGGGTGGGTACAAATAAATTTTGAGCCTTATCCTTTGTTTCTTAAACCGTGAACCAGGCCACGTTACAACCCCATAAAAGTGCTAATTGAAGCATGGGTTAGCTCGAAAGATTTCATGTCCCCAATAAGGTCTCAAAAATTTTCTTCTCAACATGGTTTATTTCCCCAACAAGCTAGGAATTTCCCAGTACGAGTCTTTTCTCAGACTATTACAAATCAATAGACAAAACCCCTTGTCCCCAACAGATTTGGTACTATCCCCAGTAAGTTGTTGCGAAGCCTGGAAACCAACCAGATGACAGTTAACTTTATTCTCCCCAGAAGTTGTTGCGAAGCCTGGAATCTGACCAGATAACAATTAACTTCATTCTCCCTAGAAAGTTGCAGCAAAGCTTGGATTTCAACTAGATACCAGTTAACTATCCTCTCCAAGACAAAAGTGTAATCATCTCTTTTATCCTCAGTCTGGGTAAATAAGAATTAACTTCCCCAGTAAAGTAATGGACAACCAAGGTTCCTGAACTCTATCCCTCAAACAGAAATCATCACATCCCCAACGGAGTTTCTTCAAGCAAATAAGAAAAACTCTCCAGCAGTAGTCAGGAATTTATTTTCCTAGATAAAGATACACTTTAACCACATTTCAAATTTCATACATCATAGCATATGCATACGACATACATATAGCATTCTCATTCATTATGAGAGCATCATTACGCAATACATACATCATGCCCTTGCATGAAACTAACTTTATCTTTTCAAGCCGGCTCCCGAACAGGTAGATCTCGTCAACAACCTATCATCTGTCAAATACAATCAGCCAAAGATTCTCTTCTAGAAACAGTTCAGATACGATCCAGAGATGGATGACATTTTGATACTTATTCCAGATTCTCTTCTAGAAACAATTCTGATACGATCCAAATACGATGACATTCTGATACTCATTCCAGATACAGTTCGGATATGATCCAGATACGAATGTCATTCTGACACTTATTCCAGATTTACTCCAGAAACAGTTCAAATACGATCTAGATACGGATGGAATTCTGATACTTATTCTAGTTTCTCTCTAGAAAAAGTTCAGATACGATCCAAAGACAAATGAAATTCTGATACTTATTCCAGATTCTCTTCTAGAAACAATTCAGATACGATCCAAAGATGGGTGACATTCTGATACTTATTCCAAATTTTCTTCTCGATACAGTTCATATACGATCCAGATACGGATGTCATTCTGACACTGATTCCAGGTTCTCTTCTAGAAATGATTCAGATACAATCTAAAGATGGATGACATTCTGATACTTATTCTAGATTTTCTCCTCGATACAGTTCAGGTACGATCCAGATACGGATGTCATTCTGACACTTATTCCAGATTCACTCTAGAAACGGTTCAGATACGATCCAGATACAGATGGCATTCTGATACTTATTCGATATTCTCTCTAGAAACAATTCATATATGATCCAAATACGAATGAAATTCTGATACTTATTTAAGATTCTCTTTTAGAAACGGTTCAGATACGATCCAAAGACGGATGAAATTCTGATACTTATTCCAGGTTTTCTCCTCTATACATTTCAGATACGATCCAGATAAGGATGACATTCTGATACTTATTCCAGATTCTCTCTAGAAACGGTTCAGACACGATCCAAAGACGGATGACATTCTGATACTTATTCCAGATTCTCTTCTAGAAATGGTTCAAATACGATCCAAAGACGGATGACATTCTGATAGTTATTCCATATTTTCTCCTCGATATAGTTCAGATACGATTTAGATACGAATGTCATTCTAACACTTATTCCAAATTCACTCTAGAAACGATTCAGATACGATCCAGATACAGATGACATTCTGATACTTATTCCAGATTCTCTTTAGAAACGGTACAGATACGATCCAAAGACGGATGACATTCTGATACTTATTCCAGATTCTCTTCTAGAAATAGTTCAAATATGATCCAAAGACAGATGACATTTTGATACTTATTCCAGATTTTCTCCTCGATACAGTTTAGATACGATCCAGTTATAGATGGCATTCTGATAATTTTTCCAGATTCTCTCTAGAAATAGTTCAGATACAATCCAAAGACGGACGACATTCTGATACTTATTCCATATTCTCTTCTAGAAATAGTTCAGATGCGATCCAAAGACGGATGACATTCTGATACTTATTCTAGATTTTCTCATCGATACAGTTTAGATATGATTAAGATATGAATGTCATTCTGACACTTATTCCAAATTCACTCTAGAAATGGTTCAGATAGGATCCAGATACGGATGACATTCTGATACTTATTCCAGATTCTCTTTGGAAATAGTTCAGATACGATCCAAAGACGGATGACATTCTGATACTTATTCTAGATTCTCTTCTAGAAACGGTTCAGATGTGATCTAAAGACGGATGACATTCTGATACTTATTCCATATTTTCTCATCGATATAGTTCAGATACGATCAAGATATGGATGTCATTCTGACACTTATTCCAAATTCACTCTAGAAACGGTTCAGATACGATCCAGATACGGATGACATTCTGATACTTATTCCAGATTCTCTCTAGAAACTGTTCAGATACGATCCAGATACGGATGACATTCTGATACTCATTCAAGATTATTTCAAATAAAGTCCAGATACAATCTAGAGACAAATGTCATTCTGACACTTATTCCAGATTTTCTCCTAGATACAGTTCAGATACGATCCAGATGCGGATGTCATTCTGTCACTCATTCAATACATCTTTCAAATACAGTTCATATATGATCCAGATGCGGATGTCATTCTGACACTCATTCAATACATCTTTCAAATATAGTTCAGATACGATCCAGATGCGGATGTCATTATGACACTCATTCAAATACATCTTCCAAATACAGTTCATATATGATCTAGATGCGGCTGTCATTCTGACACTCATTCAAATACATCTTTCAAATACATTTCAGATACGATCCAGATACGGATGCCATTTTGACACTCATTGAGTACAATTCTCAAACACATTTCAGATACAATCCAGATATGGATGTTATTTTGACACTCATTTAGTATATTTCTTAAATACAGTTCAGATACGATCCAGATGCGGATGTCATTCTAACACTTATTCAGCACATCTTTCAGATATGAGTCAAATACGATCCAGTTATGGATATTATTCTGATACTCATTCCACTACATCTTCCGACTCAGATTAAATCGGCCAAAAATTTATTCTGATACTTCTCCCAATTATAGTCAAGCTTAGACTTAGTCTAATTTCTATCAACAATCACTCTGGGTGGCATCTGTAAGCCCATCTCCGAAAAACTCTTCATCACTTCTCCAAATGGCATATTTAAGCCCATTTCTGACACAATCAACTAACACATTACTTTGGGCATCAGCGAGTGCAAATTTCTAGGCACTCTAATGTTCAATCATCTTCCACCTTCAAGTCACGAATGGCGGACCCGCCGATCTAACTCCTCAGGTTTAAGAAGATTGAATAGGTTCAGCTGTTGTACCCCAAAATTTGACATCTCTTTTATCAAGACATTTCTCACAAATATCTTCAAAAGCTCAAGCTTGCACAAGTACTGACTAGGTCAAGCCATCTCCTTAACACCGATACCTCAAATTAGAGTTTGAGTTTGCACAAGGACAATTGGACTTCTAATACTCCAAATGACTTTCATGGATCATTACAGACCTTTAAGATTTCTCATGTCAAGTTTCAAGTCTTGGATCATAAAATTGCTCAGTCAATTGATCAGACAACCTAAAATCAATTGTATTGGGTAAAAAGTCAATTATGGATAACTTACAGTCAAACTTCAAGATTTTTGACCAATATAAACATTTTCAAGTCATATGCATCAATTGATAAAGTTTGGATCATAGTTCCTCAAGAAAAATGTTCAAATCATCAAAAGGGCAAAATGGTCAAAATTAGGATTTGATTGAGAATGACTGATTCTTGACTTTTAACTTAATACATGATCTAATGGCTTAAAGTACAATATCAAGGATTCAAATACAACATGTTGACCTAATTTCATGGCTCAAAACATTCTTCAAGATCAACGAATTGATAGTTGAAATTTGATAAATTGATGAAAAAGTCAATTGTACACCAAAAAGTCAAACTTTGACTTTCGATCAAATTTGAGTTTCAAAGATCAAATTTCACCAATAAATTCAAAGATATGAATCTTGATCATCAAGAAATCAAGAAATCCAAAAGTGAATTTGAAAAGTCAAACTTTTCAAGACTTAAACATTTTTCCTAAGTGTTTCCATACATAATAATTTCATAACTTCATGTCAATTTTTCACCAAGATGCAAAATGATTCAAAGGAAATTTTCAAAATGAAAGTTGTAGATATTGATGAATTATACAACTTTGTATTAGAGAGTTTATGTCCAAAAAATGCTTAGATTTAATGATATAAGCCCATGAAGTCATGACATTTTTCATTTAACACTTAGAGAATTTTTCAACAGATTTTGGTTAGGATTTTATCCCAATTTCTTGGCATTTTTTCACATAGTTCCAAGATAATTTTGTAAAAATGGCCAACGTGTAAGTTATAGATGATGTTTCAAGCTTCATAAAACACCCACAAGCATGAATTTATCATACTTTAGCTAGGAGATTCAAGGGCATGAAGTTAGGCATTCATCCTTAAATTACAAGTCTTTTTGTTGAAAAATACATTATCCAATCTACATGTTATGCTGCATAATCTTATGTTGCAAGCCTTCTTGCTTGCAAATCTCTCCATAATTTAATGTTTACACAAAATCTTGAACCATTACACAAGAGATACAAGCCATTATCTAAATAACTTTCCATTTAAGGTAAAAAGTTACCATTGCTATTCTTGAAAAGCAAGCTTGTTGGTACAAATTTGTCTTGATCCCATACCTTGTTTACTTATGATTTTACTCCATCATAAATTATGGAAAGTAGCCCCTCTATACCAGCAACTTTGGTACTTCATCTTGGGACTATGGGGAATTGACACAGTTTGATATTTGCATCCAAACCAAACCATAACATGTTGTCTTGCAAACCAAATCAGCTCTTGTTCCTAAACCTCTTTCCTATAAATAGAGGGAGAATTTTCAAGAGAAAGAGGTCATAAATGTATAGAGATTCTTGTGTGTTGAAAAATCCTCAAAACCCCCTTTACACTAAAAACCAGAACTGTCCATAAAAATCTCCATCTTTGAGCTTTGAAGTCCAAACCCTTTGAACCTCTCACACCTTGCAAGTTTTGTCCAAACAAACTATCCAAACAATTCACATACATCATATAGAAGTTATCCATACTCAAGAACAACTTCTGTAACATCACTATTTTCCAAACTCAAAAACAGCCACCTGCAACTTGACTTCTCCAACTCAAAATAAAAATACAAATTTCAGTTTCAAGGTAAGTTTTCTTGACTTTGAGCTCTTCATACAAACATCATTAGTGGTTCATTTATGATGATAAAATATAGATATCACTTACCTGAAGCTAACCATATGTTTTCTTTTCATTTTCAGTAACCATGTGTTGAGAACTGACTCATATATGCAGCATAAAAATGTTTGAAGTAAAAAACAACATTATGAGTCGATGCATAACTCTATGTGTCGACACATATTAAGTGCAAAACATGTTATGAGTCGATACAAAATGCGCATGTGTAAATAAAAAGCAATATGAGTCGATACAAACCCTTATGTGTCGACTTATACTGAGTTATTTTTGACTTCCAGGCGCAAGAAATGAGTATGAGTCGATACAAAACGCGCATGTGTCGACACAAAGCAGTATGAGTCGATACAAACCCTTATGTGTCGACTCATACTAAGCTGATTTTGATTTCCAGGAGAAAAGAGATTATATGTGTTGATGTATAAGGACATGTGTCAATACAAAACCGATATGAGACAATGCATAAGTTCATGTGTCAATACATATTAAGTTTTCGTATCAATGCGTAAGTGTATGTGTCAATACATGAAAGTTTTATTTTTTAAAAACAATTTTTTTTACATTATATTTATATTTCTTTATATTTTTATTACCATTCAATATTCAATATGGTTGTAGTAGTATAATTAGAACTTTATTGCTTTCATCCCACATTCATAAACTTGTATCCCCGTCCCAAAAAAAAAAGATGTAATAGCGTAGAACTTTAAAATTCCATAATGTATCGCTTTTAATATTATTGCTAGTAATTAGGGTGTGTGTGAAAAGACTAAAAATAAAACAAAAGAGAACCATAATCTCAAGACAAAATGCATGAAAAACAAACACCTTGCACACTTGCACCTCTAGGATTAACCTCACTTGTTGCCTTGAGGAAAACAGTCATGTCCCTCGAACGTGGGATACTTTAGTAATGACCCTCGAATACAAGATCGTAGTCCCTCGATGACCCCTCAATGTTGAATTCAGTAAACGATCTTAGACCCTTACGAAAAATTGCTAAGGTATCCTACAATGTTGCCTTCTATGACTATACGACGACCCACGCATGTCCCTTCACATCCAATGATAGGGCTTCTTATTAATCAATGGTAAGATAGAAATATTTAAAGCTGGAGGAAATTAACAAAGACTTTTTGAGTAGGTAGAACGTTCATAGTTTCTTTCTCACAACCATTTTCAAAATATCTTTCAAATACACCAACACTTTCAAATGAAATATTTTCAAAAGTAACACTTTTTATGCATTCTTATAGAGACGAGAATCATTATAAAGTTCCCCTAAACGAAGGAACTTTTCAAAAATACTTTCAAAAACCAATCACAAACACATTTCAAACAAAGCATTTCAAAGTGAGCTAGCAACTAAGATCCTGTAGATAACTACAGATGAAAAGGGTGCTAACACCTTCCCTTTTCATAACCTACCCCCTGAACTCAAGAAAATTCTCAAAAGGTATTTCCTATTCTTTTCACCCTTTCCTTTATTGGATAAAAGAAAATTCGATGGCGACTCTTGCTATCCGCAACAATTGCGATAAAATGCAAAACACCCAAGTCAGTCTCCCATCGTATTACAATCATTGTTTAAACTTAAAAACAAAGCATTGCACTTGGACTTTTATAGCACGATTCATCCATCCACAACTCAAGCTAAGCATTACATTAGCTTCCTAGAGGCTCAAGGAAGCTAACCTGATCATTACAGAACCTTGAAGCAAGCTCATTTATAAAACACAAAATTCAATTTCAAAGGTAAGTTTTCTGATTTTTTAACTCTTCATATAGGCATTGTTAGCTTTCCATTTTCAAAGATAAAATGTAGACATCATATCCCCTAAGATGACCATGTCCTTAGAATTCATTTATATTGCATGAGTAGTGGGAATTTTAAGTTTGAAATCTCTGAAAAAGTTAGGTAAGAATTTGGTACCATTAGAAATTAGTGCTCATCTTGGATTGTTAGTTTAAGTTATTTACATTTCTGGAATCGTGGTGAAATTTCTAACAAGTTTGATGTTTACACTTTTGAGAATGGGTGAGAGATGAATGAGTTGCAAGGATCCTAGCTCGAGGTTGAAGATGAAGTTCATCATTAAAATTGATTTTGTAATATATATTTATGGTTTTGTTTATAATTTCGGATGTATAGCCACCCCAGTGGTAGAAGCGCGCGCCTGTTACCTCTTGGATCTGGGTTCGAGCCCCAGCGTTCATTTTTGCTAATTTTCATATTTTCTACCTTTCTTTTTTTGTTTGAAACAAGCGCACATGTGCCTCATCCATTGGGCCTTGCATCATTTTACTCCATATGACCCCCCCCCCCCCCCCCCCCCATTCTATTTTCCATCACCCAGTCCATATCACTTTTTATTGTTTTGTTTTTTTTCTTTCTGATTTACAAAAATACTAATGGGCCTAATACAAAACAGAACCTGTTTTACTTCTAAACCACCCAAATCACTTTCACACCTCCTGACTTAAGTTTATAATTTTATTTTCTTTTTCTTTATTTTTATTATTATTATTAATATTATTATTTTTTTTACTAACCAAAAATACCAAAAAATATTTTTATTTATTTATTTAGGTATTTAGCATTTTTTTATATTTTATTTTATTTTTTTAGACAAAAAGGACCAAAAATATTTCTTTAACAAATTTATTTTTTAAATTAAATTAATATTTAGACTTAAGTTTATTTTATTTTCATTAAAATTAATTTAGAACTTAAGACTTTTAATTAATTAACTTTTTTATACTAGTTTAATTAAATTAATATCTTTTCATCAAAGCCCTAAAAAAAATTTGTTTCTTAATCCATTTTCCTTTCTTAATTAAATTAGGTTTAGTTATCTGAAATTAACTTAGAATAAATTAATTATTTTCTTTTTTAATTTAATTAGGTTAAAAAAACCCTTTCACAAAAATTCAACAAAACAATTTTCTTTTCATATTATTTTACATTTTTGTACCTTATTCATTATTTATTCAATATGATTGTAATAGTAATTAGGTTTTAATTTACTTGTCATCTCCCCATTTGTAAATTTGTATCCCCCATCCCCAAATGTTGTAATAGCATAGAATTTACATTTCCGCAATTTATCATTTTTAATACAAATGCTAGTAATTAGGGTTTGTATGGTAAGACTAAAATCAACAAATAACAAATCTTAATTCAAGACAAAAATGCATGAAAAAATAATCACTTTGCACACTTGCACCTTTAGGGTTAACTTCACTTGTTACCTTGAGAAAAATAGTCCAGTTTCGCATGTGAGATACTTTAGTAAAAAACAATCAAATACAAGATTATAGTCCCTCGATGACCCTCCAAATGTTGGCTTCATAGATGATTTTAGACCCTTACAAAATTGCTAAGGTATCTCACAACATTGCTTTCTATGACTATACGATGACCCACACATGTCCCTTTATATCCAATGATAGGGCTTCTTATCAATTAATGGTAAGATAGTAATATCTAAATAAGGAGAAAAAGAACTAAGACTTTTTGAGTAGGTAGAACGTTCATAGTTTCTTGCTCACAAACATCTCAAAACATCTTTCAAAAATTACCAACACTTTCAAAAATGAAATATTTTCAAAACTCAACATTTTGTATGCATTCTTATAAAGACGAGAATCATTACAAAGTTTTCCTAAACGAAGGCACTTTTCAAAAATACTTTCAAAAACATCAAAAAAAACATTTCAAACAAAGTATTTTCAAAGTGAGCTAGCAACTAAGAGCCCGTAGAAAACTACAGATGAAAAGGGTGCTAACACTTTCCCTTTTCATAACTTACCCCCCGAACTCAAGAAAATATCTCAAAAGGTATTTCCTGTTCTTTTCACCCTTTCCTTTATTGGATAAAAGAAAAGTCAGTGGTGACTGTTGCTATCCGCAACAATTACAATAAAATGCAAAACACCCAAGTCAGTTCTCCCACCGTTACACCAATGTTGTGATTGTTGCTGATAATTGTTGTTGTTTTGATGTTGTTCCATGAAAATCCCAATCTAGAAAATATAAGTTTAGAAAAGATGATGAACAACGAGGATTTGGATGTAGAAACCTGTTATAGGATGATAGATCCATGAAATCACATGAAGCCTATAGGTTATTATGTGTAAAAATATTACTTTGGACCCAAATTAGGAGGTTGAAAGTGCTCAAAACGAGTGGAAAACGTACACGTGGGATAGAACAATTTGGAATGTAGTAGACTGGCCATACGTGTATGGTACACGTATGGGGGAAACTCCCTGGGGCCATACGTGTATGATACGCGCCCTGTCTCCAAGCCAGTACGGCCTTCTGGTTGTACGCGTATGGTACACGTATGAGAGGGAACCATATACGTATGGACTAGCCAGTACGCGTGTGGGAAATCTGGAAGGGATTTTGGGGGAAAAACAGCCATGGTGGTATGTGTATGATACGCATTAGATACGCGTATGTGATGGGCAAGGGAGAAGTCGTACGCATATGGTACGTGTATGGGCAAGCATAGGTATCAAAATTTCCGGTTTCACGATTTCTTTCTCGTTTTCGCGTGTAGTACAGTTTCTCTTGATCTGTAATGAATAGTATGACTTAAGTAGATATATGAAGGCTAGTAATAATGGATATTGGGTTAAAATGTGGAACCTTTTGTAGACTTGTATTTTGCATGATGATGATAATGTTGATGGCCTTATTGGAAAATGTAGTGGGCTTATGCCTCGTGGTTGTATAGTTGTGGTGTTGCATGTTAATGATGCATGCATTTATTGGTGAGGGCTTATGCCCTGTTGTTGTCTTGTAATGGAGTTATGTTGAGGACTTATGCCTTATTGCTTCCCTATTTGGCATTTTGGAGAGGGCTTATACCTTGTTAGTACCACATGTATTTAGTTTTTGCCGGTTGCATTACATTGCACTATCCTGATTTGATGTTGTGCTATATGAATGAAGAATATGTTGCAAAGTATTGAGTGAAATGTGTATTTTGTGAGTCATGTAAATCATGTGAATTATTATTTTTTAGCACGTTACATTCACCATATATTTATTGAATGTAATTCTCACCCTTTTTCTGTTGGTGTGTTTGTACTCCTCGAGGAGTACAGATGACCAGGTACTTGAGTAATGCTTGGAGTGAGTGTTGCTTGATCGAGTCTTAGAAGTCGCTCTGATACGTAACACGGGATTTAGGAATTTGCTATGTTTTACATTTATTTTAATTATTACGTATCTTAATTCATTATTATGTTGAACCACATTTTCTATGGAGTTTTTATTATTGTTGAGGCCTCAGCGCCATGGAAGTAAATTAATTTGGATTGTTCCGCTGCTTAGTTGATTACTATGAATAAAAGAAGTAATAAAGTAACTTGAGACTTTACGACTTTTTGAAATATGTGACATCCCATTTGTGGACTGTGATATATTCTGTATATTTATTATAATTATTATTATGGGAAAGTGGGGTGTTACAATTGATATTAGAGCATGTCGATTTGTCCAGCCTGTTTGTTGAGTCAGTAATATAATGTGATAGTTGAATACTGTCAATATGTTTTTCTAACCATTGTTTGATGTTATGATGTGAAACAGAGTAATGGCTGGAAGAAACAATATTACTCTTGTTGTTGCTTTGTAGGCTTTGGCTTAGGCTGTGCAACATCAGCCTAATGCTGGCGGGAATGACGGATCTCGTGTTTTGGAGATGTTCTAGAGGAACCATCCACCTACATTCAAGGGTAGGCAGAATCTTGATGGAGCACAGACTGGGCTCAAGGAGATCGTGAGAATATTTTAGGCTATGGATTGTTATGAGGCACAGAAGTTGAGATTCGGTACTCACATGCTGGCAGGAGAAGCTGATGATTGGTGGGTTAATACTCGGCAGAGGTTGGACGATGAAGATGAAAAGATTACGTAGGCCGTATTCAACAGAGAATTTTTGAGAAAGTACTTTCCTGAAGATGTCTGTGGAAGTAAGGAAGTTTAATTTTGGGAATTGAAACAAGGATATTTGACGATAACTAAATATGCTGCTAAGTTTGTGGAGCTGGAACAGTTCTACCCTCATTACAGCGAGGCGACTGCTGAGTTTTCAAAGTGCAATAAGTTTGAAAATGGGTTGCATTCAGAATAGCTACAGTATTTATGAAGAGGATAGTAAGGCTCACTACAAAGTCATAAATGAAAGGAGAGACATACAACTATAGAATCATGGGAAGCCTTATAATGCTCCAAATGACAAAGGAAAACAAAGGGTTGTTGATGGTAGGAGGACCAGTGGGGGAGGTGCTCTTGCTGATGCCGTGTGTTACAGATGTGGGAAGTTAGGTCATCAAAGTAATGCATGTACAAGAGAGGTGAATAGGTGTTTTTGTTGTGGTATGGTTGGACACGAGATAGCTGATTGTAGACATAAAGCGGCAATATGTTTCAATTGTGGCGAGGAAGGACATATTGGTACTCGGTGTTAGAAACTAAAGAAAGCTCAACCTGGTGGGAAAGTTTTTGCTCTAGCCGGAACTCAGACATTCTGTGGAGACCATTTGATCAAAAGTATGTGTTTCATTAATAGTACTCCTTTAATCACAATTATTGATAATGTTTCTACCCATTGTTTTATTATTGTTGACTGTGTGAAAAAGTTGGGTCTTGTTTTATCTTTTATGAATGGAGAGATGGTTGCCGATTCTCTAGCTAAGGGATCAGTGACTACTTCTCTTATTTGTTCTAAGTGTCCTTTGTCAATCTTTGACATAGGCTTTGTTGTGGACTTAGTTTGTTGTCCTTTGCGTAGTCTAGACGTAATTCTAGGTATGAACTGGTTGGAATACAACTATATTCATATTAACTGTTACAGTAAATCGGTGTGGTTTTCTAATCATGACGAGGAAGGGGAGACTAAATTCTTATCTGCTAGATAGTTGAATGAATTGATGCGAGATGAAGCTCAGGTGTTTTCCTTGTTGGCGTCCTTATCTATTGAGAATCAGGATGCAATTGATGAGTTACAAGTAGTGCATGATTTTCCCAAAGTTTTCCCATATAATATTTTAGATGTGCCGCCAGAAAGAGAAGTGGAGTTTTCTATTGATCTTGTTCCCGATACCAAACCCGTTTCTATGGCACCCTACAGGATGTGAGTGTCCCAATTAGCAGATTTGAAGAAGAAATTAGAAGAGTTTCTTGAAAATAAATTTGTGAGACCAAGTGTTTGCCTCGGGGAGCTCGAGTGTTACTAGTGAAAAAGAAAGACGGTAGTATGAGACTCTATGTTGATTATCGACAATTGAATAAAGTAACAATAAAAAACAAGTAACCACTTCCAAGAATAGACGACTTGATGGATCAATTAGTGGGTACACGTGTGTTTAGTAAGATTAACTTGAGGTCAGGCTATCACCAGATTCAAGTCAAAGATGACGATATTTAGAAGACATATTCCAGAACTCGATATGGACATTATGAGTATTCGGTGATGCCATTCGGTGTTACCAATGCACCGGGAGTGTTTATGGAATATATGAATCGTATCTTTCACACATACTTAGATCGATTCGTAGTTATGTTCATTGATGATATCTTGATATATTCCAAATCAGAGGAAGAGCATACTGAGCATTTGCGAATTTTAATTAAAGTGTTGAAAGAGAAAAAGCTATATGCGAAGTTGTCTAAGTGCGAGTTCTAGTTAGAGAAAGTTAGTTTTATTGGTCACATTATTTCAGGTGGTGGTATTGATGTAGATCCATCTAAGATAGATGCAGTGTTACAGTGGGGAACTCCAAAGTCAGTTATTGAAATTAGAAGCTTCTTGGGCTTGGCTGGTTATTATAGAAGATTCATTGAGGGCTTTTCTAAGTTAGCACTTCCGTTGACTCAACTGACTTGTAAAGGCAAGGCGTTTGTGTGAGACATGCAGTGTGAGGAAAGTTTTACAGAGCTAAAGAAGAAATTGACAACAACTCCAATTTTGATATTACCAAATCCTGAAGAATCATTCGTTGTATATTGTGATGCTTTTAAATTGGGTTTAGGTGGTGTGCTTATGCAGAATGATAAAGTGGTAGCTTATACTTTGATAAAATTGAGGATTTATAAAAGGAATTACTCCACCCATGGTCTAGAATTGGATGCAATGGTATTTGTACTAAAGGTTTGGAGGCATTATCTTTATTTCTCTAGATTTGAAGTATTTAGTGATCACAAGAGATTGAAATACTTGGTCAACCAAAAGGAATTGAAAATGAGACGAAGAATATGGCTAAAACTATTGAAGGACTACAATTTATGCTTAAATTACCATCTAGGTGGTGGTATTGTTGTAGATCCATTCAAGATAGATGTTGTGTTGCAGTGGGAAACTCCAAAGTCAGTTACTAAAATTAGAAGCTTCTTGGACTTGGCTGGTTATTATAGAAGATTCATTGAGGGCTTTTCTAAGTTAGCACTTTCATTGACTCAACTGACTTGTAAAGGCAAGGCATTTGTGTGGGACATACAGTGTGAGGAAAGTTTTACAGAGCTAAAGAAGAAATTGATGATAACTCTGATTTTGATATTACCAAATCCTAAAGAATTGTTCGTTGTATATTGTGATGCTTCTAAATTTGGTTTAGGTGGTGTGCTTATGAAGAATGATAAAGTGGTAGCTTATGCTTCGAGACAATTGAGGATTCATGAAAGGAATTATCCCACCCATGATCTAGAATTGAATGCAGTGGTATTTGTACTAAAGATTTGGAAGCATTATCTTTATGCCTCCAGATTTAAAGTATTTAGTGATCACAAGAGATTGAAATACTTGTTCGACCAAAAGAAATTGAATATGAGACAAAGAAGATGGCTAGAACTGTTGAAGGACTATGATTTCGTCTTAAATTACCATTTGGGTAAGGCCAATGTTATGGCAGATGCTTTAAGTCATAACTCATTACATATGTCTGCCATGATGGTTAGAGAACTAGAATTGATTGAGCAGTTCAGAGATTTAAGTTTAGTCTTTGAAGTGACGTCGCATAGTTTTATGTTGGGAATGTTGAATTTCAATAATGATTTCATGAATAATATTAAAGAAGCTCAAAAGTTGGATGTCAAACTGGTAGATTTGATGGTCGGAGGCAATCAGTCTAAAGAAAATGATTTCAAAGTAGACGCACAAGGTGTGTTAAGATTTCGGGATAGAATTTGTATTCTCGATGACTCTTAAATGAAAAAGATGATTATGGAAGAAAGCCATAGAAATAAATTGAGTATTCACCCAGGTGCGACTAAGATGTATTAAGACATGAAGAAGTTGTTTTGGTGGCCAGGATTGAAACAAGATGTGGTGCAGTTTGTGTATGCATGTTTAACTTGTCAGAAGTCAAAAGTCGAACATCAGAAACCTGCAGGGTTATTGGAACCGTTAGATATTCCAGAATGGAAATGGGATAGTATATCCATGGACTTTGTAATAGGGATAGTATATCCTGCAGGATAGTATACCAGAGTTAGCAGAGATTTATATCTGTGTGATTGTGAAGCTTCATGGGGTTCCATCTAGAATTGTGTCTGATATAGATCCAAGGTTCACTTTTGGATTTTGGAAGAGTTTGCAAGATGCGTTGGGTTCTAAGATTAGATTGAGCTCAGCATATCATCCACAAACAGATGGATAATCAGAAAGAACTATTCAATCGTTGGAAGATTTTCTTAGAGCTTGTGTACTTGAGAAAGAAGGAACGTGGGATAGTTATCTCTCACCAATAGTGTTTACTTATAACAATAGATACCATTCTAGCATTGGAATGGCACCATTCTAGGAATTGTATGGTCGGAGGTGCATGACTCTGTTGTGTTGGTATGAATATGGAGAAAGCGTAATGCTTGGACCAAAAATTGTCTAACGGACTACGGAGAAAGTGAAGTTAATTTGGGAAAATATGAAGACTTCATAGAGTAGGAAGAAGAGTTACCCTGACAAGCAAAGGAAGGACCTTAAATTTCAAGAAGGATATCATGTGTTTTTGAGAGTCACACCGGTGACCGACGTTGGATGAACGTGGAAATCAAAGAAACTTACTCCTCAGTTTATTGGCCCGTATCAAATTTCAGACAAAATGGGAATTATCCCCTATAGGTTGGCCTTTCCACTTGACCTTTAAAACTTGCATGATGTGTTCCATGTGTCGCAATTTCGGAAGTATATTTTGGATCCATATCATGTGATATCAATGGATGATGTACAAGTGCGAGATAACCTTATGGTCAAGACTTTACCAGTGATAATTGAAGACAGTGAAGTGAAAATGTTAAGGGGGAAAGAAATTACTCTCGTGAAAGTAGGTTGGGGAGGAGCAATTGAAGAAAGTATGACGTGGTAATTAGAAAGAAAAATGCAGGAGTCTTATCCAAAATTGTTCACATAAGGTAAAAATTTTAGGATGAAAATATTCTAAGTGGGGGAGAGTTGTAACGCCCCATTTAAATATTTAGTCATTATTTGTTGGTTTTGAGTTATTTTGGTATAATTAAGGATATGAAGGCATGACTAAGGGTATGTGAGAAGTTAGTTTTAATTAGAGAATTAGAATGAAACTTAGCCTATAGTATAATAATAATAATGTTGGTGAATGATGGAATATACTATTATTATTAATAAAAATATTGTTAGATATATGATATTGGTACCACTAATAATAATATCATTAGTAATTTTATAGTTATTATTATTATTATAATTATTCCATTACTATTTTTATTTAATTAGAATAAAAAAATTATTAGAAGGATAGTATGATTATTTGGGAGAAAAACGACTGTCACATAGAAACAGGGAAGATAAGAGAAGGGAAAAGATAGGGCAAGAGAGATTTCGCCATTGTTGAAGGATCAAAGCTCAAAACTAAGGTAAGGGGGAGAATGGATTCTCTAAATGGTGGTTATAACATGAGAGGTTAGTGAGGATTCTTTTGCCTCTTTGGGTTTTAGGTATAATTGATGTATGATTCTTATTTTTTTTATTAATGTTATTTCTATGTGATTCTATGTGGAATTGTGAATTGAATGATGCCAATGTTGTGATTGTTGCTGATAATTGTTGTTTTGTGATGTTATTCTATGAAAATTCAAATTTAAAAAATATAGGTTTAGGAAGATGATGAAAAATGAGGATTTGGATGTATAAAACTGTTATAGGATGATAAATCCATGAAATTTGATGAATCCTATAGGTTATTATGTGTAAAAACATTGTTTTAGACCAAAATTAGAAGGTTGAAAGTGCTCAAAACGAGTGGAAAATATGCTGGTGTGATAGCAGAATTTGGAATGAAGTAGATTGGCCATAGACTTATGGTACGCATATGGGGGAAGTTTCCTGGGGCTATACGCGTATGGTACACGCCCTGTCCTCAAGCCAGCATGACCTTCTAGTCGTACACGTATGATACACGTATGAGAGGGAGCCATGGGCATATGGACTAGCCAGTACGCATATAGGAATTCTGGAAGGGTTTTTGGGATAAAAATTCCCCTGGTGGTACGCATATGATATGTGTATGAGATGGGCGAGGGAGAAGCCTACGCGTCTGATACGCGTATGGGCATGCAAAGGTATCAAAATTCCTGATTTTGCGATTTCTTTCTCGTTTTTGCATGCAGTGCAGTTTTTCTTGATCTGTAATGAATAGTATGACAAGTAGATATAGGAAGGCTAGTAATAATGGATATTGGGTTAAAATGTGGAACCTTGTGTGGACTTGTATGTTGCATGATGATAATAATGTTGATGGCCTTATTGGCAAATGTAGTGGGCTTATGCCTCATGGTTGTATAGTTGTGTTGCATGTTGATGATGCATGTATTCTGGTGAAGGCATATGCCCTGTTGTTGGTCTGTAATGTCGTTATGTTGAGGTCTTATGCTCTATTGCTTCCCTATTTGGTATTTTGGAGAGGTCTTATGCCCTGTTGGTACCATATACATTTAGTTGTTGTTGGTTGAATTGTATTGCACTATCCTGGTTTGATGTTGTGCTATATGAATGAATAATGTGTTGAAAAGTATTGAGTGAAATGTGTATTTTGTGAATCATGTGAATCGTGTGAATTAATATTCCTTAGCATGTAACATTCACCGTATATATATATATATATATATATATATATATATATATATATATATATATATATATATATATATATATATATATATATATATATATATATATATATATATATATATATATATATATATATATATATATATATATATATATATATATATATATATATATATATATATATATATATATATATATATATATATATATATATATATATATATATATATATTGAATGTAATTCTCACCCGTTTTTCTTTGATTGTGTCTGTGCTCTTCGGGAAGTAGAGATAACCAGGTACCTGAGTAGTGCTTGGAGTGAGTGTTGCTTGATCGAGTCTTAGAAGTCGCTCTTATACGTAACACGAGATTTGGGAATTTGCTATATTTTGCATTGTTTTTAATTGTTACGTATCTTAATTCATCATTATGTTGAACCATGTTTTCTATGGAGTTTTTATTATTGTTGAGGCCTCAACACCATAGAAGTATTTTAATTTGAATTGTTCCGCTGCTTAGTTTAATACTATGAATAAATGAAGTAATAAATTGACTTGAGACTTTACGACTTTTTGAAATATGCGACATCCCATTTGTGGACTCTGATATATTATGTATATTTCATTATAACTATTATCATGGGAAAGTGGGGTGTTACATCGAGAGCTTAGCTGACGTACTCTACTGGGATGCCTTCAATGGAATGGAGTTTGATACGGCCGAGTTGCTACCCTTTAACGGAACCTTGGTCAAATTCTACGGAGAATAAGTGCAAGTGCTTGGACACCTGCCAATGCTAACTACCTTCGGAAGCGGAACAAACACAAAAGCAGTAAGGGTAAGATACTTAAATGTTAATGATGCCTCTTCTTATAACATCATCATAGGGATATCATCTTTTAATTCTTTAGAAGCTACACTCTTCACCCTATACCTCACCATGAAATACCCTTTGGGAGATGGCTGGGTTGGGGTGGTTAAAAGCAAACAATGGCTTGCGAGAAAATGTTACAAGGACAGTGTAAAGCTAAAAAAGAGGATTCAACTCGAGGAAGTCAGGAACTCAAACGATCTTAAAGTCAACATGGTCAACATAGACGCACGTGATGACCCACAAGAGTATAGTTTATCTCCTTATAAAAAAACCAAAAAAGTCCAGATCGACAACGTGCCTTCCGAGATAACATACATCGGTGTCAACCTTTCCCCGGAGGAGGAAGAAGAGATCGTGACAATATTAAAAGAGAATGTTGATCTATTCTCTTGGAAACCTTCAAATATGCTTGGGATAGATGCAAACTTCATGTGTCACCATTTGGCATTGGACCCTGATACGAAACCAATATCCCAGAAGAAACAGAAAGGAGGAGAAGAGAAGAGAAAGGTTGTGAAAGAAGAAGTCAAGAAGCTTCTTGACACTAACTTCATCAAGGATATCAAGTAACCTACTTGGTTGTCTAATGTGTTGATGGTCAAAAGGAAATCGGGAAAGTGGTGTATGTGTGTCGACTTCATTGACCTCAATAAAGTGTGTCCCAAAGATCCATACCTGCTGTCGTAGATAGGCTGACTTATTAACGAGACTTCAGGCTACAAACTGCTCAGCTTTATGGATGCCTACTTCGGGTACAACCAAATCCACATGAGCTCAGCCGACGCGCCAAAAATGGATATCATAACTAACAGGAGTAATTACTACTACGAGGTAATGCCATTTGGCCTAAAAATGCAGAGGCCACCTATTAGAGATTGATGGATAAAGTATTTGCTAGGAAAATTGGAAGGAAATTGGAGGTGTATGTGGACAACATGGTTGTCAAAACCACCACAGGGAAATGACACTTCATAGATCCAACAAAGACGCTCGTGTCAATAAGGAGATATGATATGAGGCTGAACCCAGATATGTTCATCTTCGGGGTACAAGCCATAAAATTCCTAGGGTTCATGCTCACAAACTGGGGAGTTAAGCCAATCCCAACAAGTGTTAGGAGATTATAGACATACGAAGTCCATCCTCAAAGAAAGAGTTACAGCAGCTGACAGGAAGGCTAGCCGCCTTGTCTTGTATTCTGTCATGTGCATGTGATAGGTCCATCCATTTCTTTGTATCCCTAAAAAAATCAGAAGAGTCCAAGTGGACAACAATGTGTGAAGAAGCCTTTCAAGGTGTGAAGCACTTTCTATCCTCTCTTCCTATTTTAACGAGGCCAAAAGAGAATGCACCCCTGATCTTGTACTTGGCAATATCCAACAGGGCCATGAACTATGTTCTTGTGTAAGAGGGAAAAGATGAGGAGAATCGGGTATACTTCGTTAGCAAAGTCCTAAAAGGGGCCGAGCTGCGATATCAAAAAATTGAAAGATTGGAATTGGCATTGGGGACAACGGAATGAAAGTTAAGACACTATTTTCAAGGCCACCCAATAATTGGGAGAACCAACTATCCAATAAAACAGATATTGAAGAAACCCGACTTGGCCGGGAGAATGGTCACCTGGGCTGTAGAACTGTCCGAGTATGACATAGAGTTCACCCCGAGGACAAGCTTAAATCACAGGTGCTAGCCAATTTCCTGGTCAAATTGAGTACCCATGTACCAGAGGAACGTACATGCAGATGGATCCTTCATGTAGACGGATTGTCCAACCTTAAAGGAAGCGGGGTTGGGATTGTGCTTGAAGGACCAAGAGACTTCATGCTAGAAAATTCCTTGGGTTTCAATTTCCAACCAGCAATAACCAGACAGAATATGAGGCTCTGACATCATGGATAAAACTAGTGTGATACAGTGGCCAGAACCGGACTGTTTTGAAATGCTGGTTTGCGTTTTACGTTTTTTGTTTGCAAATGTCGTGGTAAGCAAGAGTCGCCACCGACTTTTATTTTATCCAACAAGGAAAGGAAAAAAGCACAAAAAAATTCCTTTTTCGAGATATTTCTGAGTACGGGGGGTAGATTATAGAAAGAGAAGGTATTAGCACCCTTTCTATCCGTAGTTATCTACGGGCTCTTAGGTGTTTGCTCATCATTTTCAAAATTGTTTTCTTTGTGTTTGTGTGTTTTGAAAAGTTTTTGTTTTGACTTCGATTTAACTCTTGCTTCTGTCTTCAAGAGTGTAATGAAGTGTTTTTTGAAAACTTTGTTTGTAAAGGAGTGTAAGTGTGAGAAAAAAGTTTGTTTTGATTGAGAAAGTAATTAAGAACTAATCTACCTACTCGAAAAAGAATCGTTCTATGTTCGTTTCTTTTAGACAGCACTATCCCACTATTAGTGAGTAGGTAGCACTGTCGTTGGAGTTTTGAGGGTCAATTCGAAAGGGACGTACGGTCACTAAAGAAATGTTAGGACGTCTTAGTAATAACCCTAACGTCTTAGATCATTTATCCGAGGCAACAATATCTGAGGCAACCTTTCCGAGGCAACTTTGATCTTTGGTCAAAAGGACGACCACTAAAGCATCCTATACTCAATGACCGTTTATCGAAGGCAACCAAGTGGGAGTGTACCCTAGGAGTGCGCATGTGCGAGTGATTCAATTTCGGTTTATTTATCTTTGCACATTTCGGGTGATCTAACTGTTTTAAAATTAATCATACATTCTTGTCATGCATCCTAATATCATACATCTAACAATTAATAATTTGTGGAATTTAAAATGCGGAAATTAAACTACGCTATTACAAGGCTTCGAGTATTTACATAGCCAAAAACAAACCCTTTGAAAAATAAAGCGATAAATAAAATAAATGTCCTAATTAAACTATTACAAACTGTAGGCAGTTACATCAATATGGTAAATAATAAAAAATAAAGCGCGCGAGAAAAAATTAAGATCGAGGAGAAACTAGGGTTTTGACCCTCCTAATCAAAAGAAAAGTGTTTTTTGTTATTTTTAATATTTTTAAAGAAAAGAATTAAGTTTTTCTAAAATTAAATGTACAAATTAATTAGTGATTAGATTAATTAATAAAAATAATTACATGACCTATTTTGGTTTTTTTGTTATTATTAGGAAAAAAGAAAATATAATTAAATTAGAAATAAAACCTATTTGTTCTAATTAATTTTAATTATATACGAAAAGAAATTAAAGTTATCTAAAATTAACAAACCTAATTTAATTAATTAATTTTTTTTAATAAAAATAAATATCTTAAATTTAATTGGATAAAAAATATTTTTGTGATTTTTGATAAAAAAGAAAATAATTATTGGTTAGTATAATAAATAAATAAAATTAAATAAAACAAATAAATAAGAAAAGAGAAAAGGATTTGGACCTTAATTATGGGGGGTGTGAATATCAATCTGGGCCCAAGACAAAGGAGGTCTGTTTTGACTTTCTGTGATCCCATGCAATGCATTAACTGAGCTTCATGGTGTTCTTCCAGTGATGGCCCTTGGATCTGGCCTTAGAACACTTGGCAAGCTGGATTGTGAGGTCACATGATGGACCTTGGTTCTTGGTGCGCATCTGAATCTGAAAAGAAAAAAATACATGAAATATTTGCGGGACCTGGGATTCGAACCCAGGTCTTGAAGCAATTTCCACGCTACGCTCACCACCACACCACTTGTGTTCGTTTGTACAAATAATGAATAATAATAATAATAATATATAAAAACACGAATTAGTGGAGGATATCAAAAAACGTGCGCCAGAGTTTGAATGCTCCAATAGGAATGTGACACGCAGGTCATCCCTGACCTTGTTCCGTTGGTAAAAGTGGAACACTTTTACTTACGGACGTTTGTCCATCGCTATAGTCCCTGCCATTCTTAAAATCCAATACAAACATGATAAATAGAAACCAAAGCCATGGTTAGATTCGTTTGGGCCTGCTGAGTTTATTGGTGGCCCTTTCATGGCCCAATTTTGCCTGGATTCAAAAACCCCAAAGCGAGCTATGAAATCCTAACAATGGCACATTCCAATACAGGCTATATAAATGAAATTAAACAACACAGAAAGCTTGCATATGTCTTAAGGATCATGAATGTACCATTAGTTCATGCTATCAATGCCTAAATCGTGGAATTCGATTTCAAGAAAAGTTAGTTATCGTGACTGACTTACAGTGCAATATAGGGCTTGAAAATGCTTGGTTTCGATTGCTTTCGCTTGCTGGGAGTCTCAGGAAGTGATTGAGACAGCTAGGATGCCTTGAGGATGCCTGGAACACTGAATTCGATCTTGCACTTTTTCTTGATTTTTCAAGTTTGTGTTCTTGATGCTGCGCCTTTTTCCAACCTAGTTTTGAGTCTGCACACCCTCTATATGTATCAAGGAAGAGATTAGGGTTGATAACTGATCTCAATGTTCCTCCATCAATGAATTGGATCTTGATTTGATACAGCTTAAAAATCTTTCCAAAATTGGCCTAAAACCAATCTTTTTATCCACCCTAATGCCTTGCACGAGTTTGATTTGATGCTAGCTCTGATTGAAACCTGAAACAAGCACAAAATCTTTTGTTTTCAATATTTTGGATTTTATATGATTTATTTTTATTAAAATTGATTTAAATCAAATAAAAATCAAAAGAAATAATAAAAACATGATAATGACAAGTGGCAAGGTCTAGAGCTCGTGGACTATGTTGCCAACTCAAAATAAGTGAAAAAGATTGGGCCCATTTGGCAAAAATTGAAGTTTTAGGCATAATTGACTTTTGGCAATTTTGCAAAAAAGGTCAACTTCACCAATGCATAACTTCCTCAATTTTGACTCTTTGGATGTGTTCCTGGACTTTTTAGAAATATTGAGATGTCCTCTAATTAACCCTTTTTGTCTCATCTCAATTTGATATTCCATGCTCATGTATGAAGCTTTGACAAAAAAGGTGTTTTTATTGACCTTTCAAAATGACATATAATGTCCAAATTCATAACTTCTTGTGAGTGCATATTTTGAACTTGGGATCTGAAGATGGATTGTAGGTAAATGTATCCTCTTAAAAATAAGCTTTGGATGGGTCATTTCTCATAAAGTATGAGAAAGTTATGCTTGGTCAAAGTGGAGTTGACTTTTCCTACAAAACCCTAATTTAGCAACTTTTGAGTCTTGATGAATTATGAGCAATCCTTGATGAATCATGATCAACCCTTGATCAAATTATGAAATATACTTCAAAATGAGGATGTTAACCAAAAATCTTGAAGTTTGACTGTATGTGGGCCACAGTTGACTTTTGCCCTAGCACAATCGATTTTCAGGCCTTTGAGCAATTGACTGAGCAAGTTTTCTATGTAGGAAAATGTTGAGCATTTTGGGTCCCTTGGACTCAAGTATCTTGATGCAACATGAAATCCTAATTTGATGTAGACTGCCTTAGGAGGGAGCTTGTCTGGTCAACCCTTGGACTTCCTTGAGTAACTTGAGGATCTTTTCTTGAAACATTTTGAGAAATATGGGAGGGAAAATTTTGGGGTACAACAGCTGTCCCTCTTCAATCTTCTTAAACCTGAGGATGTAGATTGGATTTCGTGCCTTTCGTGATCCGAAGGTGAAAGAGGATTAAACACTAGAGTGCCCCGAAATTTGCACTCGCATGAAGTGGTAATTGTCTTGCGATATCGGGAATGGGCTTACATATGCCATTTGGAAATTGCTGACGAGGGGATGAGCTTAAAGATGCCATCTGAAGGAGTGTCGATCGCATAAGAGATTCCTTAGCGAGAGCTTGTATCTCTGTTGTTGAGGAAAATTCTGCTGGGGAATGCTGATCTCTGTCTCGAGAGAAATCGAATTTTAGGAGCTTCGGTCGTCCGTTATTCTGTTGGTGAGTCGTCTCTGTTTGAATTTTAGGAACTTCGGTCATCCGTATTCTACTGAAGAATCATCTCTATTGAATTTTAGGAACTTTGGTCATCCGTATTCGACTGAGGAATCATCTCTATTGAATTTTAGGAACTTTGGTCATCCGTATTCGACTGAGGAATCATCTCTGTTGAATTTTAGGAACTTCGGTCGTCCGTACTTGACTGAGGAATCATCTCTGTTGAATTTTAGGAACTTCGGTCATCCGTATTCGACTGAGGACTCATCTCAATTAAATTTTAGGAACTTCGGTCGTCCGTATTCTACTGAGGAATCATCTCTGTTGAATTTTAGGAACTTCGGTCGTCCGTATTCTACTGAGGAAACATCTCTATTGAATTTTAGGAACTTCGATCGTCCGTATTCTACTGAGGAAACATCTCTGTTGAATTTTTGGAACTTCGATCATCCGTATTCTACTAAGGAATCATCTCTGTTGAATTTTAGGAACTTCGATCATCTGTATTCTATTGAGGAATCATCTCTGTTGAATTTTAGGAACTTCGGTCCTCCGTATTCGACTGAGGAATCATCTCAGCTGAATTTTAGGAACTTCGGTCATCCGTATTCTATCGAGGAATCATCTCAATTTGAATTTTAGGAACTTCGATCGTCTGTATTCGATTGAGGAATCATCTCAATTTGAATTTTAGGAACTTCGGTCGTCCGTATTCGACTGAGGAAACATCTCTATTAAAGAGGAAAGTTGAATCTAAACTACTATTTGGTTGTGGTCCAGGCTTCAAAGAGACTTACTGGGGATTAAACCATTATCCAGTTGTACCCGGGCTTCACAACTTGTATTTTGTGAGAATTTGATTGTATCCTTCTTTAAAGGTAAAGGTTAGCTGTATGTAATGCATGATATGTATCAAGCAATGATGTTCTCAAAATAAACGAGATTGTGTTGTATGATGTTTATGCGTATGTCCTGATGTATGGAAATATGATGTTTTTAGCTGGGGAAAATAAATCCCGGATTGCTGTCGGAGAAAAGAGTTTAATTCTTTGTTTCCGCTGCATATAGTGGATGAAGATGATTGTGAGAATAAACCTGCAGGAGAGGATAACTTCGCTGGAGAATAAACTGATGAGGAAATGACTCTGTGGGGAGGACATATTCTGCTAGAGGACCTGTTGATTTGGAGAAATAACCTCGGCTGGGGATGAATCATCATTGCTGGTGATAATGAAACCTGTTGGGGATTGAATTTCTGTTTGTGAAAGGAATGAACTCCACTGGGGATGATTTTCCAGTTGCGATCTCGCTGGGATAACCTTTTAGACTCTACTGGGGAAAATATTCCAAACCCCACTGGGGATAATCTCCAAACTCCACTGGGGATAATTTTCTAATGCTGGTGACAGATAAGCTCTGCTTGGGGAGTATATTGTCGATTCATTCGCGATTGCGAGCCTCAGTTGGGGAGAATTAACACCATTGTCTTTCTCTTACTTTGCGGGGAGTGAATGCACCTTCAATCATTTTCCCCAACTAGGTCCATCCCTATACCTGGTGGATAGAGCAACTGTACCGTTCGGACATTTCTTATTTGCCCCTGTTTCTGATATTACGAGTAATCGTCTTTTGTTTCGCATGTGTGATACGGTGGGAGAACTGACTAGTGTTTTGCGTTCGTATTCGCACTTGTGCGGTTGAGCAAGAGTCGCCACCGACTTTTTATTTTATCCTAAAGGAAAGGTTAAAAAAGCACAGCAAAAACCTTTTGAGATATTTCGTGGGTTCGGGGGGTAGATTATGAAAAGGGAAGGTATTAGCACCCTTTTCATCCATGGTTATCCATGGGCTCTTAGTTACTTGGTTTTTTAGATCACTTGCCTTGATTTTTGATTGCTTGAAAATGGTGTGTGTGTGGGTGCTTTTGAAAATGTTTTGGAAGAAGATGCCTTGTCTTAGGCAACTAATGTATTTGACTCGTGATTGAGTGTTTTACAAAAGTGTGGATCTTTTCGAAAAGATGTTTCAAATGTTTTTGAGAGTTTGTTTGAAAGTGCTGTGGATTGTGGTTTTTGAAAAGAAGGAAACTGTTTTTGCAAATTGATCTCAAGTAACTAAGAGTTTTGTCTACCCTATTGTACTCAAAGGTTTTTTGTTATGTTTTAACCCCTTTTAACAATTTTGTTCTACCATTGAAATTGGTGGACAATCTTGCGTTTAGGAAGTTTACTCGGGACGGGCGCGGGTCATCGTATGGACCATGAATGCAATGGTGCCAAGTGTCTTTGGCAATTTGCTTTGAAGGGACTATGATCATTCCGTTTAGGCAACACTTTGAGACTTATGATCATTTGATTTTGTTTTGCCAAAGATACTCGATGTGCAAGCATGGCCCATTTTGGAAGGCGACATGTGGGATTACCCTAGGGGGCGCAAGTGTGATTGTGTATTGATTACATATATTTGTCTTGTATTAGGTTATCTAGCGTTTGATTTTATGTACATGCAAACCCTAGGTCTAACCATGGTATAATTGAAAGCGGTAAATTGCGAAAATGTAAAATCTACGCTATTACAAAATAGTATCCGGGAGTGGGGGTACATGTGTATGAATGGGGATGAGACTTATAGTATCCAATAAGTTACAACCAAATCGAATTTGCGATCAAATGTAAATATCAAATATACAAATATAAGATAAACAAATGTGTATAGGGCAATGTGAATGTATTGTGTAAGTGTACAAGTATATGAGTATGTAATTATTTACAGGTGCGATAATGTGAAATTGAAGTGTATTAGGGTATTTGACCTAGATATGTGTTTTAATGAATCTTTGATTTGTGTATTTTTAATATGTATAAAAGAAAAGTGTTTTAAATTAAATGCTCAAGTTTTAATTAAATTATGAAATGATGTTTTGAGAAAAGAAAATATTTCTAGGTTTTTATTATTATATACAAAAAGTATTTAAATGTCAAGAATTGAATTATGCATGTTCAAAAAAGGTATTTTTTATTGTTATGTACAAAAATATTTTAAGAAAAAGAATGGAAATGTATTTTCAATTTTAAATATATGATGTAAAAAAAATGTATTTTTATATGTTTAATATTTCAATATGTATTAAAATGTTTTCAAATTAATTAAGTATATAGGAAAGTATTTTAATTATACGCTTAAAGAAAAGATGTATTTTTTTACTAAGTGATATATACTAATTAAGAATGTATTTTTATTAAAACTTCATTAAGTTAGAAAATAAATATATTGTTTGTATAAAAAAGGAAGTTATTAATATTTTGTTAGAAAGGAAAAGAAAAGAAGCATTTTAATGGGCTTTTGGGGCGTGCAGAATGGGCAAGGCCCATGTTGATTCAAAAACAAATTAGGGTTCGGAATTGTTATTCAGTTGGAACGAAAGCTTAGGGTTTGGACAGCGCCGTTCGTGGGTTTCGTTCAACTTCATCTTCCGGTCATAACTCCTCCGTCCAGCCATCAGCGCCGCTCCCCCAAGTCTCTCTTCCCTCTATGGCATGAGCCCTGTGGTCTTGTGATTCAAGGTTCGATTTCAATGTTTATGTTTCCTTTTTTACGAATTGCATGCGTTTTCGATTTGAATCTTAACCTTAATCTTTTATTATTATGAGGTGAAGGAGAAAAAGAGAGGGAGAAGATTGTACTACCTGACCTTGGAGAAGGAGGAGAGACAGGGGATGTGGCGCTCAGGAGGCCGGAACGAGCGGAGAGTGTTGAGGTTTGCGCTTTGGTAATCTGGTATCTTTGTATCTCTTTGCCTACTTTGCCTATGGTTTTGTGATGATCTTAACTGAAAACCTCTTATATCCTTCTTTCCTCTTCTCCTTCTGTCCCTTTGTGTTGGTTGAAATGTGATGCTTGCTCTTGAATATTTTCTCTCTTATTCTCCTATTGCCCTGAACTTTCGTTGAGTTGGATGCCTTCTGAGATGTTTTATTGCCCAATGATGTTTATACTGAGGGCCTAGGGTTGAGTTGCCCTTGAATATTCGTACGCTTTAGAACATTTGCTGCCTTGACACTTTGCCTTGAATGGCCTTCTGAGATGCCTCTTCTGTATGCTTATGTTTCCTTTTACCTGTGTTGCCCAATGATGTTTTACTGAGGGCTTTATGTCGCCTTCGTTGCCTCGAACTTTTGAATGCTTGTTAGGTTTAGGCCATATGATGCTGAGGTGAGCTTGAGCTTCAGGCTGGAATTTGGTAGCAGGCCATTGGTTGATAACTGGTTTTTGGTGTCTTGGTGTTTTGAATGTGATGATAGGCAGGTTATGCTTGTAGTGAACTGGTTTTCTGGCTTATGGTTTTAGGTTTATTGGACTGCAGGTTGGTGTGTTGACAGTAGGTGATATGCTTAGGACCTTTTTTTTTGGTTTATGAGCTTCACAGGTTATTTATGATGGTTGATGTTTTTGGTTTTTTGAGGTAAGGTGTTTGTAATAGTTCAGCTTGTTTTTGGTTGAATGCTTACAGGTTTTACTAATGCAGGTTTGTGTCAAGGCTTCAGGTTTGAACTTAGTAGCAGGCCATTGTTTGGCTTGCTTCAGGTTGTGAGGTTTTTCTGCTTTGTGACAGGTTCAGCAGGTTTAAAGGTTGAGAAACTGGTTTTTGAGTTTGAGGTGTTTGACAGGATGCAGGTTAAACTTCAGCAGGTTATGCTTGGCTTCAGATTTGAACTTGGTTTATCAGGTTTTTTTTGGTTGGTTTGCTTCAGGCCAGGACCTTGTAGTTTGTATCTCTCCCTTTGTTTTTATGCAGTGGGGAGTCTTTGTATATTTTCTTTCTATCTCCTGAACTGTGTTTTGTTCTTTGTGTTATATCTTTTTCTTCCTATCTCCCCTGCCTATCCTGCCTAAGCCTGAAAAAAACCTGCTTCTATCTCTTCTTCTTCTCTCTCTATAGTACAGTAGGATATTATAATATGATTTATTCTGTACTATTTTTCTGAAAGGGCTATTGATGGGAAATGATGATAAAGAGTTAGCTTGCATAAAAGATTTTTCTGCATATATATCTCTTCTTGACAGTTTGTGTGCTTTTTGATATCTTCCATATCTTTGCCAAATCTTCTTTTGACAGCTTGGGTAGATTTTGTATTTTTTTGACAGTAAGTTTGTACCTTTGGCTTTTGATAGGAAGTTGGAATTGGATTTTCAGTTTGGTTTGAACTTACTTTTGAACTTATGCAGTTTGACATTAAAAATATGCATTTTGACATTTTGCATTTATGATAAAATTCTTCCCTCTTTGTGAACCGGGAGAAATCCCGTGATTTGCAGAGAGGGTCAACTGATCCCAGTCAGTGGCCCTTAATGATGATTGCAAATTTTATCTGCCTTTAATTAATTTAACTGCTTTTGACTTTCTCTTTTTTCCTTTTGCAGATGAATAATGGAGCACCGGAGCGAAGTGAAGAACGAAGAATTAGAAATAAATAGGATAGTTTTCCCCTTTATTTAAATTTAAATCAATGTAAAAACAATGTTTGTAATTTAAATTCCAAACATCAATTGTACATTTAATTTAAAGATAAATAAAAGTTTCCATTATCCAATTTAATTCTATTTTCTCTTTATTGTTTATTTATTTATTTAAAACTCTTTGAATTGAAACAATTGAAAAATAAATTTCAATCACTAAATTTAGAATAATAAATAACTTAAATAAAACAATGTCTTAGTGATATCGATCAATTAAACCTGTCTTTTCCAATATCCAAAGCAAAGCAGCAGTTAACCAAAATAAATTGATCAAGCGCATTCCCTTTTCACTGATTCTTTTGCCAAGCACTGTAATTCCAAACTGCATGTTTCTTTTGACTGATTCAAACAAACCAACGTGAATTCAACCCAACTGCCTCTTTTATTGATTAAGTCAAAACAATGCGAATTCAACCTAAACCTCGGAGTAACTTGCAAAGTACTGTGGAATTTTAATTTTGCTGAGAATATGCCCATAAAACCTTAATTCTTGATTAAATGCCAAATAACGCTCGCCTGATCAAAATTGAACCAAAAATCATCCAAAACCCTAAGCCAACTGTGAAACAATCCAGAGTCCTGAAAATCAGAAAAAACCCTAATTTCGCTTGGCTGACAAGAAAAGTCCGTTTTGTCCGATTCTTGAGTCAGTTTGAAAAATCAGGGAAGGCTTGAAGCTGAGATTTCTTGTGGAAAAATGCGAGGGCAAATTTTGGGGTACAACAGTTGCCCCTGTTCAATCTTCTTGGACCTGAAGAGTTAGATTGGCAAGTTTGCCTTTCGCGACTTGAAGGTAAAAGAAGATTGGACACTAAAGTACCCAGAAAATTTGCACTCGTCGATGTGATGGTAGAGATGAATGGGCTTAAAGATGCCATTTGATGATGGGCTTAAAGATGCCATCTGGTGCGATAGAATCTTGTCGGGGAATGGGCTTAGAGATGCCATCTGAGAATGGGCTTAAAGATGCCATCTGGTGACTGCTGGTAGGAGGATGGGCTTATAGATGCCATCTGGTTATGTTGAACTGTATGTCAAAGGTGAGTGGACAAGTATCAGAAGGGCATCCACGTTTCGGAACATCTCTGAATTAGGGGTTCGAACAAGCAACAGATTGACGTCCCTGTCTGGAGAATCTGTAAGCTAATTTCAGGAGTTGAGAAGAGTCTGAACAGATTGACATCCGTTGTAGGGAAGAATCTGTAAACTGTTTTGAGAAGTCGAGAAGAGTCTGAACAAGTTGGTAGATTGACATCCGTTGTAGGGAAGAATCCGTAAACTGTTTTCAGAAGTCTTGAAGTTGAAGAGGAACCGGTGTAGGGTTCCTTGATAATGCGTCTGGATGAATCTGGAATAAGTATCAGAATGTCGCCGTGTCCGGGTCACATCTGAACTATTTCTGGATGAATCTTGAGAGATGATCTGCATCTGTCGACTGCTCTTACCTGAAAAGTAAAGGGTTAGTTGTATGCAATGTTATGATGCACGATGCAACGTATGCGACATCAATGCTTATGATATGAATGTGATGAATGCGCAGGTAAGCTGATGAGCTAATCTTGCTGAGGATAAATGAATCCGAGATGGCTGAAGAAAAAAGCATCTTGACTGCTGTCGGGGAAAATAAATCCTTGGCTGCAGCTGGGGAAGAGAATTCCTGATGACCTCTACTGGGGAGTTCCCAATTAGTAGACTCCTGCTGGGGAGGTAAAATTGAGAATCTTCAGCTTGGCGGGAAGTGACTCTGGCGACTTCACTGGGGAACTCAAGATTTGCCCTCTCCGAAACTCTGTGGGGAGAAGGTTCAATGGTCTGGCTCCGCTGGGGATTGATAATTTGAAGTTTTAGCCTTGCTGGGGATAATGAAGCTTGACCCTGAGTGGAGCTAGCTTGAGAAGAATCTGAACAAGCGATAGGTTAACCTCCGTTACTTGGAGAACCCGTGAACTGTTTTCAGAAATCTTGAGATTGAATAGGAAAAAGAGCCGCATCCGTTGTTGGGAAGCGTCCGTAAACCAATTTCAAAGGTTGCATCTGAACAAGCTGATAGATTAACATCCGTTACTTGGGAAGAATCCATAAACTATTTTCAGAAGTCTTGAAGAAGAATCTGAACAAGTGATAGGTTAACATCCGTTTACTTGGAGAACCCGTGAACTGTTTTCAGAAGTCTTGAGATTGAATCAGCAATAGAGCCGCACCCGTTGTTGGGAAGCGTCCGTAAACTAATTTCAAAGGTTGAGAAGAGTCTGAACAAGTTGGTAGATTAACATCCGTTGTTGGGAAGAATCTGTAAACTTGTTTCAGAAGTCTTGAAGAGGAACCGGTGTAGGGCTTCCTGATGATGAGCTTGTGTAAAACTGCATCGGTTTTTGAACACTTTTGACATTCGAATGCCCCAAGTGGTGATGTAGATAAATTCCTGGCTTATTACAGGTGTTGGTCTACAATCGGTCGTTCACAGATGTTTTCCTGGGTTGTTACAGGTGTTGATCTGGAATTCTTCAGACATGCCCTGGCTGGATACAGGAATCGAATCTGGAAAGGTGATAGTTGACAGATATGCCCTGGCTGGATACAGGAATCGAATCTTCAAACTCTTCAGACGTGCCCTGGCTAGATACAGGAATCGAGTCTGGAAAGGTGATAGTTGACAGATATGCCCTGGCTGGATACATGAATCGAATCTTCAAACTCTTCAGACGTGCCCTGGCTAGATACAGGAATCGAGTCTGGAAAGGTGATAGTTGACAGATATGCCCTGGCTGGATACAGGAATCGAATCTTCAACTCTTCAGACGTGCCCTGGCTAGGTATAGGAATCGAGTCTGGAAAGGTGATAGTTGACAGATATGCCCTGGCTGGATACAGGAATCAAATCTTCAACTCTTCAGACGTGCCCTGGCTAGGTACAAGAATCGAGTCTGGAAAGGTGATAGTTGACAGATATGCCCTGGCTGGATACAGGAATCGAATCTTCAACTCTTCAGACGTGCCCTGGCTAGGTACAGGAATCGAGTCTGGAAATATTGTAGTTGATTTGTTGAACACTTTTGACATTCGAATGCCCCAAGTGGTTGTGAAGGAGTCTTGAATCAGATTACTCTGCATATTGAGAGATTCCCTGAAATCTTTACTGGACTGCCCCAGGTTAATTGGATTTTGAAAGATCTGTTGGACCTTGACTGGACTGCCCCAGGTTAATTGAATTGTGATATGTCGTGCCCCTTGTTGATAGGAGATTTGATGGAAGTGTTATCCTCTTGAAGTGATTTTTGCTTACTGAGAGAGTTTTCGTTCCTCCGAACATTCGCTGTATGAATTTCTTCGCTGTCAAACAAAAGGGTCAAATGCAGACAGTGATATTCGAATAATGCAGAGTTTATGTTTGTCTCGAAATTTTGAAAAATGCATTTTTAGTAGAAAACTTTTCATAAGACAAGTCAACACAAGATTTAGAGTAAGCCCTACAGGAGTCAGGATACCTTTTGTAACAGTATGCTTTCGAACTAACCCATGCTTCAATTAGGACTTTTAAAGGGTTGTAACGTGGCCTGGTTCACGGTTTAAGAAACAAAGGATAAAGGCTCAAAGTATATTTGTACCCACCCGCTCTTCGTGATGTTCTCCGACCTAAGCTCAGTTAATTGCGTCATACTCTGTTTTGAGTTTTGGACGACTTCCGGGCGATGGTTCACCAGTTTGAATTTTTGGGAGACAATCATCATCTCCTTTTTCTTTTTCAACACTTTTCATGTTGTTGAGGATTTTGTAATGACCTCACTATTTTGATTTTGATTTGTTATCCCTAACTTTTGCCTGACTGTTACCGTTTTCCGGGATTACTGTCAGCGGGATGCCCCAGCTTTCTTAAGCCTCCTTTATAGGTTTTGGCCCGGTGGGCTTTTCTCTTTTGAGAGATTGACTGTCTACGTGATAGGGAACCACCCTTGTTTTTTGATTCCGAAGGAATGCTTTCTTTTTTGACGTCGTTCTTTGTATTACGAACTGAGAGTTTGCGACTTCAATGCGCATTTTCTCTTGGATTAACTGAGATACTACCCTGCCCCAGGTTTATATCAAGGGTTTTGATCGTTTTAAAACAGAAAACTCCTACTTCTTTGGCTCGAAGGGGTTGACTAGGGATTAACTTCCTTATAACTCCAGTGTTTGGGAATTGAAAGAAATGCCTGTACATCATCAGCAAGGTCTGTTCAAAAGCATATTGTATAAGATCACGGTATCGTTTCGTCATCCTCCCTCTAAAGGCTCGCAGCTTTTTATCAAGAGTCAAATATCATAAAGAAAAGCATAAGAGTAGTGAAACGAATGGATGAATTCAAGACAAACATATGCAATGCATTAATGAAAACAGAGTTTAACATCAACAGATAATTGTTTTACAGCAAAAGAAATTACAACTTTGAAAATTCAAAAAGAAGCAAAAGTCTTTCAATTTGAGCTTCGTCACTTCAAGCGGAGAACCCTTTAACGGAAGATTTTCATCTCGCCGTCTGGCATGAATTCCAGCACCCCAATGTCGATCAGATCTTGAATTTTGTTCTTCAAGGCCCAACAGTCGTTGGTGTCGTGTCCCGGGCTGTAGGAGTGGTAAACACAGAATGCGTCGGGATGATAGTGAGGAGAGGAGGTGTTGGGCTTCTGAGGAGGGTCCTTTACGGTGAGCAAATTATCCTCTAACAGGTGCTTCAGTATGAAGAATGATGGTATTTCAGTCTCCGTGAACTGTCTTCCCGACTTTTCTTGTTTACGCCGATTGCCCCGTTGACGCTGGCGAGGTTGTTGATGGGTTCGTGACCCTGAAGCTAGCAAAGGAGCTTTCCCCTTGTCTTCTTGAGTGGATGGAGGCTGAGCGGTGACTTGCTCTTCAACCTCAGATGTTTGCCCCAGTTGGTTGTTTGGAAGCAGTTGGCGGACAAGAACTCTGAGTTCCTCTTGTCTTTGAGATAGGTCTTGGATGAGAGCCATCTGGCCCACCAACTATCCCATCATTTGAGTCCTCAGTGTTGTCAGATCAAACTGCAGCTCTGCAAGCTGGTCACTCTTGGCATTGTTGGAATTCCCCAAGCCCTTGGTGAGGAGAGCTTTCATTTCTTCCTGCCCCAGAGACAAGTTCAGGAACATCTCCTGCAGCTGAGCAGTCTGGTCTTGGATGTCTTTGACAGACCTTTCTAGAGCCATCTCTTGCTGAAATAAACAGCAGGAGAGTAAGGAAACCTGAAAAAGGAAAGATTGTCAAAATGAAATGCATGATATGTGGATGCATGCTTTCAAGGATCTCTTGGGGTAAACAAAAGAAAATGTTAGAGGTTGAACTCTGCTCTTAGATTGGAGATCTCTGCACCGGTGGACGTCCTTCCACGAGAATCAAGCTCACCATGTCGAGTGGGTCATAGCCACTGATTCAAGTTGTTGTTCTTGAACTTTTGATTGGACAGCTTTGTGTCGGGGGATGTCTTTCTACGAGAACCAAGCTCACCATGTCGAGTGGGTCATAGCCACTGATTCAAGTTGTTGTACTTGAACTTTGACTGGATTGGTTAGAGGAGAAACCCCTTGCCCCTTGATAGACGTCTGGTTCAACGTAACCCTGCGTCAAAGGAACCCTCGAGATCCTTGAAATGGTTATTGAAAATGCTATGGTATGATGTCATGATGTTATGTACATGTATGCACAAGCAAGTGAGTGTATATACAGGCAAACATATTCACACAAAGCACACAAGGCCTTAGGTTTAGGCTTGCATGAGGTTCAGGTACTACCCTCTTTCAGTTTGTTGGTTAGAACCTGTCTTATCAAAAGTAACCGGGTTCTAGAGGATCTCATATCATTGGCTACCCTCAATCGGTCATAACTCCAGCATCGCAACCTTTTCTCGCGGCCGGAACCATCTCGAGAGTTTAGCCTCAATGAGTGTAGCATACTGCTACTGTTCTAATGGCCAAGTTGGTCAATTTAAGGTTCTAAGGTCGGTTGGTGCTTAATGACTCCTTGGAAGATCCATATTCTCCCTGCTTCAACACGAGGGATATCGGTGCAGACCAAAGCGCCACACCAACGTAGCCACTGCTTCACCCATGTCGGTATACCCCGGACAGGTCCCTCGCAGATTATGCTACCTAAAAAGGTTTCCCCCAGATCCGGGTTAGGATCTATGAAACTCCGATAAAAAACCCACAAATGTAAAAGCAAGCAAAGCAATCAAATAAAAATAAAGGTGATCTAAACCCTAAGGTAACCCCACTTTTAAAACAGTCCCCAGCAGAGTCGCCAGTTCTGTGATACGGTGGGAGAACTGACTAGTGTTTTGCGTTCGTATTCGCACTTGTGCGGTTGAGCAAGAGTCGCCACCGACTTTTTATTTTATCCTAAAGGAAAGGTTAAAAAAGCACAGCAAAAACCTTTTGAGATATTTTGTGGGTTCGGGGGGTAGATTATGAAAAGGGAAGGTATTAGCACCCTTTTCATCCATGGTTATCCATGGCCTCTTAGTTACTTGGTTTTTAGATCACTTGCCTTGATTTTCGATTGCTTGAAAATGGTGTGTGTGTGGGTGCTTTTGAAAATGTTTTGGAAGAAGATGCCTTGTCTTAGGCAACTAATGTATTTGACTCGTGATTGAGTGTTTTACAAAAGTGTGGATCTTTTCAAAAAGATGTTTCAAATGTTTTTGAGAGTTTGTTTGAAAGTGCTGTGGATTGTGGTTTTTGAAAAGAAGGCAAGTGTTTTTGCAAATTGATCTCAAGTAACTAAGAGTTTTGTCTACCCTATTGTACTCAAAGGTTTTTTGTTATGTTTTAACCCCCTTTTAACAATTTTGTTCTACCATTGAAATTGGTGGACAACCTTGCGTTTAGGAAGTTTACTCGGGACGGGCGCGGGTCATCGTATGGACCATGAATGCAATGGTGCCAAGTGTCTTTGGCAATTTGCTTTGAAGGGACTATGATCATTCCGTTTAGGCAACACTTTGAGACTTATGATCATTTGATTTTGTTTTGCCAAAGATACTCGATGTGCAAGCATGGCCCATTTTGGAAGGCGACATGTGGGATTACCCTAGGGGGCGCAAGTGTGATTGTGTATTGATTACATGTATTTGTCTTGTATTAGGTTATCTAGCGTTTGATTTTATGTACATGCAAACCCTAGGTCTAACCATGGTATAATTGAAAGCGGTAAATTGCGAAAATGTAAAATCTATGCTATTACAAAATAGTATTCGGGAGTGGGGGTACATGTGTATGAATGGGGATGAGACTTATAGTATCCAATAAGTTACAACCAAATCTAATTTGCGATCAAATGTAAATATCAAATATACAAATATAAGATAAACAAATGTGTATAGGGCAATGTGAATGTATTGTGTAAGTGTACAAGTATATGAGTATGTAATTATTTACAGGTGCGATAATGTGAAATTGAAGTGTATTAGGGTATTTGACCTAGATATGTGTTTTAATGAATCTTTGATTTGTGTATTTTTAATATGTATAAAAGAAAAGTGTTTTAAATTAAATGCTCAAGTTTTAATTAAATTATGAAATGATGTTTTGAGAAAAGAAAATATTTCTAGGTTTTTATTATTATATACAAAAAGTATTTAAATGTCAAGAATTGAATTATGCATGTTCAAAAAAGGTATTTTTTATTGTTATGTACAAAAATATTTTAAGAAAAAGAATGGAAATGTATTTTCAATTTTAAATATATGATGTAAAAAAAATGTATTTTTATATGTTTAATATTTCAATATGTATTAAAATGTTTTCAAATTAATTAAGTATATAGGAAAGTATTTTAATTATACGCTTAAAGAAAAGATGTATTTTTTTACTAAGTGATATATACTAATTAAGAATGTATTTTTATTAAAACTTCATTAAGTTAGAAAATAAATATATTGTTTGTATAAAAAAGGAAGTTATTAATATTTTGTTAGAAAGGAAAAGAAAAGAAGCATTTTAATGGGCTTTTGGGGCGTGCAGAATGGGCAAGGCCCATGTTGATTCAAAAACAAATTAGGGTTCGGAATTGTTATTCAGTTGGAACGAAAGATTAGGGTTTGGACAGCGCCGTTCGTGGGTTTCGTTCAACTTCATCTTCCAGTCATAACTCCTCCGTCCAGCCATCAGCGCCGCTCCCCCAAGTCTCTCTTCCCTCTATGGCATGAGCCCTGTGGTCTTGTGATTCAAGGTTCGATTTCAATGTTTATGTTTCCTTTTTTACGAATTGCATGCGTTTTTGATTTGAATCTTAACCTTAATCTTTTATTATTATGAGGTGAAGGAGAAAAAGAGAGGGAGAAGATTGTACTACCTGACCTTGGAGAAGGAGGAGAGACAGGGGATGTGGCGCTCAGGAGGCCGGAACGAGCGGAGAGTGTTGAGGTTTGCGCTTTGGTAATCTGGTATCTTTGTATCTCTTTGCCTACTTTGCCTATGGTTTTGTGATGATCTTAACTGAAAACCTCTTATATCCTTCTTTCCTCTTCTCCTTCTGTCCCTTTGTGTTGGTTGAAATGTGATGCTTGCTCTTGAATATTTTCTCTCTTATTCTCCTATTGCCCTAAACTTTCGTTGAGTTGGATGCCTTCTGAGATGTTTTATTGCCCAATGATGTTTATACTGAGGGCCTAGGGTTGAGTTGCCCTTGAATATTCGTATGCTTTAGAACATTTACTGCCTTGACACTTTGCCTTGAATGGCCTTCTGAGATGCCTCTTCTGTATGCTTATGTTTCCTTTTACCTGTGTTGCCCAATGATGTTTTACTGAGGGCTTTATGTCGCCTTCGTTGCCTCGAACTTTTGAATGCTTGTTAGGTTTAGGCCATATGATGCTGAGGTGAGCTTGAGCTTCAGGCTGGAATTTGGTAGCAGGCCATTGGTTGATAACTGGTTTTTGGTGTCTTGGTGTTTTGAATGTGATGATAGGCAGGTTATGCTTGTAGTGAACTGGTTTTCTGGCTTATGGTTTTAGGTTTATTGGACTGCAGGTTGGTGTGTTGACAGTAGGTGATATGCTTAGGACCTTTTTTTTTGGTTTATGAGCTTCACAGGTTATTTATGATGGTTGATGTTTTTGGTTTTTTGAGGTAAGGTGTTTGTAATAGTTCAGCTTGTTTTTGGTTGAATGCTTACAGGTTTTACTAATGCAGATTTGTGTCAAGGCTTCAGGTTTGAACTTAGTAGCAGGCCATTGTTTGGCTTGCTTCAGGTTGTGAGGTTTTTCTGCTTTGTGACAGGTTCAGCAGGTTTAAAGGTTGAGAAACTGGTTTTTGAGTTTGAGGTGTTTGACAGGATGCAGGTTAAACTTCAGCAGGTTATGCTTGGCTTCAGATTTGTACTTGGTTTATCAGGTTTTTTTTGGTTGGTTTGCTTCAGGCCAGGACCTTGTAGTTTGTATCTCTCCCTTTGTTTTTATGCAGTGGGGAGTGTTTGTATATTTTCTTTCTATCTCCTGGACTGTGTTTTGTTCTTTGTGTTATATCTTTTTCTTCCTATCTCCCCTGCCTATCCTGCCTAAGCCTGAAAAAAACCTGCTTCTATCTCTTCTTCTTCTCTCTCTATAGTACAGTAGGATATTATAATATGATTTATTCTGTACTATTTTTCTGAAAGGGCTATTGATGGGAAATGATGATAAAGAGTTAGCTTGCATAAAAGATTTTTCTGCATATATATCTCTTCTTGACAGTTTGTGTGCTTTTTGATATCTTCCATATCTTTGCCAAATCTTCTTTTGACAGCTTGGGTAGATTTTGTATTTTTTTTACAGTAAGTTTGTACCTTTGGCTTTTGATAGGAAGTTGGAATTGGATTTTCAGTTTGGTTTGAACTTACTTTTGAACTTATGCAGTTTGACATTAAAAATATGCATTTTGACATTTTGCATTTATGATAAAATTCTTCCCTCTTTGTGAACCGGGAGAAATCCCGTGATTTGCAGAGAGGGTCAACTGATCCCAGTCAGTGGCCCTTAATGATGATTGCAAATTTTATCTGCCTTTAATTAATTTAACTGCTTTTGACTTTCTCTTTTTTCCTTTTGCAGATGAATAATGGAGCACCGGAGCGAAGTGAAGAACGAAGAATTAGAAATAAATAGGATAGTTTTCCCCTTTATTTAAATTTAAATCAATGTAAAAACAATGTTTGTAATTTAAATTCCAAACATCAATTGTACATTTAATTTAAAGATAAATAAAAGTTTCCATTATCCAATTTAATTCTATTTTCTCTTTATTGTTTATTTATTTATTTAAAACTCTTTGAATTGAAACAATTGAAAAATAAATTTCAATCACTAAATTTAGAATAATAAATAACTTAAATAAAACAATGTCTTAGTGATATCGATCAATTAAACCTGTCTTTTCCAATATCCAAAGCAAAGCAGCAGTTAACCAAAATAAATTGATCAAGCGCATTCCCTTTTCACTGATTCTTTTGCCAAGCACTGTAATTCCAAACTGCATGTTTCTTTTGACTGATTCAAACAAACCAACGTGAATTCAACCCAACTGCCTCTTTTATTGATTAAGTCAAAACAATGCGAATTCAACCTAAACCTCGGAGTAACTTGCAAAGTACTGTGGAATTTTAATTTTGCTGAGAATATGCCCATAAAACCTTAATTCTTGATTAAATGCCAAATAACGCTCGCCTGATCAAAATTGAACCAAAAATCATCCAAAACCCTAAGCCAACTGTGAAACAATCCAGAGTCCTGAAAATCAGAAAAAAAACCCTAATTTCGCTTGGCTGACAAGAAAAGTCCGTTTTGTCCGATTCTTGAGTCAGTTTGAAAAATCAGGGAAGGCTTGAAGCTGAGATTTCTTGTGGAAAAATGCGAGGGCAAATTTTGGGGTACAACAACATGTAAATATTTATGAGCAGCAATCAATGTCAAATGCATATATAAAAAATGAACATTGGATGTTCTTGCAAAACAAAACAGAAAAAGGAAAACAATTTGAAATTTCTTTGTGAAAATGAATTGTATTAACTCTGAAGTTTGGCCCGTAAATAGGCGTTTTTGTACAAGAGGTTGACGTCCTAGTAAGAGAATGTCGCGGAACAAATAGAATTTATACAATTTGTGACAAACAAAGAAAAACAGCTATGTGAATAATCCCACTGGGTTCCAACTCTGCTATTGTCTTTTATATCTTCGAGCATCTCATCACTTTGCTACTTGGTTGAAGGTGGATCTGACTGATTAGTGTCGTTCGAGTTTGATAGTCGATACCGAAGTCTGGTTGCAAAATGATCCAATGAGACATAATGTTATGCCTTAATCCCTAATTTTTGCCTGGACCGCCCTTTCGGGTTTTTTAGTCCACCGGGATACCCTTTTTTGCCCAAGCCGCCTTTTCAGGTTTTTGACTTGCCGGGTGTACAGTTTTTTTTTCTTCATTTTCATCCCTTATTTTTGCCCAAACCCTTTTGGTTCGTCGGGAAGCCCTTATTCTTGCCTAGGCCATTCGACCTAGCGGGTCTTTGATTATGCGTAGTATTTTTTCACTATGTCTACATTGACGGGGTGAGGAAGGTTGTCACCATCCATGGTGGTTAGAATCATAGCTCCTCCCGAGAAAATGTTCTTAACCACAAATGGCCCTTCATACGTAGGGGTCCATTTGCCCCTGGGATCACCTTGAAGTAATGTGATGCGTTTGATCACCAGATCCCCAACTTGATACTCTTGTCGTCTAACTTTCTTGTTAAATGCCTTGATCATTCGCTTTTGATATGTTTGACCATGACAAATAGCAGTAAGTCTCTTTTCATCAATTAAGTTCATCTGATCAAGCCGGGTCTGGATCCAATCGTCTTCGCTCAAACCTGCATCCTTCATAATCCGAAGAGAGGGTATGTGGACCTCAATAGGTAAGACTGCTTCCATGCCATACACCAAAGAGTAGGGTGTTGCCCCTGTTGAAGTCCGTGTTGAAGTTCGGTACCCATGAAGAGAAAATGGTAACATCTCGTGCCAGTCTTTATATGTCACTGTCATCTTTTGTACAATCTTCTTGATGTTCTTATTAGCTGCTTCAACAACCCTATTTATCTTCGGCCGGTAAGGAGAAGAGTTGTGATGTTGTATCTTGAACTGCTTGCAGAGCTCGGTGATCATAGTATTATTGAGATTTGTACCATTGTCCGTAATGATCCTCTCTGGTACACCATATCGACAGATCAAATTGTGTCGAATAAACCGTGCCACGACGTTCTTGGTCACTGTAGCAAATGAAGCTGCCTCAACCCACTTCGTAAAGTAATCAATTGCTACCAGGATGAAACAATGCTTGTTGGACGCAGTAGGTCTGATCTCACCAATCATATCGATGCCCCACATTGCAAAAGGCCTAGGAGCTGTCAAGACGTTCAGAAGAACTGGAGGTATTTGCACTTTATCAGCATAGACTTGACACTTATGACAGGTCCGAGAATGCTGATAACAGTCGGCTTCCACGGTGGACCAATAATATCCTGCCCGTAGGATTTTCTTTGCCATGGTGTGTCCACTAGAATGAGTTCTGAAAGTACCTTCATGCAATTCTACCATAATCCTTTCTGCCTCGTTCTTATCTACACAATGCAGTAAGGTCAAATCATGGTTACGCTTGTAAAGGATACCATTACTGATGAAGAACTTCACCGCGAACCTTCTCAGAAACTTCTTGTCATTAACAGATGCACCCTCGGGGTATTCCTGAGCCTCAACATACCTTTTTACCTCGTGAAACCAGGGTTTTTCTGCTACCTCCTCCGTCTCAATGTCATAGCAATGTGCAGGTTCGTCCAACCTCTCAATGGTAATCTGGGGAGCCTCATTGTCCCATCTGACCTTGAACATAGAAGACATCGTAACTCGCGTGTCCGCCAACTGATTCTCCTCTCTGGGGAAGTGTTCAAAGTTTATCTCCTCGAAGTGCGGAAGCAACGTCAACACATACTCTTTGTAAGGAATAAGATTTGGGTGCTTCGTATTCCACTCGCTTTTGATCTGACTGATCACGAGAGCGGAATCTCTGAACACACTTAAGAACTTAATCCTTAGGTGAATAAATGCTCGAAGGCCCATGATGCACGCTTCATACTCCGCCATATTGTTGGTGCAGTTAAAACATAATCAGGCAGTGAACGGAGTATGACAACCTTCAGGAGATATGATCACGGCGCCAATGCCATTACCCAAAGCGTTTGAAGCTTCGTCAAAATACATAGACCATCAGGATCCTTCCTCAGGTCCTTCATCCGGTCCAGGTATTTCACAGTCCGTCACCAACATGATATTCTCATCCGGAAACTCGAAGTTCATAGACTGGTAATCGTCCACTGCCTGATGTGCCAAATGATCTGCCAACACACTTTCCTTGATGGCCTTTTGGGTCGTGTATTGGATGTCGTATTCAGTCAAGATTATCTGCCATCTTGCTATTCTTCCGGATAAGGCAGGCTTCTCAAAGATATACTTGATTGGATCCATCTTTGATATCAATAGGGTAGTGTGAGTCAGCATATACTATCTCAGTCGGCGAGCAGCCTATGTCAAAACGCAACAAGTTTTCTCAAGCAGTGAGTATCAGGTCTCACAGTCGGTAAAATTTTTGCTAAGGTAGTAAATAGCATGCTCTTTTCGGCCAGACTCGTCATGCTGCCCTAGCACACACCCCATTGAATTGTCGAGTACTATCAAGTATAAGATCAAAGGTCTCCCTTCAATTGGAGGCATCAGAATAGGTGGCTCTTTGAGATATTCTTTGATCCTTTCGAAAGCGGCCTGACATTCATCGTTCCATCTTACCACTTGATCTTTCTTCAGTAACTTGAAGATTGGCTCACAAGTAGCAGTTAGGTGTGAGATGAATCGGGAAATATAGTTCAAACGTCCCAAAAAGCCTCTGACTTCTTTTTCAGTTCGGGGAACTGGCATCTCCTGTATAGCTTTCACCTTTGCAGGATATACTTGAATACCTTTATCACTAACGATGAAACCCAGTAGTTTACCAGACCTCACTCCGAAGGTGAACTTGTTCGAATTTAGCCTCAGTCTGTACAACTTCAACCTGTCCAATAACTTCTGGAGATGGTCGAGGTGTTCTTCCTCAGTCTGGGACCTTGCAATCATGTCGTCAACATATACCTCAATCTCATGATGAATCATGTCGTGGAATAAAGCGACCATGGCACGCTGATACGTTGCCCCAGCATTCTTTAATCTGAATGGCATGACTTTATAGCAAAAGGTACCCCACTGCATGATGAAGGTTGTCTTCTTCATGTCTTCGGGAGCCATTTTAATATGATTTTAACCAGAAAACCCATCCATAAAAGAGAAGACCTTATGCTGTGGGTGTTGTCGACCAAAACATCAATGTGAGGCAGAGGGAAATCGTCCTTGGGGCTTGCCCTGTTCAGATCCCTATAGTCAACGCACACTCGAACCTTACCATCTTTCTTCGGCACCGAAACTACATTGGCAACCCACTGTGGGTAAGAAGTAACTACTAGAAAACTGGCATTAAACTGTTTCATAACCTCGGCTTTGATTTTCTCAGACATCTCCGGGTGCATTCGGCGAACTTTTTGTTTCACTGGAGGACAATCTTCCTTAGTTGGCAAGCGGTGAACCACAATATCGGTATCCAACCCAGGCATATCTTCGTAAGACCAAGCAAATATCTCAACATAGTTACGCAGCATCTGTATCAACCGTTACTTGATGCTAGACTCCAGATTTGCACCGATCTTAACCCCCTTCTTGTCTACCTCCGTACCCAGATTTACTGATTCCACTGGCTCTTCATGGGGCTGTATGGCCCTCTCTTCCTGTAGTAACAGTCTATCAAGTTCACCAAGCACTTTGCAATCATCCTCACCTTCGTCCTCGGCTTGGTTGATCGGATTTTCGAAGTCATAACTGGCAGTAGCAGAGTTGTTATCAGTGGGATCCAGAGTGGATGTGGACCTGTATTATGATATGTGAGTGTGTGTAAGACAAACAGCCGTTTTGATAAAGTGTAAGATAGAAAATAAAAACAAGGAGCACAAAATTTGTAACGCAAGAGAACGTCCAATGCTTTATTGATGATATATGGAAATGATAAATATAAAGCCCTCACAAACAAAGCCACGGTGTCTCGGGCAAGGCACCGGGCCGGAAAGTTTCCAATTGTCTGTTACAAATTCAAAACAAAAGTCTTATTACTGTGTAATAAAAGAAACGGGCATGGAATCCTTCGTCGTCCAATTGCTTAATCCACCATCGGTAGTCGGGTAAATCCAACTGTTAAAATCTGACTCTTCTTCATCAACCTCAATTGCATTCACTCCCTGATCATGCTTGGGCATAGGTGTTGTTATGATGTTGGGCTTTTCTAGTGCGTCAAACTCAATCTCCTTAGCTTCAATCAAATCTTGTACCTTATTCCTCAAGGCCCATCAGTTGTTTGTATCATGCCCTGGGCTATCGGAGTGATAGGCGCAGCGGGCATTCAGATTATACAGCGGTGATGTAGTATTGGATTCTTTGGAGCTTCCCTCTGCGTCACTAAGTTGGTCTTCAATAACTGCGGTAGAATTTGAGATAAAGTCATATTGAGCCGAGTATACTTCCTTTGCAGTCTCTCTACTCTTTGCTGATTGTTGCGTTGTGGGGCAACAGTTGGTCTTGATATTACTACGCATTAACTGCTTGGCGGAGTTCAGGACGGTTTTGGCTCCTCGAGCTGTAAACTGCACTAGATTCCTTATTGAAAGGCTTCTTTTATATACTCAATGAAGCACCTTTCTGTATCTTGCCACTCTTGATACCGGCTTCAACTCTCTCCCCCGTCAAAATCAATTCAGTGAACCCAGACGATGAACTACCGATCAAATGATTGAAATATGGACCAGACAAAGCACCAAGAAACATATCCACCAACTCCCTATCAGACAGAGGGGGTTGGACTCTTCCAGCAAGATCTCTCCACTTCTGAGCGTAATCCTTAAAGCTTTCGCCTGTACCCATAGACATACCCTAAAGTTGAGTACGCGTGGGAGCAAGGTCGACATTATACTGGTATTGCTTGTAAAAAGCAGCAGCGAGGTCCTCCCAGTTCCGGACATTAGTTCCTTCTAGTTGATATAACCATTCAAGTTGAGTCCCTGACAGACTATCTTGAAAGAAATAAACCCACAGGTTCCTATCAGCAGTATAGGGTTGAATCTTTCTGACATACGAGCGGAGGTGTAGCTTCGGACAGGATACCCCATCGTACTTAGCGAAGACAGGAGCTTTAAAATTGTGCGGGATCACCACCCCAGATGCCAAACCCAACTCTCCGAAGTCCAACCCAGGTATCTTCTGGATCTCCATTGAGCTCAACCGGTCTTCGAGTTGCTTATACCTATCCTCGGCAGGAGGATACTGGTCTTGATCAAAATCAATGTCATTGTCAGAAACCACAGGGATAGGACCCTTCCTTTCCTCTTGATTCTCTCCCCCTCCATATGAATGGGACAAATCAGTTTCCTGTCGCAAATTGTTCCCGAATCTACGACCCATATTTAGTAGGACCACCTTCTTCTTCTTCTTCTTGTCCTTCAAGATAAGAGTCTTCAAATCTTGTTGACCTTTGGTTAAGTTCAAGAACATCTCCTGGAACTGAGCATTCTGAGCTTGCAGAGCCTTGATGGCTTGATCAGTAGGTGTTTCAGAAGACAAATTGTGCTGAAATAAATAGCGAAGAAGATAAGAAACCTGTAAGGGTACCTGTGATGAAGTGCATGAAATGCGTATGAAATGATTTTAAAGACTTAGGGAGATTCAAATTTGTAAACCAAAATAAAACACACTTTATTAGATTAAAACTTGAAGCAATGTTTAATAAATGCCTTTAAGGCGTTACAAAAGAAATACTGAAAAGCAAATCTAAACTAGAAATAGTAAAAAAACATCAGAACTCCCATGGTCTCTTTCCCTTCGTGCTGACATAATCGTTGATTGTCCTTTCATTCTCCAGCTGCCTTGTAAGCTTCAGGGTCTTCCGTTCCTGCTCATGATACTTCTCTCTGTAAGTATCCCTTTCTTCCCTTAACTGGATCCAAGATCTCTTCAATGCCCCAATATCAGTAGGCATGTATGGATGGAGGACCGTATAAGGAACCCCTTCTTCATCAGTATGCTCTACAATCACCGGCAAAACGGCTTCATATGCCATCCCCAGCTTTTGAGCACGGGCTCGAACCCACTGGAGGTATGGTTGCATCGGGAGAGAAGTCTTCATTCCTAGCTCATGTGGATCATACCTGTTAACCCTGTCCAAAGCTCGTATAAACCTACGGCGATGTCCCTCAACATCCCCCTTGAAGTCAAAGACAATGCCTGTAAGCAGCAGCTCATGAGGACCGTCCCTTCGAGCTCGTCCAAACTGTCGTAAGGCCAAACAAGGATTATAGGTTATTCCTCCTCTAATTCCCAGCAATGGAACATTGGGGTATTCCCCACACCGATCAATGGCAGCTACTTCTTCCATATCCTTAGTACTCCAAAGGATGTCCGTATGAGCAAGGGACATGATTCTGTAAGCCCAACCCATACCTTCCTCATTCTTCAATACAGATTTGGGGAGGTGAGAAATAAACCACCTCGCCAGCAGTGGTGTACAACACAAGAGAGTTCCCCTTCTCCGCACAGTACGGGTATAAAGAGCATGCAGAATATCACCTAAGAGAGTGGGCACTGGATTACGAGACATGAAAATCTTGACTGTGTTCACGTCAACAAAAGAATCTGAATTTGGGAACAGAACCAAGCCATAGATAAGGAGATCCAGGATGTCTTCAAATGCTTGAAAGTCCAAATTATCCCAAAACTGTTGAGCTTGATCAATCAAGAACTTAGCCAAGAAACCTTTCATCCCACTTCGAGTCTCCCAGTTAGACACTACATCAGCCATTTTCAGATGTAGGGATGAAGCAATATCCTCTGTCCTAGGAGCTATCTCCAAACCTGTAAAGGGTGTCTGCTCTAGAATAGATATGCCAAGTAAATCAGAAAACTCCTCCAAAGTAGGGACTAACTGATAGTCCGGGAAGGTGAAACAGTGATGCAATGGGTCAAAGAACTGGAACAACACGCTCATCATTTGCTCATCCAACTTGGAAGTGACCAAGCTAAGAATGTGACCATGTCTTCTAACAAAGGAAGAAGTATCAGGAACCTTTGAAACCAACTCTCTGAGCTGAACAGGGGTTTGCACGAAGCTGATTCGAATGGTATTTCTGCGCATAGAAGCCATGATCTGCAAAATAGAACAAAGATGAATCCCCTCGGTCTTTGAAATGGTTAGTCTAATGAAATATGAATGCGATGTCATGATGCATGATGTCATGATAAAAACACACCACAGGTATCACAGATAGCAAACATGGAAAGGGAAAACAAGTCACACAATAGCCCTTAAATTTTAGGCTGGCATGGAGTTTAGGTATTACCCTCTTTCAGTTTAGTTGGTTCAACCTGTCCTAGTAATAGTAACCGGGTTCTATAGGTTCTCAATATCACTGACCATCCTCCATCGGTCATAGTTTCAGCTTAGCAATCTTTTCTTGCAGCCGGAACCATCACGAGAGTATGGTCTCAATGAGTGTAGCATATTGCTACTTTCCATGGCCAAGTTGGTCAATTATAGGTTCTAAGGTCAGTTGATGCTTAATGACCCATTAGCAGCCCCATACTCTCCTTGTTCCTCCACAAGGGATATCGGTACCAACTAATGTGTCACACCAACGTAGCTACTGCTTCAACCGTATCGGTCTACACTATACAGTTCCCTCACAGTCTATTACTACTTACCTAAAAGTTGTCCCCCAGATCCGGGTTAGGATCTATAGTAACTCCGATACAAAGCCCACAAAATAAAGCAAACAAATCAAATAATTGAAAACAATATGATGAACTAATCCTAAGGTACACCCCACTTATTAGGCTCCCCAGCAGAGTCGCCAGTTCAGGTGTACGGTGGCCAGAACCGGACTGTTTTGAAATGCTGGTTTGCGTTTTGTGTTTTTTATTCGCAAATGTCGCGGTAAGCAAGAGTCTCCACCGAATTTTATTTTATCCAACAAGGAAAGGAAAAAAGCACAGAAAAATTCCTTTTTCGAGATATTTCTGAGTACGGGGGGTAGATTATAGAAAGGGAAGGTATTAGCACCCTTTCTATCTATAGTTATCTACGGGCTCTTAGGTGCTTGCTCATCATTTTCAAAATTGTTTTCTTTGTGTTTGTGTGCTTTGAAAAGTTTTTGTTTTGACTTCGATTTAACTCTTGCTTCTGTCTTCAAGAGTGTAATGAAGTGTTTTTTGAAAACATTGTTTGTAAAGGAGTGTAAGTGTGAGAAAAAAGTTTGTTTTGATTGAGCAAGTACTTAAGAACTAATCTACCTACTCGAAAAAGAATCGTTCTATGTTCGTTTCCTTTAGACAGTGCTATCCCACTATTAGTGAGTAGGTAGCACCTTCATTGGAGTTTTAAGGGTCAATTCGAAAGGGACGTACGGTCACTAAAGCAATGTTAGGACATCTTAGTAATAACCCTAACGTCTTAGATCATTTATTCGAGGCAACAATATCCGAGGCAACCTTTCCGAGGCAACTTTGATCTTTGGTCAAAAGGACGACCACTAAATCATCCTATACTCAATGACCGTTTACCGAAGGCAACCAAGTGGGAGTATACCCTAGGAGTGCGCATGTGCGAGTGATTCAATTTCAGTTTATTTATCTTTGCACATTTAGGGTGATCTAACTGTTTTAAAATTAATCATACATTCTTGTCATGCATCCTAATATCATACATCTAACAGTTAATAATTTGCGGAATTTAAAATGCGGAAATTAAACTACGCTATTACAAGGCTTCAGGTATTTACATAGCCAAAAACAAACCCTTTGAAAAATAAAGCGATAAATAAAATAAATGTCCTAATTAAACTATTACAAATTGTAGGTAGTTACATCAATATGGTAAATAATAAAAATAAAGCACGCGAGAAAAAATTAAGATCGAGGAGAAACTAGGGTTTTGACCCTCATAATCAAAAGAAAAGTGTTTTTGTTATTTTTAATATTTTTAAAGAAAAGAATTAAGTTTTTCTAAAATTAAATGTACAAATTAATTAGTGATTAGATTAATTAATAAAAATAATTACATGACCTATTTTGGTTTTTTTGTTATTTTTAGGAAAAAAGAAAATATAATTAAATTAGAAATAAAACCTATTTGTTCTAATTAATTTTAATTATATACAAAAAGAAATTAAAGTTATCTAAATTAACAAACCTAATTAAATTAATTAATTTTTTTGAAATAAAAATAAATATCTTAAATTTAATTGGATAGAAAATATTTTTGTGATTTTTGATAATAAAGAAAATAATTATTGGTTAGTAAAATAAATAAATAAAATTAAATAAAACATATAAATAAGAAAAGAGAAAAGGATTTGGACCTGAATTATGGGGGGTGTGAATATCAATCTGGGCCCAAGACAAAGGAGGTTCGTTTTGACTTTCTGTGATCCCATGCAATGCATTGACTGAGCTTCATGGTGTTCTTCTAGTGATGACCCTTGGATCTGGCCTTAGGACACTTGGCAAGCTGGATTGTGAGGTCACATGATGGACCTTGGTTCTTGGTGCGCATCTGAATCTGAAAAGAAAAAAAAATACATGAAATATTTGGGGGACCTGGGATTCGAACCCAGGTCTTGAAGCAATTTCCACGCTACGCTCACCACTGCACCACTTGTGTTCGTTTGTACAAATAATGAATAATAATAATAATATATAAAAACAAGAATTAGTGGAGGATGTCAAAAAACGCGCGCCAGAGTTTGAATGCTCCAATAGGAATGTGACACGTATGTCATCCCTGACCTTGTTCCGTTGGTAAAAGTGGAACACTTTTACCTACGGACGTTTGTCCGTCGCTATAGTCCCTGCCATTCTAAAAATCAAATACAAACATGATAAATAGAAACCAAAGCCATGGTTAGATTCATCTGGACCTGCTGAGTTTATTGGTGGCCCTTTCATGGCCTAATTTTGCTTGGATTCAAAAACCCCAAAGCGAGCTATGAAACCCTAACAATGGCACATTCCAATACAGGCTATATAAATGAAATTAAACAACACAGAAAGCTTGCATATGTCTTAAGGATCATGAATATACCATTAGTTCATGCTATCAATGCCTAAATCATGGAATTCGATTTCAAGAAAAGTTAGGTATCGTGACTAACTTACAGCGTAATATAAAGCTTGAAAATGCTTGGTTTCGATTGCTTTCGCTTGCTGGGAGTCTCAGGAAGTGATTGAGATAGCTAGGATGCCTTGAGGATGTTTGGAACACTGAATTCAATCTTGCACTTTTTCTTGATTTTTCAAGTTTGTGTTCTTGATGCTGCGCCTTTTTCTAACCTAGTTTAGAGTCTGCACACCCTCTATATGTATCAAGGAAGGGATTAGGGTTGATAAATGATCTCAATCTTCCTCCATCAATGAATTGGATCTTGATTTGATACACCTTAAAAATCTTTCCAAAATTGGCCTAAAACCAATCTTTTTGTCCACCCTAATGCCTTGCATGAGTTTGATTTGATGCTAGCTGTGATTGAAACCTGAAACAAGCATAAAATCTTTTATTTTCAATATTTTGGATTTTATATGATTTATTTTGATTAAAACTGATTTAAATCAAATAAAAATCAAAATAAATAATAAAAACATGATAATGACAAGTGTCAAGGTCTAGAGCTCGTGGACTATGTTGCCAACTCAAAACAAGTGAAAAAGATTGGGCCCATTTGGCAAAATTTGAAGTTTTAGGCATAGTTGACTTTTAGCAATTTTGCAAAAAAGGTGAACTTCACCAATGCATAACTTCCTCAATTTTGACTCTTTGGAGGTGTTCTTGGACTTTTTAGAAATATTGAGATGTCCTATAATAAACCCTTTTAGTCTCATCTCAATTTGATATTCCATGCTCATGTATGAAGCTTTGACAAAAAAGGTGTTTTTGTTGACTTTTCAAAATGACCTATAATGTCCAAATTCATAACTTCTTGTGAGTGAATATTTTGTACTTGGGAGCTGAATATGGATTGTAGGGAAATGCATCCTCTTAAAAATGAGCTTTGGATGGGTCATTTCTCATAAATTATGAGAAAGTTATGCTTGGTCAAAGTTGAGTTGACTTTTCCTACAAAACCCTAATTTAGCAACTTTTGAGTCTTGATGAATTATGAGCAATCCTTGATGAATCATGATAAACACTTGATCAAATGATGAAATATAATTCAAAATGATGATTTTAACCAAAAATCTTGAAGTTTGACTGTATGTGGGCCACAGTTGACTTTTTCCCTAGCACAATCGATTTTCAGGCCTTTGAGTAATTGACTGAGCAATTTTTCTCTGTAGGGCTTGAGACTTGACATGGATGATCTTGAGAACATATTAGGACAATGTTGAGCATTTGGGGTCCCTTGGACTCAAGTATCTTGATGCAACATGAAACCCTAATTTGAGGTAGACTGCCTTAGGAGGGAGCTTGTCTGGTCAACCCTTGGACTTCCTTGAGTAACTTGAGGATCTTTTCTTGAAATATTTTGAGAAATATGGGAGGGAAAATTTTGGGGTACAACAACTATCTAAAGAAGTTGGAGTGACCCATCTGACAATAAAAAATAATTCACAGCTGATTGTAGGACAAGTAAGAGGAGAGTATCAGACCAAGGATTCCTCATCGATGAAGTACCTACAGATAGCACTGGGGCTATCCAAAAATTTCTTGGAGTTTGAAGTCATTCATATCCTGAGAGAAAAAAATGTGCGGGCCTAATTGTTAGCCCGATTTTCCAGTACTAAGGGGTCGAGGCTGAACAAAACAATGATACAAGAGATCTTGGAAAGGCCGAGCACTAGGCACGAGGAAACTATGGTAATTGAGCATTCAACTGGATGGATGGCACCAATAATACAATACTTGATGTAGGGGGTCCTACCCAGATATGTCAATGAAGCGAGGCGCATAAAAAAGATATCCACCTGATATCTCATAATGGCCGACAAGCTATACAAGATGGGGAGATTAACGCCCATGTTGAGATGTGTATCAGAAAGTGAGACTACACTGATAATGAGAGAGGCCCATGAAAGAGCATGTGGTAGTCATATCGGAGGAAGAGCCTTATTAAGAAAATCCTCAGAGTCAGATACTATTGGCCTCGTATGGTGCAGGACCGCACCGAGTTTGTAAGCAAATGTGATAAGTGTCAAGTGTACGCACCATTCATACACTCTTAAGACGAGTTACTTAACTCTATTTTTTCTCCATGGCCGTTATACCTATGGGGGCAAATAAACCAAGCCCATTTCCCATCGCGTATGGACAACTCAAAATCTTAATTGTGGCAGTATACTACTTCACAAAGTAGATGGAAGCTAAGGTTGTGGCACATATCACAGCTGAGAAAGTACGTCGCCTTTATTAGAAAAATATTATATGTAGGTTCGGCTTACCCAGGGTCATAGTGTCTGACAATAGAACCCAGCTTGCAAGCGTTTCCGTGGTGGAGTTTTGCAAAGACTTAGGTATCCAAAACAAATTCACGTCAGTTGAACACCCTCAGGCCAACGGAAAAGCAGAAGCGGCAAACAAGATAATCCTAACTGGGATGAAGGAGAAGTTGGAAAAAGAAAAAGGTCTATGGTATGAATACCTACACGAAATCCTTTGGTCATATCATACAACGCCTCACTCTATTACCCGAGAAACACCTTTCTGGATGGTTTATGGGGCCGACGCAATGATACTAGTGGAGATCAACACCCCTACCTATAAGTGAGAACACTTTAGTGAAGATATCAATAAGGACGATCTAGACAGTTCAGTCGACTTGCTTGACGAAGTCATAGAAACGGCCCAGATCAGAGAATTTGCAGCCAAAGACAGATTGGCTAAGAGGTTTAACCTGAAGGCCAGAAAAAGAGGGTTCCATAAGGGAGACTTAGTTCTCAAAAGAATTACTGATCCGAAGAGCAAGGGAAAACCATCTCCAAACTGGGAAGGCCCGTTCTGGGTCCTACAGAAGCTGAATAATGGAGCCTAAAAATTAGAAACTTTAGATGTGTTGTACCCCAAAAGTTTCCCTCCCTTTTTCATTCAAGATATTCTCCTGGGGTCCTCAAATGCTCAAGGTTGCTCAAGAATTGATCAGACAAATTCTTCTCCTAAGCAATGGACTCATAACTAGGGTTTTGTATTTCTAAAGGAAGATTGGATTTCCAAGCCTTCAAGTGATTTTCATGGCTCCTCACATGCTTCACAGAATTCTCATACCAAGTTTCAAGCCTTGTATCACAAGTTTGCTCAGTCAATTGCTCAAATGATTGAAAATCAACTATAATGGGTGAAAAGTCAACCATGGTCAACATATAGTCAAACCTCAAAAATTTTGGTTAACATCAAGATTTTGAAGTCACATTCATCATTTTATAAAGGGTTTATCATGATTCCTCAAGAAAAGCCCTCAAATTATCAAAAGTCAAAAGTTGCCAAATTAGGGTTTCCTTAGGAGAAGTCAACTGAATTTTGACGAAGCATAACTTTCACATGCTTCATCACATTTTCCCAAGCAAAAGCCCATTTTTAAGTAAATTCAATTCTCTACAAATTTGTCTCTCTAAGCTCAAGTCCAAAAAATGCATCATTTGAGAGATATAAGCCAATACATTACATGTCATTTCAAAAGTCAACAAAAAGACACTTTTTGTCAAGGAAATTTACATCAAGATAAAATCTTCAAAAGCAAAAATGATCAACATATAAGTTACATAGGACATCTGGATATTTCCAAAAAGTTCTATATCACATTCAAAAGATAAAAATTGAGTAAGTTATGACCATATCAAGTTGGGAAATTTTGAGTAAATACATGAAGTTCAAATTGAGCAAGCTTGATATTTTGGGCTATTGGGCCATGGTTTAAGAGTTCGAACGTGTATTATACTCTTCATACACCTCAAACATTATCCTTACACCCCTTGACCTATTTTTATTTTTATTATTTTTATTATTTTTGATTTATTCATTAATAATATAAAATAAATAAGATAAAATCATATCTTTTTACACAAGGTCCAAGCCCACATGACTTGGACCTAATTTCTCCTATATAATCTTATTCATTCTCATACAAGGCCACACGAAAATAAACTTACCACAAAATTGCAAAAAAACATCAAAAAAATTTCAAGAACCCTAGAATTTCCAAACTCTTGTTGCAACCCCTTTCACTATAAAACCTCCATTCCATTCTCTTCCAGGAAGCATATAGAGTAAGTTTGGACCAAATTTGATGGTCCAAGACATGTGAATCGCATTACATGGCATCTCCAGTTTTTATAATGTGCATTATGTTCATATCTTTATTTTTTTGTTTGCTTTAACATGTACTAATGTATCTAATGTGTTTATGAGGTTTGATAGTGCATGTTAGGACAATCATGGAGGTCCCATGCATGTTAAATCGTGAACCACCATGCTAACACCGATTTCACATGTTTTCATTATATCTCTTAATCCCTTGCGCTTTGGCCTTCAAAGATACTCCCATTGGATTCACAAACCTTGCTTAGGGGGATAGAACGTTTCTGGATCACTAATGTTTTGATTTTCAAGTATTTGAAGGAGCAGGTCGCTGGAGAAGACGGTCGGAGATAGGGCTCTGGCGCTTCTCCGGCCAATATATTTTTTACATATTATATATATATATATATATATATATATATATATATATATATATATATATATATATATATATATATATATATATATATATATATATATATATATATATATATATATATATATATATATATATATATATATATATATATATATATATATATATATATATATATATATATATATATATATATATATATATATATATATATATATATATATATATATATATATATATATATATATATATTTATATAAATGGATGTATATCCACCTCAGTGGTAGAAACGCGCACACTAAGTCACTCCTCTTCCAGGTCACGGGTTCGATCTCCGATTTTGCCAGTTTTTTCATGTTTTCATTATTTTGGCAGATTTAGTATATGATGTGCTGAACCTATTACCTTAACACAACCAGCGCGTTAGCCTGGTGGTATGCTAGGCGCGAAGAATGCTTGATGGAGTGGGTTCAACACCCACCCCTACTCTTTTGGTTCTCACTCTTTTTCACCCTTTTTCTTTAAAACCTTTTTTTTCAAAAACATTTTTTAACAAAACCCTAATTCAATTTTAGGCTTTAAACTTGATTTTAGTTTTTTTTAATTAATTTAATTTAATTTTAGGTTTTATTTAATTAACCCTAATTTGATCTTTTAGGTTTTCCCGATTAAATAAAAATCAACTTAGACTTTAGGGTTTCGATTATCTACTTTTTTTAATTCATTAAAATCAACTTAGATTTTAGGGTTTCGATTAATTTAAATTACCTAACTTTTTTGATTAATTAAAATCAATTAGACTTTAGGATGATTATCAAAACTTTTTCGTCATGAAATCACCAAAATAATTTTCCATTTTCTCTTTTATAATCTTCGTGTATTTACTTTCGCATTAGTTTTTCCCAATTATGTATCTGCTACAGTATGTAATAGTTAATTAGGGTTTACTTTCTTTCCCCCCAGATTTTATAGTTTGTATCCCCACTCCCGAATCCCTGTAATAGTTTAGGTTTACTTTCCGCACCTTTACTTTCCAAAATTTACCATTTTCCTTATTACTGTATAGTAATTAGGCATGTATCGCAAGATCTAAAACCAAACGTTAGATAACCCTGAATACAAGATAAATAACTGAATTGAATCACTTTTCACACACTCACTTCTAGGGTAATCTCACTTGTTGCCTTCAATTAAAAAAGTCATGTCCCTCGAACGTGGGGACGCTTTAGCAAAGACCCTAGGTTAAAAATATTATAGTCCCTCGATGACCCTTACGATGGTGCCTTCGGTAAACGATCTTAGTCCCTTACGATAAATTGTTAAAGCCCCCCTATAAGTTGCCTTTATGACTGTATGATGACCCGCGTTTGTCCCTTCACATCCAACGATAGGGATTCCTACTAACTAATGGTAGGATAGCATTATCTAAGGAGGAGTAAAATAACATGAAAGACCTTTTAAGTAGGTAGATAGTTTATAATCGCTTGCTCGCGAACATTTCAAAAAAAGTTCACAAACACTTCTTCTGAAATATTTTAAAAAAAACACTTTGTATGCATTCTTAACTTATACAAGAATCATTACAAAGTTGCGGAACCTAGGCATTTTTTCAAAATATTTTCAAACACATTCACAAAGCAATTTTCAAAACAAAGTGAGCTGGAGATTAAGAGCCCGTAGATAACTACGGATGAAAAGGGTGCTAACACCTTCCCTTTTCATAACCTACATGTTGTACCCCAAAATGTCCCATCTCCTTTTTCAAGATATTCCTCACAAATGATCTCTACTTCTCAAGGATTCTCAAGGAATTGATCAGACAAAATCATCTCAGAAGCGCTGGGACTCCAAATTAGAGTTTTGACTGAGAGTGACAAATCTTTGATTTTTGACCTAGTACATGACTTATTGGTTTGAAATATGATCTCAAGGATTTAAGTGCATCATTTCGACCTAGTCACATATTTCAATTCACCTCCCGAGATCAGTGGATTGATAGATGAAATTTGGTAAACTGATGAAAAAGTCAACTATACACTAAAAAGTCAAACTTTGACTTTTTGATCAAATTTGAGTTTCAAAAAATCACATTTCACCAAGACATTTAAAATATGAAATTTGATCATCAAAAATCAAGAAGGTCAAAAATCAAACTTGGCAAGACTTGGAAAAAATTTCTAAGTATTTTCTATACATGATTAATTAGCTCATTACATCTTTCTTCACTACAATTCAAAATAACTCAAGATGTTACAAATGATTCAAGTTATTACAAGACTGCATTTTTTTAAGTTACAATTTGTTAAGTTACAAATCCTAAAGCCTTGTCTTGTTTGAAATTTTCCCTTGACTAAATCCACAAAAACAACCCTGCTATGTTGTCACAGTCTGCTCCAAAACCTGCAATGTTGTCCTGAAAATCTTCATTATATCAGTCTCATGGTTGCACCAAGTTAGCATATAAAGAGCTGCATCCAAAAAGGCTATGAGACAACATACCCAAAAGTTCAAAAATTCACTTGTTTCCCTCCCAAACTTCAGCCAACTTCATCTACAAATAAACTGTTTTTCACAACACACAAAGGTGGCTTTTATTGAGAGAGAAAAGAGGGAAAAAATAGAAGTCTTTGTAACCTTGTTAATTCAAAAACATTGCTCTATTTTCATTCACTAAACAGAAAATCCTCAACTCACTGTTTCACCTTGCAAACACTCTCATAAACCAGCTAAACATTTCATATCACATAGAGATTATTCAAGCACAAGAACAGTTTTTGTAGTGCCCTTATCTTCACCTTCTAAAAAAAGACATTATTGTACAACTTGACAGTTTGGAGTTTGGTTCAAAAACTTTCAATAGAGAAGTAGGTTCAATAGCTTTTTGGAGGTTCATTTAAGTCCACACATCATCTTGAAAAGTGTTCAGACTCAAAACATAAAGTGAATTTTTAAGGTAAGTCTTCTTGACTTCGCATTTTCCATACATCATCTTTGCTTCATTTGTGAAGATAGAATGTAGTAATCAGTGCCCTTTGAAGTTAACCATTTACTTGTTGTTCATTTTTATCAAATATATGTTGAAAACTGACTGATACATACAAAATAATGATGATATAGGCAAAAAACTACAACATGAGTCGACACATACCCACATGGATCGACTCATTCTAGTGACAAAACAGGGTATGAGTCGACACATGGCCATATGCATCGACGCATACTGTTATCCAGGCCCAAAACAGAAGGATGAAACGTGCATGAGTTGACACAAAATGCGTATGTGTCGACACAACCAGGTGCATGAGTCGACACATCCCATTATGCATCAACTCATACTGAGTTGATTTTGTTTTATAGGAGCAAGAAGAGTTATGTGTCAATGTAAAGCAGCATGTGTAGATACATAATAGTTCAAAATGTAATTTTCCTTTCTTTTACATTGTCTTTACATTTTTCATAGATTTTCTTCATTGCTGTCCATTTATTCGATATGGTTGTAATAATTAAACATCCACTTCACCCCCCCCCCCCCCCCATTTGTAAATTGCACCCTCAATCCCCTAATGATGTAATAGCGTAGGATTTTAATTTCCGCAAATTTATCGTGTTTCATATAATTGTTAGTAATTAGGGTGTGTATGGCAAGATAAAATCAACCGTTAGAAAACCCTAATCTCAAAGACAATGCATGTAATCAAACACACTATTCACACGTGCACCTATATGGTAACCTCACTTGTTGCCTCGGAAAATAGTCATGTCCCTCGAATATGGGCATTTTAGCAAAGACCCTCGATAAAAAAGATCGTAGTCCCTCGATGTTGCCATTGGTAAACAATCTAGCCCCTTACGAAAATTGCTAAAGCGTCTCATAAGTTGCCTTCTATGACTATGCGATTGACCCACACCCGTCCCTTCACATCCAATGATGGGGTCTCTTGCCAATCAATGGTAAGATAGCAACATCTAAAGGGGGGGGGGGGGGAGAACAAAGACCTTTTGAGTAGGTAGGACGCTCGTAGTTTCTTGCTCATAAACTAAAACCATTTCCACACTTACACTTTCAAAACATCTTCAAAAAACAAACATGTTTTTGAAATATTTTCAAAACCAACACTTTGTATACATTCTTATAGAGACGAGAATCATTACAAAGTTTTCGGAACAAAGGTGTTTTCAAAATACATTCAAAACCCACCACAAACACATTTCAAACAAAGAAATTTCAAAAGTGATCTAGAAAACAACTAAGAGCCCATAGATAATTATGGATGAAAAGGGTTCTTACACCTTCCCTTTTCATAACCTACCCCATAACTCAAGAAAATATCTCGAAAGGTCTTTCCTATTCTTTTCACCATTTCCTTTATTGGATAAAATAAAAGTCGGTGGCGACTCTTGCTATCTGTAACATTTGCGATAAAACGCAAAACACCAAAGTCAATTCTCCCACCGTATTACACTACCCCCTGAACTCAATAAAATATCGAAGGTCTTTCCTATTATTTTCACCCTTTCCTTATTGGATAAAAGAAAAGTCGGTGGTTACTCTTGCTATCTGCAACATTTGCAATAAAATACAAAACAAGTCAGTTCTCCCACCGTATTACAGAACTGGCGACTCTGCTGGGGATTTCTAAAAGTGGGGTTACTTTAGAGCTAGACCACTTTTAAATGCTTTCCTTGTTTGATTTGTCTGCTTTATTTTTAAAGGGTTGTTTGGGTTTTATTTCTTGCAAAGATCCTATACCTGGATCTGGGGAACATTTTAGGTAAGTAGCAATAGATCATGGAGACTATACGGCTTATATCAATATGGTTGAAGTGATGGCTATGTTAGTTCAACACATTGGTTTATACTGGTATCCCTTGAGTCAGTCGGGGAGCATAATAGGCTGCCGCGTGGTGTCATAAGCACTAACTGACCTTAGAACCTCAATTGACCCAACTTAGCCATTAGAAGGTAGTGAGATAGCCGGCTTTGGTGCAGTCAGAAGTTGGTTGATACTCGATACTACATTCATTGATATTTTACTCTCGAGTATTGTTTGGTGGCAAGTCATTTGCCGTGCTAGACGAAACTTGTGGGAAGAATCAGTGATAAGATCCCTAGAACCCGATTACTTCTTTAGGACATGTTGAGCCAACTAAACTTCAAGAGGGTACTTACCTACAAACCCAATGCAAGCCTTAAACCTAAGACCTTTGCGTGCTTTTCTTGTGTTTGGTTATCTATTTGAACATGGTATCATGACATCATAACATTATAACATCATATCATGACTAACCGTTTCAAGGATCTAGGGAATTTATCTTTGTTCTATGTTTCAGGGTCATGACATCCAGTCGTAGGAATACTGTCTGGATCAACTTCGTAAGAATACCTCTAAAGCTCATGGAATTAGTCTCAAAGGTTCTTGACAATTCTTAATTCACCAAGAGACATGGTCATCTACTCAGTTTGGTTACCACTAGCTTTCATAAAGACATGATGAGCGTTCTTTTCTAGATATTTGATCTGAAGCATCACTGTTTTACCTTCCCGGATTATCAGTTGGTACCCACAATTGAAGAATTCTCTAAGTTGCTCGAAGTTCCTATTCTTGATCAGATACCTTTCACTAGTTTAGAGAAAATTTTGAAATCTGAAGACGTTGCAGTAGCCTTACATCTGAAACGGTCGGACATCAGATCTAATTGGGAAACAAGGAATGAAGTCAAGGGTTTTTCTCCTAAATTTATGATAGAGAAGGCTCAGTGGTTTCTAGATGCCATGAATTTTCGTGCTTTTGAGGATATTTTGGCTTTGTTGATCTATGGTTTGGTACTATTCCCTAATCCAGACCAATTCTTAGATGTGAGTGCCATCAAGATATTTCTCACCCATAATTTGATGACTACTTTTCTTGGAGATGTTATGCATTCCCTCCACACTCGTACTATGAAGAATCCAGGAACTCTTATGTGTTGCATACCTCTACTATCCAGGTGGTTTATTTTTCACCTGCCCCGATCAGTGATAAAGAATGAACAAGGTATGAGGTGGTCTCAAAGGTTGATGTTATTCATTCATGCAAACATCCAGTGGTGTTCTTGATCTCAGGTAGATGTCACTATTATTGATCGATGTGGGGAATTCCCTAATGTACCACTCCTTGGTATAATAAGGGGCATCACTTACAACCATTCTCTAGCTCTGTGTCAGTTTAATTATGCTCGAAGGGACAGTCCTCATGATATGCTCATCCAGGGTATTATGTTCGACTATGAGAACGATCCTAAAAAATATCATCAAAGGTTTATACATGCTTAGGGCACGACCAACAAGATTGATAGCAAGAATTTCAGACACAAGAATTCCATTCCTATAGAGCCTTACCTCGGATGGGTGCGGTCTCGTGCTCAAAATCTCCCAATGCCATATCCTTCTATCCTACCAGTGATCAAAGAGCCTGTTGTTGAAGGGGATATTCCTCATACCATTCTTCATCCCGATATGCCTACTGACTTTGAAGAACTACAAAAGTCCCAGATTCAAGTAAAGGAAGAAAGAGATACCTTTGAAGCTCAGTTTTATTATAGTGAAAAGAAAGTACTGGAGCTGACGAAACGACTCCACGAAGAACAAAGCCTTAAGGAATATGTCAACACAAAGAGGAGGCATTCATGGGAGATTTGAATTTATACTTTTTCTATTTTGTAACTCTTTTTATTAAAAGAAATTATAATTCGATCTAGTTACTAAAATTTCTCTTGTTTCCTTTTGTTTAAACAAATTTAAATCCCGCAACGATCCTTGAAAACATTGCATCTACATATCATGCATCATTACATAACAGGTTTTCCCATACAGGTTTTCTCATCTTCTTGCTGTTTATTTCAGTAAAAGATGGCTCTTGAACAAACGGTTAAGGAACTCCAAGCTCATAATGCCTACTTCCAGGAGACCCTCCTGAACCTAGCTCAAGGACAAAAAGACATGTTGGTGCTCATCGCCAAAAAGAAGAAGACTCAGAAGTCGATTGCTATCCTCAACATGGGAAGAAGATTCAAAGGTCCTGCTAAACCAGTTCAAACTGCTGATATCACCTCTGATGAAGATGAAAACCAAGAGGAGGATGATAGAAGTGTCAGGGCTGAAAGTGGAAGGTTTTGGTAAGATGCCTGAGGACGAAGACTATTCTGATGAACAATATCCTCCTGCTGATGACAGATACAAACAACTGGAAGATCGCCTTAAGGCCATGGAAATCCAGAAAGTGCCTGGATTGGATTTCAGAGAGTTGGGTCTTATTCAGAGGGTAGTTATCCCTCACAAGTTCAAAGTTCATGATTTTTCTAAATATGATGGTGTGTCTTGTCCGAAAATTCATCTGAGGTACTATGTTCGGAAGATCCAACCCCATACTGCTGATAGAAAGTTATAGGTTCACTTCTTTCAGGAAATTTTATCTGGTACATAACTCGAGTGGTTCTATCAATTGTAGGGAACTAACATCCACACTTGGGAAGACTTGGCTGCTTCTTTTTACAAACAGTATCAATATAATATTGACCTTGCACCAACTCGTATGCAATTACAAAACATGACCATGGATTCGGATGAAGGGTTCAAAGAATATGCACAGAAGTGGAGATACTTAGCGGGAAGGGTGCAACCTCCCTTGTCGGACCAGGATCTAGTTGATATGTTCATTGGAACTCTAACAGATCCATTCTTTAATCATCTGATTGGGAGTTCTTCATCTGGTTTTACTGAGCTGATTCTAACTGGAGAACATGTCGAAAGTGGTATTAAGAGCAAAAAAATTCAAGTGGTTGCATCTTTAAATGTTGTGAAGAAGACATTCAATGGTAAGAAGGATACCAATGTTGTTTATGGACAGAAGGGCCGTGGTAAAAATGATCTCGATTAGTCTGTGGAAGCGGTATTGATTTCTAATCTGGTGTCTGTTCAACAACAACAATAGGGCAATAGGCGTAGGTCAGATGCTCCGAAAAGGCAGTTTACCAAGATTAATATGCCATTGTCTCCGACGTTACAACATTTACTAAAATTAAAGCTGATTACGCTAAGGGATCCTCCTCAGAACCCCAACACCTCCTCTCCTAAGTACAATCCGAACGTGAAAAGCGCTTACCATTCTAACAGTCCTGGGCACGAGAACAACAACTGCTGGACCCTGAAAAAATAAATTCAGGACATGATTGAAAATAAGGAGATTGAGTTTGATCCTCCAGAGACCCCGAATGTAATTACTGCGCCTATACCAAAGTATAACGAAGGCATAAGTGCAATTGACAATGTTCTTTATGTGGCTACTGTAAGTGAATTGGTTACTCCTCTACTAATAATCAAGAAGAATATGTTACAGGCCGATTTATTTTTGGGCTGTATTGAAAAGCGTTACTGCTGCAAGGTCCAACCCAATGGATGCAAGTTGATGAAGAAGGAATTCAATGCCTAATGGACAATCATATAATTCTAATTGAGAAGGTTCCGTCTGTTGAGAGTTTGTGTCAAGATTTATCTGTAATATCCGACACTCTTGTCAGGATCACCTCCAAAGGTCCTGTAAGGATTACTGCCAATCCGAAAGCTGCTCCTCTGATCATCACTACACCTGGACCTATCCCATATTCTTTAGATAAAGTTATTCCTTGGAACTATGGATTTGACGTCTACTACCATGGCGTCAAGCAAGAATTACCGATTGTTGAAGATGAAGTTACTAAAGTTGTTGATCTCGGTATTGACAATATTATTGGAACTAGTAAGGTTACTAGAAGCGGAAGGGTTTTCTACCTAGAAATCTCTCCAAAGACTGTTGCCACACCTGTTAGGGTTACCACTACAGAGTCAACTGCTGAGGCTCGGGGCAAAGAACAAATGATAGAGCCTGCCCAGACGGAGGCGCCTAAAGAAGATATAGTTGAATATACCTCTAGACAAGAGTTGGAAGAGGTATTGAAGATTATCCGTAAGAGTGGCTATAAAATTGTTTAACAGTTGGGGCAGACCCCATCTAATATCTCTATGTTATCCCTGTTACTATGTTCTAAAGCTCATGCACATGCTTTAGTAAAATTCTTGAAGACTGCTCACGTGCCACAAGAGATTTCTGCCGATAAATTTGGAAGCTATGTTGCTAGCTTAATGTCTGACAATGGATTAGGTTTCTTTCATGTTGATCTGACTCTGGATGGAAGAAACTATAATAAGGCCATGTATGTCTCCATTGAATGTAAGGGCACTACTCTGGCTCATGTTTTGGTTGAGACCGGTTCCTCGTTAAATGTTCTACCAAAAGGCGCTCTTGACAGACTTTATTACGAAGGGGTCATACTGAAACCCAATGATATTATAGTTTGAGCCTTTGATGGGTTAAAAAGGATGGTACATGGGAAAGTAGATCTTCCGATCAAAGTGGGTTTGCAAATCTTTGAATCTACCTTCTATGTAATGGATATCCGGCCAGCTTTTTCCTGCTTACTGGGACGCCCCTGGATCCCTGGGGCAGGCGCTGTTACCTCTACTTTACATCAGAAATTAACATATCATGTGAACGGAAAGATTGTTACTGTCTAAGGTGAAGAAGAGTATATGGTCAGCCACTTGAACTCTTTCCGATATGTAGAGATGGACGGAGAATTCATCGAGATTCCCTGTCAAACTTTTGAAGTCATCCCTTCTGCCTCAACTGAAGATGTCTCTGCCATTCCAAAAGTTACTAGGGCTCCGCCCATGATGGCTTCATTGAAAGATGCTAAAGCCACTGTAGAAGGAGGTGGTTGTACTATTTGAGGTCAGCTTCCTAACATCCCCTATAAATCTGACAAGTTTGGTTTAGGTTTCACTGCAGAGGGCCATAAGGATATTCACCGCACTCGTGCTAGAAGGCCATTATTCTGCATTAGCAACAATGGAGTCAATGTAATAGAAGATGCTGGCAATGATTGTGACATTGACAATTGGATCTTTCCTACCATTGGCAATGGGCTCAACAACTGGAAGGCCGAGGACATTATCTCTATCTCCTTTAGTCAGGAGTAATAGCTACATTTCTGTTTTTTATTGCTTTTAGGTTTTAGATTTGTAATATTTGAACAATGACTTTAAGCCTTGTGCCTTACCCGGGGCACAACGGTGCATTTATTAAGGGTTATGTTATACCCCAATTTTTGCCCCTAAGATTCCTCTATCATCTCATATCAACCTTGTGATACGGTGGCAGAACCGACTGTTTAATACTGGTTTGCATTTTGTATTCGCAAATGTGCGGTAAGCAAGATTCGCCACCGACTTTTCTTTTATCCAACAAAGGAAAGAGTGAAAAGAACAAAAAAAGACCTTTTTGAGATGTTTTTTTAGTAAGGGGGTAGATTATGGAAAGGGCAGGTGTTAGCACCCTTTTCATCCGTGGTTTTCCACGGGCTCTTAGAGGTTTGCTCATTTTGAAATACCTTTGTGCTTTGTATGTTTAAAAATATTTTTGAAAACGCCTTAGTACGGCAAACTTTGTAATGTTTCTCGGGATAGTAGAGAAAGTATACAAAGTGTTTTGAAATTGTTTTTGAAAATTGGTTTTCTGTGAAAGTGCAAAATGTTTGAGCAAACTTCTAACAGCTATCTACTTTTTTACTCGAAAAGGGTCGTTCTTTTCCTCTTTTCCTTTAGACAATGTTATCCTACTATTAGTGAGTAGGTAGCCTTATCGTTGGATGTTTGAGGGACATTTGAAGGGAAATACAGTCATAAAGGCAACATATGGAGACGCTTTAGCAATTTTGTTTAAGGGACAAGATCATTTATAGAAAGGCAACACCGTAGGGTCATCAAGGGACTATGATCTTTTGATTTTACGGGTCTTTGCTAAAGCGTCTCCATTCTCGAGGGACATGACTGCTTTATTTTCCGAAAGTCAACCGAAGAGGAGATACCCTAGAGGTGCATATGTGCATATGTGTTGAGATTAAGTTATTTTGCCTTTTTGTTAGGTGAGCTAGCATTTTAATTTACAGTCTTTCCATACACTCCTATTTACTAACAGTAATATTTCAAAATAATAAAGCAGTAAATGTGCGGAAAATAAAATTCAGAAAAAATAAATCCTAAACTATTACACGACTTTGGGAGAGTTACATAAAAAAGAGTGCATGAAATAAAGTGCGGAATTTTAAATCTAAGACTATTACATCCATAAGCACTTACAATATTTATATAAAATGCAAGAATAAAAAAATAACGCGCGCGAAATAAATATTACATCTAAAAAAAAACCTAAGTTCTAAGTAAACAAGAAAAATCTTTTTTTTTTTTGGTTTTGAGAGAAAAAATTAAATTAGTTTTCCTAAAATCTATTTAGGAAATTATACTAAACTTTTTGTGGTTTTTTATATTTATGAAAAGAAATATTAAAATTAAAGTAAGTCCTAAATTCTAGTTTACTTTTAATTTTGAAATAAAAAGGCTAAAGTTAATTAATTAATTAATTTTAGAAACTAATTATTTAATAAAAAAACTAAATCCTAATTTTTTGTGATTTTTTACTGATTTTTATGATTAAACTAATAAATGAGATGAATTTAATAAAATAATTAAACAAAAATGAAATAATAAAAATTAAATGAAAAAAAAGTGGGTCGGTGTTGATCAGTAATTAGGGGGTGCTGATGATTTGGAAAATGTTAGGCCTAGAAGATGGCAAGCCCAGAGTCAGCGTGAGATTCAGCCTGCTGACCTCCAGAGGATGTACCATGGAGTTACATATTGAAGCGATCAGATCTGTATCAACCATGATCTGAAGGTGGTAATCTGATGGTGTATGATGAGCGCCTGGCCATTGTACATATCAGATCTACATAGAATATTGTGATACGGTGGGAGAACTGACTTGAGGTTTTGCGTTTTATATTCGCACTTGTTCGATTTAGCAAGAGTCGCCACCGACTTTTTACTTTATCCTAAAGGAAATGTTAAAAAGCACAGGAAAAAACCTTTTGAGATGTTTCGTGGGTTCGGGGGGTAGATTATGAAAAGGGAAGGTATTAGCACCCTTTTCATCCATGGTTATCCATGGGCTCTTAGTTACTTGGTTTTAGATCACTTGCCCTGATTTTTGATTGCTTGAAATGGTGTGTGTATTTGTGTTTTGAAAATGTTTTTGAAATAGACGCCTTTGTTTCGGCAACCGTTGTAATGACTCGTGTTTGAGTATATACGAAGGTGTGTATCTTTTCGAAAAGATGTTTCAAATGTTTTTGAGAGTTTGTTTTGAAAGTGTTTGTGGAGTGTGGTTTTGAAAAGTAGGCAAGTGTTTTTGCAAGTTGATCAAGTAACTAAGAGTTTTGTCTACCCCTAAATTTACTCAAAGATTTTTCTCATGTTTTAACCCTTTTTAACAATTTTGTTCCATCATCGTATTTGGTGGACAATCTTGCGTTTAGGATGTTTAACGGGACAGGCGCGGGTCATCGTACGGACTATGAATGCAATGGTGCCAAGTGTCTTTGGCAATTTGCTTTAAGGGACTATGATCATTTTGATAGGCAACTTTCGAAAGCGTCATCGAGGGACTTATGATCATTTGATTTGTGTTGCCAAAGAAACTCGACGTGCAAGCATGGCCCATTTTGGAAGGCAACATGTGGGATTACCCTAGGGGTGCAAGTGTGATTGTGAATTGATTTCATGTATTTGTCTTGTATTAGGTTATCTAGCGTTTGATTTTATGTACATGCAAACCCTAGGTCTAAACATGGTATAATTCAAAAGTGATAAATTGCGGGAATTTAAAGTCCTAAACTATTACAAATAGTATCAGGGAGTGGGGGTACAAGTATACAAATGGGGGATGAGACTTATAGGAGGATAGTGTCCAATAATTACAACCAAATCGAATTGCGATCAAATGTAATATGTAATCGAATGTACAACAATGTATAAGAATAAAGCAAATGTGAATGTGTCAATGTATGTGTGTATTGTAAGTGTGTAAGTATGATTATTTACAAGTTTGAGAAATGTTAACTTAATGAGAAAATTAAGTGTGTTTGATTTAATTTTTGTATTCTTGTATTTTGTTTAATATGTACAAATAAGAAAATTTAATAAAAGAAAAGAAAAAGTTTTACGAAAAAGTATTTCTTTAAAAATCTATTTTTCTTATGTATTAACACTCATGTATTTTAATTAGTATTTTTATGTACAAATAAAGTATTTTAAGAAAAGAAAAGTATTAACTTAAGAAAATTAACATTTCATGTATAAAAAAATTTTAATTAAAGAAAGTAGAAGTTTAATTGTAATTTTATATGTTTCAATGTTTTTATGTACAAAATAAAAAAAGAAATGTTTCCTAAAAAAAAATTAATGCTTTGGTGTATTTTAATTAATGTATTATATACAAAATCTTAATTTATATATATATATATATATATATATATATATATATATATATATATATATATATATATATATATATATATATATATATATATATATATATATATATATATATATATATATATATATATATATATATATATATATATATATATAAAGTATTGTTAAAATCAGTATTAAGTAAATTATATAAAAAAAGTATTAGAATAATATTTTTTTAGTAAAGGAGGAATGGGCCTTAGGGTTTTTGGGCTTAATCAGAATGGACATGAGGGGGGGGGGGGTGCATTCAGGAAAACAAATAGGCTTAGGCTTGTTAGAATGGGGCGAGGCCCATTATGTTTTCACAACAATTTGCAAGGGGTTTGAGTTATTGTTTCAGAAGGGGATTCTAGGGTTTGAGAATTACAGCGCTGTTCTTCTTCGCCTTCACTGCTTTCGTCCTCTTCATCTTTTGAGATTTCTGAATGAACTTCCCCTTGCCTAGCCACCAGCGCCATCATCACCTCCTTTCCCTTCCATTGATCATTCAGCGATGTGGAACGAAGGTAATGTTTTCTGAGTCATTCGCGTTAGGGTTTTCATTTTTTATGTCTTACATGCTTCGCTTTTGTTTATTGATTCTGATTTTAGCTTTGTTATTGTTTGTTGTTGAGGTTGTGAAAAGGAAAGAATAGAAGAGAAATGCTACCTCTTGGAAACGGAGGAGGAGGGACGTGGAGGCGCTCCGGCGGCTTGACGGCGAGGGGAACGATGGTGATGCACGCTAGCTTGCTTGGGACCCTGGTATTTCGTGTTTTATGTGTTGGTTCAGTGATGATATTCTGAGAACTTAGTTTATCACCTCTTTTCTTCTTCTCTTTCTGTTGCTTCAGTTTCCTCGTATGCTTGACCCTTGAGTGATTGTTGTACTGAATCGCCTTGTATGTTTGCAAACTTGTACGCTTCTTTATCTTCTTCTTCTGGTTGCCTTGATGCCTGCCCTGTGATGAGGCTTCCTCTGAGGGCCTCTTTGTGTTGCCTTACTTTGTATTGCCTTGAATGCGTGATATTTGGTATGCTTGCCCTGTTGCCTTGAAAAGTTTTGATAATGTTGTTGTTAGCCCAGTGATGAAGGTTTTCTGAGGGCTTAGAGTTTTGACTGGAATTTGTGGATGTTTGGTTTATATGTTTGAGTTGCTTTGTATCACCCTGTGATGAAACATTCTGAGGGTGTTGACTTGAAAGACTTATACATTAGCAGGTTTATTCATGGCTTTGAGCTTGATGACAGGCACAGGTTTTAGGTGTTTGGAATGGTAAGGCTTTTTCTCTGGTTTAGGCCTTTTGGCTTGATGGCTTTGGTTGGATGTTCGACAAGGCTTGACAGGCAGCTTTGAGTGTTTTTGGTTTTACTGGCTTTAGGTTATTACAGGTTTGGTTTGGAATGAGCTTACAAGCTTGTATGGCTAAAGGGTTTTGAGCAGGTTGAGAGCTTCTTCTGGTTTTGAAGCTTGGCTTCAGTTTGGTGCAGGTAAAAAGCTTATGGCTTTGAGGCTCACACTGCTGTTTGTATCTTTAAGGTTTGCATCATTTTGACAGTTTTAGAGTTTGAGGGCTTTGAGTTTTTGGAGGCTGTAGGCTTTTTTCTTTGTGTGGCTTCCAATGTCTCTTATGCAGGTTGCTGGCCTTTTGTATATTCTTCTAGGGTCTTTGCCCTCTTGCTATATTTTCTTGGTCAAATTTGTGGACAGGTTTGCAAAGCTTGAGGTTTTCCCTCTTTGTGATATCCTGCTGCATATGTTCTGCCTCTTTTTCTCTATGTGCTCTGATATGCTGTTTATAGTCTTTAGCCTGCTGTACTGTAAGCTATTTTCCTCTCTCTTTCTCTCTCCGGATTTAAAGAAAGCATTTTTATATTGCTTATGTTTGTCTTATTCTGAAAAAGCAAATGGTTGGAAAGTGATGATATTGAATATTGCTTGCAATTGTCCTTTTTCCACTGCATATTTCCATGTTTCTTGCATACTTTATGTACTTTCCTTTGACAGCTCTTGGAATTGTTGATATTTGATATCTTTGGACAGCTTTTGGAATTAGTTTGACAATGTAATTCAGCTTGCCTTGGACTTTGTTTGGCATGCTGTTTGTTTGGAAACTATGCAGTTGGTTGACAATCCTTTTGATTTATGCAGTATGCTTAAGAATTTTGAATTTGTGCAAAAATCATAACTTTGTGCATTCATGTTTCATTGCAAGCATTTCATCCCTCTTTGTGAACCGGGAGAAATCTCGTGATTTGCAAAGAGGGCAAAACTGATTCCGGCCATTTGTTTTTAATGATGAACCTTTTTAACTGTCTATCTTTAACTATTTTTTTTTCTGCTTTGACTTTTCTTTTGTTTCTTGTTTTGAAGACGAAAAATAAATGAGCAACAAGGGAGCATTGGATAGAAGATGAAGACTTAGAAATCTTAGAACATAGTTTTTTTTATTTCAATTTAAATTATTGTAATATTATTATTGTAAATATTTTGTAAACAATAACAATTATACAAATAATTTAAAGATAAATAAAAAGTCCTTTTATTGACATTCATTTTTAATTCTTCTTCAGATATTTATCTAATTATTTATAATTCTTAAATTAAAATAAAAATGGAAATAAATTCCAATTATCTTAACTTAAAATAAATAATCAATTGATAAACACTGTGGTCTTATAACAAACTTGGCGCTCCAATTATCCAAAGCAATGCACAGTTAATCAAACCAGACGACAGTTAATCAAACAAAACGTCCACCTGCCTCCTTTCACTGATTAAATCCAAACAAACTGCAAATCAACAACCAGCAGCCTCAGTTCTTATTTCAGAGTATTTTGAAAAGCATTGATAGAACTAACTCTTCTTGAGAAATATGCGCATAAAACCCTGATTTTTGACTTAACACTGGAGAAATGCCTGCCTGATCAAACTTTGAGCCAATTCAACCAAACTCTAAACAATCTGTTTGAACTGCCTAAAAATCAATAAAAAAACCCTAAATTTCATCTGACTGACGAGAAAAGTCTGTTTGACCGATTCTTGAGCCAGTCTGAAAAATCAGGAAAAGCCCGAAACTGCGATTTCTTGTGGAGAAAGAGGAGGGCAAATTTTGGGGTACAACAAATATGTTAGAAAGAAAATGAAAATTCCTGACCTGGGATTCGAATCCCAGGTCCTCCATCCAACCCATGCCTTCTAACTGTTCAATCTGGATAAAGGAAAACTAACATTTTGAATCCTGTAATATTGTTAGTTTTAGAGCCAAATGAAAAGTGAAACTCTGGGCTGCTTCGATTTGCAAATTGTCTATGCCATGAGTTTCGATTTTCTAAACCATTTACAAATAATAAGAGTAATACGAAAATATAGTCCGCATGAGTTTACATTATAGATTGAATAAGATTAAAAGCTTTTACCCACTGAAGACACTTCGATTTGGAATCCTGAATGTGGGATGGTTGATGCAACTTTCTGGGCTTTCTGGGAGGCAAGCTGTGTAGAGGCTCTTCGATAGACAAAGCGTCTTTGGTGCAATATGTGTGTGTATTCATTTTGTGTGCCTCCTGTATAGTTTTTTCTCGTGTGTACCCCCCCCCCCCCCTTCTATTTGTGTTTAACATCTTGTATTTATAGATGGTGGAGGAGACAAAGAAACATAACATTAAAGACCAGCTATTAACAGGGCTTTGAAAACAGAATCAGACACATTAAAATATTTCCATTTTGAGATATTTCATGCCATTCTGGGATTCTGAATGAACTTGGACATGTCAACTTGGCGCTTTGTTTGAATTTGAAAATATTCAGAGTTTCCCTCTTCAGAGCCCCTTCGATCATCCCTTGTTCTTATGAGGATTCTAAGTCCTGATTCGAATTGTTCAGAACTTCCCTTATCAGAACTTCTTCGATCAGCCCTTGTTCTTGTGATGATTCTAAGTCCTGATTTGAATTGTTCAGAATTTCCTTTATCAGAACATCCTAGATTAAGACACTTCTGCACTGATATACCAATCGAAGGATACTTCGTTATGATGTCCTAATTTAAGGAGGTCTGCTATTCCAATCGAAAGAAGCTCTGATGCTCCAATTGAAAGAAGCTCTGATGTTCCAATCGAAGGAAGCTCTGATGCTCCAGTCAAAGGAAGCTTAGATATGCCAATCGAAGGCAATTCTGATGTTCCAATCGAAAGATCCTCTGATGTTCCAATCGAAATAAGCTCTGATGTTCTAACCGAAAGAAGCTCTGATGCTCCAATAGAAAGAAGCTCTATTGTTCCAATCGAAAGAAGCTTTGATGCTACAATCAAAAGAAGCTTAGATATTCCAATCAAAGGTAACTCTGATGTTCCAATCGAAAGAAGCTCTGATGTTCCAATCGAAAGAAGCCCTGATGCTCCAATCAAAAGAAGCTCTGATGTTCCAATCGAAAGAAGCTCTGATGCTCCAATCTAAAGAAGCCTAGATATGCTAATCGAAGGCAATTCCGATGTTCCAATCGAAAGAATCTCTGATGTTCCAATCAAAAGAAGCTCTGGTGCTCCAATCCAAAGAAGCTCTGATGCTCCAATCGAAAGAAGCTCTGGTGCTCCAATCGAAAGAAGCTCTGATGCTCCAATCGAAGGACATTTCATTCATCTTCAAATTTTACTTTCCTCAAGCACATGTTGGCTACCACCCATGTAAAAGAAAATTTTAAATGAAAATGAGAGAGAAAATTTTGGGGTACAACAACTGCCCCTGTTCAATCTTCTTAAACATGAGGATTTAGATTTGCTTGTCTGCCTTTCGTGATCTGAAGGTGGAAGATGATTGAACACTAGAGTGCCTGGAAATTTGCACACGTATGAAGTGATATTGTTGGTGAATAATATCGGGAATGGGCTTATAGATGCCATTCAGAAAAGATGACAGAAGACTGCCGGAGATGGGCTTAAAGATGCCATCCAAGGAATACAACGGAGAGTCGTCAGAGATGGGCTTAGAGATGCCATCCAAAGTAGATGCTGACTTCATAAGAAGTCTCTTTGTGGGGATTCTTGTTCCTGCTGTCTGAGGAGGAGTCCGCTGGGGAATGTTTTAAGGGAATAGAGCCTAGGAACTTTGATTGTTCATTACTCTATTGGGGAGTTATCTCTTGAAAGTGAGTTATTATCTGGTCGGGATCCAGGCTTCACGGCGACTTGTTGAGGACAATAAGACTGACTGCTATCTGGTCGTATTACAGGCTTCACAGCGATCTATTAAGGAAAATGAAATTAACTACTATCTAGTTGGTTCCAAGCTTCGCAATAATTTTAGACATTGAATTGTTATCTGGTCGTATCCAGGCTTCAGTGGTTTGAAGAAATAAGTTATTATCTGGTCGGGTCCAGGCTTCAACTTGAATCTGAGGTATACTGTTATCTGGTCGAGTCTAGGCTTCGATGGTTTGAATAAATTAAGTTGTTATCTGGTTGGGTCCAGGCTTCAACTTGAATCTGAGGTATACCGTTATCTGGTCGAGTCTAGGCTTCGGTGTCATAGGTTATACTATCATCTGATCAGGTCCAGGCTTCATAGTAATTAATAAACTGCTATCTGGTCGGACTCCAGGCTTTACAGTATCTTCGACTGGAATAGAAATCAGAAAAATCTTAGTGTCGATTTAACTGAACCAGAAAAAGGTATTAGATTAACTTTGTCTGGAATGGAAATCAGAAAAATCTTAGTGTCGATTTAACTGAACAAGAGAAAGGTCTTGAATTATCTTTAACTGGAATATAAATTAGAAAAATCTTAGTGTCGATTTAACTGAACCAGAAAAAGGTCTTGGATTAACTTTGACTGGAATGGAAATCCGAAAAATCTTAGTGTCGATTTAACTGAACCAGAGAAAGGTCTTGAATTATCTTCAACGAAAAAGAATCAGAATAAATCATTGGTCGATTTAAACTGAATCAGCAGAGGTCCTGAGTTATCTTTGACTGGATAAGAATCAGAAAAATCTTAGTGTCGATTTGACTGAACCAGAGAAAGGTCTTGAATTATCTTTAACTGGATAAGAATAATAAAAATCTTAGGGTCGATTTGACTGAACCAGAGAAAGGTCTTGATTTATTTTCCACTGGAATAGAAATCAAAAAAATCTTATTGTCGACTTAAATGAACCAGAGGAAGGTCTTTTGAGAATAATCTTTTTGAGGAAATTATTGAAATAGCCCTTCGTTAGACGTAGCCTTTATGTAGACTGTCAGGCCATATAAGTAGTCAATGGCGTTTTTGATTTGGTCTTTCCTGAAAAGGTAAAGAGTTAGTCGTATGCAATGTCATGATGTATGAAGTGCATTGTGTAATGGTGTTCTCAAAGTAAATGAGATTATGTTGTATTCAATATATATGTGCATGCCATGATGTATGAATATGGGATGATGTTGCAATATTTCCTAGTCTGGGAAAATAAATCTCTAACTGCTGCTGGAGAGTATTATGAAGATGAATCTCGGACTGCTGTTAGGTAGATGAGGAAAATGATTCTTTTATTTCGGCTGTGGATGATGAACGGAGATGATTTGTTGGGGACTTCCTCTTTCCGTTTGAGGATATTCTGCCGGGGATCTTTGGCTCCTGCTTGAGAATGACTCTATGGGGAGAAAGATGCTCTGTCAGAAGATTTTACCGATGTATAGAAATAAACTTTGTTGGGGGATAAACTTCTGAAGCTAGAGAAATGAACTCTACCAGGGGATAAGGCTTTATAAACTGTTTGAGATTATAAAAACTCAGCTCGAGATATTTGAGTTAACCTCTATGAGGGAACTTTGCTAGGAAAGGTAATTCCTGCTTGGGGAAGAAGAGATCAAAATTTTGGTTGTTTCCACCCTGTGGGGAACATAGACATCACTGGGCCGTATGCTAAGGATGTAGTGGTGACTTCGTCTCAATACGTCTCTGTCCCTGTACCTGCCGGCAAGAGTAACTGTTGGGACTACAAATGGCTTTTTTAGACTTTTCCCCGTTTCTTAAAGTCATCAGCAATTGTCTTTCTGTTTCTTATGCAAGGATTTGTAAACAGTGATCATATTCAAATTCATATGTCAAAAATAATCACTGGATGTTTTTGCAAAACAAAACAGAAAAATAGCAAGCAAATAGTTTTGTACTTTCAAAGAAATGATTTTCATTGATTTTGAAGTTTGCCCATAACAGGCATTTTTGTACAAAGAGACTGACATTCTAGTAGGAGAATGCCACCGTGAAAAAGAAAACTATACGAAATAGTGTACAAAGAGAAAAAATAGTTGTGTTTAATATTCCCATTGAGTTTCAAATCTGCTATTGCCCTTATGTCACTTTGCTACTTGTCCGAAGCTGACTAGATTGATTGGTACCGTTTGAGCTTGATAGTTGATACTGAAGTCTGGTCGTAGGGAGATCCAATGGGAAATAGCTATACGCTTTAAATCCCTAACTTTTTCCTGGACCGCCCTTTCTGGTTTTCAGTCCACTGGGATACCCTTTTTTTCCCAAGTCGCCTTTTCAGATTTTTGACTTGCCGGGTGTACACATTTTTTTGTATTTATCCCTAATTTTCCCGAACCTTTTTGGTTCGTCGGATGCCCTTATTTTTGCCTAGGCCAGTCAACCTAGAGGGTCTTTATTTATGCTTTGTATCTTTTCACTGTGTCCGCATTCACAGGGTGAGGAAGGTCGTCACCATCCATGGTGGTTAGAATCATGGCTCCATCGAAAAATATGATTTTGATTATAAATGGCCCTTTGTATGTGGGAGTCCATTTGCCCCTGGGATCACCTTGTGTCAGTACGATGTGCTTGATTACTAGATCACCCACTTGATATGCCTGACGTCTGACCTTTTTGTTGAAAGCCTTGATCATTCGCTTTTGGTATATATGACCATGACAGACAACAACCAGCCTTTTTTCATCAATCAGATTCAGTTGATCAAGTCTATTTTGGATCCAATCATCTTCGTTCAAACCTGCATCCTTCATGATTCTCAAAGAAGGGATTTGGACCTTGATAGGTAAGACAACCTCCATACCATACACCATAGAATAAGGTGTTGCCCCTGTTGACGTACGTGCTGAGGTGCGATAACCATGAAGAGCAAATGGTAACATCACATGCCAGTCTTTGTATGTCACTGTCATCTTCTGTATGATTTTCTTAATGTTCTTATTAGCAGCCTCAACAACGTTATTCATCTTCGTCCGGTAGGGAGAAGAGTTATGATACTGGATCTTGAATTGCTTACAGAGTTCGGTGATCATTGTATTGTTGAGATTTGTACTATTATCTGTGATTATTCTCTCTGGGACACCATACTGACAGATAAGGTTATGCTTGATGAACTGCGCCATAACATTCTTGGTAACATTAGTAAAAGAGGCAGCCTCAACTCACTTTATGAAGTAATCAATGGCCACTAGGATGAAGCGATGCCCATTGGAAGCGGTAGGTATAATCTCTTTGATCATGTCAATGCCCCACATTGCAAAGGGCCAGGGAACCGTCAAGACGTTCAAGGGAACCTGAGGTATATGTACTTTATCATCATAGATCTGGCACTTGTGACAAGTTTGGGAATGCTGATAACAGTCTGCTTCCATAGTGGACCAATAGTATCCTTCCCGTAGGATCTTTTTAGCCATGGTGTGTCCACTAGAATGGGTGCCAAAGGTACCTTCGTGTAAATCTGCCATGATCCTTTCTGCTTCGCTCTTGTCTACACACTGAAGTAAAGTAGAGTCATGGTTGCGCCTGTAAAGGATTCCATTATTGAGGAAGAACTTTGCGGAGAACCTTCTCAGAAACTTCTTATCGTTGACAGATGCCCCCTCAGGATATTCTTGAGCCTCGAGATACCTTTTCACTTCATGGAACCAAGGTTTGTCGGCTACATCTTCAGTATCAATCTCATAGAAGTATGCTGGTTCATCCAATCTCTCAATAGTAATATGAGGAGTCTCATTGTCCCACCTGACTTTGAACATAGATGACATAGTAGCTAGCGCGTCCGCTAACTGATTCTCTTCTCGTGGAAAATGTTCAAAGGTGACTTCTTCAAAGTGTGGAAGCAATGTCAGCACATGTTCTTTGTAAGGGATGAGATTAGGGTGCTTCGTGTCCCGCTCCCCTTTTATTTGACTTATTACCAAAGCCGAATCTCCGAAAATACTCAAGAGCTTGATCCTCGGGTCAATAGCAGCTTTGAGACCCATGATGCATGCTTCATACTCAGCCATATTGTTGGTACAATTGAAACATAATCTGGCGGTGAAAGGAGTATGACAGCCCTTGGGGGATATGATTATAGCACCGATGCCATTGCTGAGTGCATTGGAGGCTCCATCAAAAAACATAGTCCATCGGGATCCTTCCTCAGGTCCTTTATCTGGTCCAGGCTCTTCACAGTCAGTCACTAACATAATATTCTCATCCGGGAATTCAAAGTTCATGGATTGGTAGTCATCCATATCCTGATGAGCCAAATGATCAGCTAACACACTTCCCTTGATTACTTTCTGTGTCGTGTATTGAATTTCGTATTCGGTCAGGATCATTTTCCATCTCACTATTCTTTCGGAGAGAGCGGGCTTCTCGAAGATGTACTTGATCAGATTCATTTTAGATGTCAACAAAGTAGTGTGAGTCAACATATACTATCTTAGTCGGCGAGCAGCCCATGCCAAAGCGCAACAAGTTTTCTCGAGTAGTGAGTATCTTGTTTCACAGTCGGTAAACTTTTTTCTAAGGTAGTATATTGCATGCTCTTTTCGACCAGACTCGTCATGCTGTCCCAGCACACACCCCATTGAATTATCTAACACTGTTAAGTACATTATCAAAGGTCTTTCTTAAATCGGCCACATCAGAATTAGAGGCTCTTGAAGGTATTCCTTGATTCTCGAAGGAAGTATGGCATTCGTCATACCATTTCACCACTTGATCTTTCTTCAGGAGTTTGAAGATTGGCTCACAAGTAGCAGTTAGATGGGAAATGAACCTAGCTATATGATTTAGGCGTCAATCCTCTGACTTCCTTCTCAGTGCAAGGAGGTGGCATCTCTTGTATGGCCTTGACCTTTGCAGGATCTACCTGAATACCCTTGTCACTGATAATGAAACCTAGGAGTTTACCAGACCTTACCCCAAAGGTGCACTTGTTCGGATTTAACCTCAGCTTGTACGTCTTCAACCTATCAAATAGCTTTTTAGATGATCAAGGTGCTCTTCCTCAGTTTGAGAATTGGCTATCATGTCATCAACATAGACCTCTATCTCATGGTGAATCATATCATGGAACAAAGCTACCATAGCTCGCTGATAGGTTGCCCCAGCATTCTTCAACCCAAATGGCATCACTTTGTAACAGAAAGTGCCCCATTGTGTGACGAAGGTTGTCTTCTCCATGTCCTCGGGTGCCATCTTGATCTGATTGTAACCATAGAAACTGTCCATGAAGGAAAAGGGCATGTGTTGTGCGGTATTGTCAACCAGAACGTCAATGTGAGAAAGCGGGAAGTCATCCTTGGGGCTCACCCTGTTTAAATCTCTATAATCCACACACATCCGTACCTTGTCGTCCTTTTTAGGCACCAGAACTATGTTAGCAACCCATTATGGATAGGATGTGACGGCTAAGAACCTAGTGTTGAACTACTTCATAACTTCGTCTTTGATCTTCTCTGACATTTCAGGGCGCATACGATGAACCTTATGTTTTACTGGAGGGAAGTCTTCTTTAGTTGGCAGACGATGAACCACAATATCCGTGTCTAGTCCTGGAATGTGTTCATATGACCAAGCAAAGATCTCGACATAATCATGCAACATCTGTATCAACCATTGTTTGACACTAAGCTCCAAATTTGCACCTATCTTGACTTCTTTTATGTCCTCTTCTGTTCCCAAATTCAATGTCTCAATTGGTTCTTCATGAGGCTGTATAACCCTTTCTTCCTGCTGTAATAGTCTGGCAAGTTCTCAGGGTACTTCACAATCTTCCTCACCTTCGTCCTCGGCTTGGTTGATCGGATTTTCAAAGTCATAACCGACAATAGCAGAACCGTTATCAATGGGATCCAAAGTGGATATAGATCTGCAGTTTGATACGTGAGTGTGTGTAAGAGCATAGTTGTATTGACAAAGTAAAAAGCATAAAAGAAAAACAAAGAGCGCAAAATTTGTATCCAAAATGTCCAATGCTTTATTAATGACATATGAGATTAAAACATGATAACCCTCACAAATAAACCATTGTGCCCCGGGTAAGACACATGGCCATAGAGTTTATGTTGTTTAGTTATTACATATCCGAAAACAAAAAAAGACAATTACTTCTGAATAAAAGTAATTGGTACAAAGTATTTAGTTGTCCAGTTATTGGGTCCACCGTTTGTAGTAGGAAAGATCCAATTATCTATGTCATAGTCACCATCATTGTCTTATAAAGCGTTGACCCCATGGTTACTGATGCATATGGGAGGTCCTCTAGCACGAGCACAATGGACAACCCTTTGAGCCCCTGAAGAGAAACCCGAGCCAAACTTATCAGATTTGTATGGAATGTCAGGGAGTTGGCCCAAAATGGTACACCCACCTTCTTCAATAACTGCTTTGGCATCCTTGAGAGAAGCCATTTTCAAGGGAGGTTTGGTGATCTTCGGTGGATTGGTAACAGGCTCAGTTGCAGCCATGGTCCGGGGCACCTCTTCGAAGTTCTGACAAGGGGTCTCGATGAAACCACCATCCATTTCCACATACCTAAAAGAGTTCAGGTGGCTTATTATGTATTCCTCTTCACCATGTACTGTGACAATTTTTCCTTTCACCGGGTACTTCATCATCTGATGCAGAGTAGACGTGACAGCTCCAGCCCCATGGATCCAAGGGCGACCCAACAAACAAGAATAAGACCGTCTGATATCCATCACGTAGAAGGTGGAGTCAAAGGTCTGAGAACCAACTTTGATGGGGATGTCCACCTCCCTGTGCACCATTCTTTTTGAACCATCGAAAGCCCTCACTACAATGTTGCTGAGCTTCAGAGTCAAACCTTCATAGTCTAATCGGTCCAGAGCCTTCTTGGGAAGCACGTTCAACGATGAATCGATATCTATTAGAACGTGGGCCAAAGTAGTTCCCCTGCATTCAATGGAGACATGTAGCACATCAATGTGTTTTCTTCCTCTGGGTGTCAGATCAGCATCAGAAAAACCCAAACCGTTATCAGCTGTCAAACTGGCCACACAATCTTCAAATTAGTCAGCGAAGGTTTCTTGTGGCACATGGGCGGTCTTGAGGAATTTCACCAACGCTTTTGCATGATCTTCAGAACACAATAGAAGGGCTAACATTGAAATCTTAGAAGGAGTCTACCCCAGCTGTTCGACCATATTGTAGTCGCTCTTTTTTATTATCTTCAAGATTTCTTCCATTTCCTTCTTGGAAGCCTCTAGAATAGATTCTGAATGTGCCTTCGTCTAGACAGGCTCAATCAATATGTCTTTGCCCCGAGTCTCGGCCGACTCGGTGATAGGGGTGGCAACATGGGTAACCACAGGAATTGAGGTGGTAGTATCAGCAGGAACAACAGTAGGAATGATCACAAGAACAATGACGGCTTTTGAAGGAGAAATCTCAGGGGAGAACACTCTACCACTTCTTGTTATTTTGCTGGTCCCAACGATGTTGCCAATGTCGGGATCAGTATTTTCAGAGACTTGGTCTTCAGCAGCCAACAGGTCTTGCTCGATGCCATGGTAATAGACGTCAGCCCCATAGTTCCAGGGAACAGCCTTGTCCGAGGAGTATGGGATTGGCCCTGGCATAATAATGATCATAGGAGCCAACTTCGGAGCAGATGTAATCCTAACAGGTCTTTTGGTGGAGACCCTGGGAGGATTGGCGGAAATTGTTATAATTGAAACATCCTTACAAGAAACAATTGTGATGGGAGTCTTCTCAAATAAGATCTCTTTATCATCCATCAGGCGCTGAACACCTGCTTTCAACAAATAGCAACCAGTCGATAGAGATAAACACGAGCAGAAATCTTCACCACATCCCAGAAATAAATCGGCTTGCAACAAATTCCACTTAACAGTCATGAGAGGAGTAACAAGTTCCTCAACAGAAGTAACAAATTCATCATCGTCAACAGCATTAACACCATGGCCGTGCTTGGGTATGGGAGAAGTTATAACATTGGGAACCTCAAGAGTGTAAAATTCAATCTCCTTCTCCTTAATAAGGTCTTGCACCTTGTTCTTCAAAGCCCATCAGTCATTTGTATCATGGCCTGGACTTTTTGAATGGTAATCACAGCGAGCGTTTGGGTTGTAGCAAGGAGATGCGGTGTTGGGATTCTTGGGATCTTCCCTCAAGGTAACTAGATTAGATTTTAGTAGGTGATGCAATACTTGAGACAAAGTCATATTTATCCGGGTGAATTACCTTACAGGTCTTTCTGCTCTAGGATGATTACTTCATTGTTGAGTAACTGTCGGCTTGGATATCATAACAGCCCCTACCGTTGGACGGTGCTCGGTTCTGCCCTGATTTCGTTGATTGTAAACAACACTGACCTCCTTTTTTCCTACGAAAGGTCTCTTTCCCGCACTTGAAGAGGCATCCTTCTGAATCTTGCCACTTCTAATCCAAGCTTCCACTCTTTCTCCCATCAAAATCAACTCAGTAAAGCCATTTGAGGAGCTTCCAATCAGATGATTGAAAAATGGACCAGATAGGGTACCTAAAAACATATCCACTAACTCCCTATCAGACAGGGGGGTTAGACTCTTCCTGCTAAGTCCCTTCACTTCTGAGAATAGTCTTTAAAACCTTCGCTCGAACCCATAGACATACTTTGGAGTTGTGTATGGGTGGGAGCAAGGTCTGCATTATAGTGATACTGCTTATAGAAAGAAGCAACCAGGTCTTCCAAGTTATGAATATTGGTGCCCTCCAGCTGATAGAACCACTCTAGCTGAGTCCCAGATAAACTATCTTGAAATAAGTGGACCCATAAGTCTTTGTCTGCCGTGTGAGGCTGAATCTTCCTCACATAAGATCAGAGATGCATCTTAGGACATGATACCCCATCATATTTAGCGAACACCGGAACCGTGAACTTCTGGGGGAGGACAACCCCAGAAACTACACCCAGTTCTTCAAAATCCAGTCCCGGTACCTTCTAGATTTCCATTGCATTCAAACGATCCTCTAGCTGTTTGTATTTTTCATCAGCAGAAGGATACTGCTCCTCATCATAGTCAGATTCATCATCAGATTCCTTTGGACTGGAGTCTTCCTCTCTTATTTCCTCTTCTTGATTGTCTCCTTCCTTTGATGAAGTTACCAGCTCAGAAGCTCGCCGCACTGGTCCTCTGATCCTTCTTTCCAAGTTCACCACACCAGCTGGTTTCTTTGGATTCTTCTTTTTATCTTTCAGCATGAGGGCTTTCAGATCTTCTTGCCCTTTAGCTAGAGCCACAATCATTTGCTGGAACTGGGCGTTTTGTGCTTGGAGATCCTTGATCTTTTATTCAAGATCCATTTCTTTACTTGCTGAAATAAACAGCGAAGAAGATAAGAACCCTGCTTTGACACTTGCTTATGTAATGAGATGCATGATATGCTTATGCAATGTTTTCAAGGACCTTATTGGATTTAATCTCTTTTAAACAAAACAAGAAACAAAACCTTTTATTAGCAAGTTTTTAAAGAAATAAAAGATTAAACATGGATAAATAATGAAAGGAAATTCCTAAGTCTCCCATGGGCGCTTCCTCTTGGTGTTGAGGTTCCTCTCTTCATGAAGTTGTTTTGTTAATTCCAGCACCTTCTTCTCACTTGCATAGAATTAAGCCTCAAAAGTATCTCGTTCTCCCTTGAGCTAGATCCAAGACTTTTGCAACTCTTCAAAGTTAGTTGGCATATCAGGATGGAGAATAATATGGGACTCGCCCCCTTGAACAATAGGTTCCAAGATCACCGGTAAGATGGAATCGTATGGCATCATAAGACTTTGGGCTCGAGCTCGCACCCATTTGAGGTAAGGTTCCAAAGGGATGGAGTTCTTGCGCCCAAAATTCCTACTATCAGTCTTCTTAACAATGCCCCAAGCGAGGATGAACCTCTGACGATAATTTTGCAAATCATCTGAGTAGTTGAACACAATACCCTGGATGAGCATATCTGGTGGACCATCTCTCCGTGCATAGCGAAACTAACGTAGTGCTAAAGAAGGGTTGTAGGTGATGCCTCCCCTAATGCCCAAGAGTGGCACATTAGGAACTTCTCTGCAGCGATCAATAAAAGAAATGTCCTCTTGAGAGCGAGGACACCAATGGATGTCAGAGTTAGAGAGAGACATTAGTCTTTAACTCCACCTTAAGCCTAAATCATTCTGCATTGTTGACCGAGGAAGGTGCGAAATAAACCACCTATATAGAAGAGGGGTGAAACACATGAGAGTTCCTCGCTTCTTCAGAGTATGAGTATAGAGAGAACGTAGGACATCCCCCAGCAATGTAGAAACCGAATTGTGAGCAAGAAAAACATTGATGGAATTCACATCTATAAATTGATCTGAATTAGGAAACAAGACCAACCCATAGATTAAGAGGGATAATACATCTTCGAAGGCATGATAACTCATAGCATCCAGGAAAATCTGAGCTTTCTTCATCAGGAAATTTGCAAGGAGACCCTTAGCTTCACTTTTTTTCCCAATTGGACTCAAAGTCAGATGGCTGCAAGTGTAAAGCTACGGCAACATCTTCAGAAGTTGGGTCTTGTTCCAAACCAGTAAAAGGTACTCGCTCCAATATAGGTAAACCAAGTAACTTAGAGAATTCCTCCAGTGTAGGCACTAATTGATAATATGGGAATGTGAATCAATGGTGCTTAGGGTCGAAGAACTGGAATAAGACACTCATCAAACCTTCATCAAACCCAATGGTAACCAAACTGGGTAAGTGACCATGTCTTTTGTGGAATAATGAATCCTCGGGAACTTTCAAGACTAATTCCTTGAGCTTGGGAGAAACTTCTATGAAGTGAATCTGGATGGTTTTTCTGCAACCTGGACTCATATCCTACAAAACAGCAAAGAGGTAAATCCAATAGGTACTTGAAATGATTAGTACATATGAATGTCATGATGTTTATGATGTCATGATTATGCTAAAAATCACAGATAAACACAAGCAAATCACACAATAGACCTTAGGTTCAAAGGCTTGCATGAGCTTTTAAGGTAAGTACCCTCTTGAATGTTCAGTTGGATCAACCTGTCCTATTAATAGTAACCGGGTTCTAAGGAGTCTCAATATCACTGACCTTCCCTTCAGAAATTATTTCAGCTCCGCACCGAAGTATTGCGGCCAAAAAATCCCGAAAGTCCATCCTCAATGAATGTAGTATCGAGTATCAAGCAATCTTCAGTCGGAACCAAAGCCGGTTAACTCACTACTTCCTAATGGCTAGGATGAGTCAATTAAAGGTTCTAAAGGTCAGTTAGCCCTTAGTGACACTATGAGGAAGCCTAATATTATCCTCGACTTACTCAAGGAACATTAGTATAATCCATTGTATCGCGCTAACGTAGCCACCACTTCGTCAGTATCAATCTACGCCGTACAACCTCCATGATTTATTATTACTTACCTAATAAGGTGCCCCAGATCCGGGTGTAGAATCTTTTAGTAACAACCCAAACAAGCCTTCAAAAGTAAAACAAAGCACAAAAATCAGTTTAAAAAATGAACTAACTCTAAGGTAAACCCCACTTTTTACGTTTCCCCGGCAGAGTCGCCAGTTCTGTGATACGGTGGAAGAACCAACTGTTTAATATTGGTTTGCATTTTGTATTTGCAAATGTGCGGTAATCAAGAGTCGCCACCGACTTTTCTTTTTTTCCAATAAAGGAAAGGGTGAAAAGAACATAAAAAGACCTTTTCGAGATATTTTATGAGTAAGGGGGTAGATTATGGAAAAGGAAGGTGTTAGTACCCTTTCCATTCGTGGTTTTCCATGGGCTCTTAGAGGTTTGTTCATTTTGAAATACCTTTGTGCTTTGTGTATTTGAAAATATTTTTGAAAACGCCTTAGTACGGCGAACTATGTAATGTTTCTCAAGATAGTAGAGAAAGTATACGAAGTGTTTTGAAATTGTTTTTGAAAAGTAATTTTCTGTGTAAGTGCAAAATGTTTGAGAAAACTTCTAACAACTATCTACTTTGTTACTCGAAAAGGGTCGTTCTTTTCCTCTTTTCCTTTAGGCAATGATATCCTACTATTAGCGAGTAGGTAGCCTTGTCGTTGGATGTTTGAGGGACATTCAAAGGGACATACAGTCATAATGGCAACATATGGAGACGCTTTAGCAATTTTGTTTAAGGGACGAGATCATTTACTGAAAGGAAACATCGTAGGGTCATCTAGGGACTATGATCTTTTGATTTTACGGGTCTTTGATAAAGCATCCCATTCTCGAGGGACATGACTGCTTTATTTTTCGAAAGGAAATCGAAGAGGAGATACCCTAGAGGTGCATATGTGTTAAGATTCATTTATTTTGTCTTTTTGTTAGGTGACATAACGTTTTAATTTACAGTCTTTCCATACACGCCTATTTACTAACAGTAATATATCAAAATAATAAAGCAGTAAATGTACGAAAAATAATATGCAGAAAAAACAAATCCTAAACTATTACACGACTTTGGAAGAGTTACATAAAAAAGAGTGCATGAAATAAAGTGCGGAATTTTAAATCTAAAACTATTACATCCATAAGCAGTTACAATATTTATATAAAATGCGAGAATAAAAAAATAACACGCACAAAATAAATATTACGTCTAAAAAAAACCTAAGAAAAGTTCTAAGTAAACAAGAAAAATATTTTTTTTGGTTTTGAGAGAAAAAATTAAATTAGTTTTCCTAAAATCTATTTAGAAAATAAACTAAACTTTTTGTTGTTTTTTATATTTATGAAAAGAAATATTAAAATTAAAGTAAGTCCTAAATTCTAGTTTACTTTTAATTTTGAAATAAAAGGGCTAAAGTTAATTAAATCATTAATTTTAGAAACTAATTATTTAATAAAAAACAAATTCCTAATTTTTTGTGATTTTTTACTGATGTTTATGATTAAACTAATAAAAGAGATGAATTTAATAAAATAATTAGACAAAAATGAAATAATAACAATTAAATGAAAATAAAGTTGGTCGGGTGTTGATCAGCAATTAAGGGGTGCTGATGATTTAGAAAATGTTAGGCCCAGAAGATGGCAAGCCTAGAGTCAGCGTGAGATTCAGTGCTGCTGACCTCCAGAGGATGTACAATGGATTTACATATTGAAGCGCTCAGATATGTATCAACCATGATCTGAAGGTGATAATTTGATGGTGTATGATGAGCGCCTGGCCATTGTACATATCAGATTTGCATAGAATATGTTAGAAAGAAAATGAAAATGCCTGACCTGGGATTTGAATCCCAGGTCCTCCATCCAGCGCATGCCTTCTAACTGTTCAATTTGGATAAAAGGAAAACTAACATTTTGAATCCTGTAATATTGTTAGTTTCAGAGCCAAACGAAAAGTGAATCTCTGGGCTGCTTCGATTTGCAAATTGTCTATGCCATGAGTTTCGATTTTATAAACCATTTACAAATAACAAGAGTAATACGAAAATGTAGTCCACATGAGTTTATATTATAGATTTAATAAGATTAAAAGCTTTTACCCACTGAAGACACTTCGATTTGGAATGTTGAATGTGGGATGGCTGATGCAAATTTTTGGGCTTTCTGGGAGGCAAGTTGTGTAGAGGTCCTTCGATAGACAATGTGTCCTTGGTGCAATATGTGTGTGTATTCATTTTTTGTGCCTCCTGTATAGTTTTTTCTCGTGTGTACGCCCATTCGATTTGTATTTAACATCTTGTATTTATAGATGGTGGAGGATACAAAGAAACATATCATTAAAGAACAGCTATTAACAGGGCTTTGAAAACAGAATCAGACACATTAAAATATTTTCATTTTGAGATATTGCATGACATTCTGGGATTCTGAATGAACTTGTACATGTCAACTTAGTGCTTTGTTTTAATTTAAAAATATTCAAAGTTTCCCTCTTCAGAGCCCCTTCAATCAGCCCTTGTTCTTGTGAGGATTCTAAGTCCTGATTCAAATTGTTCAGAACTTCCCTTATTAGAACTTCTTCGATCAACCCTTGTTCTTGTGATGATTCTAAGTCTTGATTCGAATTGTTCAGAATTTCCTTTATCATAACATCCTATATTAAGACACTTATGCACTGATATGCCAATTGAAGGATACTTCGTTCTGATGTCCTAATTGAAGGAAGTCTACTATTCCAATCAAAAGAAGCTCTGATGCTCCAATCGAAAGAAGCTATGATGTTCCAATTGAAGGAAGCTCTGATACTCCAGTAAAAGGAAGCTTAGACATTCCAATCGAAGGCAATTTTGATGTTCCAATCGAAAGACCCTCTGATGTTCCAATCGAAAGAAGCTCTGATGTTCCAATCGAAAGAAGCTCTGATGCTCCAATCGAAAGAAGCTCTGATGTTCCAATCGAAAGAAGCTCTGATGCTCCAATCGAAATAAGCTTAAATATGCCAATCTAAGGCAACTATGATGTTCCAATCGAAAAAAGCTCTGATGTTCCAATCGAAAGAAGCTCTGATTCTCCAATCGAAAGAAGATCTGATGTTCCAATCGAAAGAAGCTCTGATGCTCCAATTGAAAGAAGCCTAGATATGCCAATCGATGGAAATTTTGATGTTCCAATCGAAAACCCTCTGATGTTCCAATCAAAAGAAGCTCTGGTGCTCCCATCGAAAGAAGCTCTGATGCTCCAATTGAAGGACATTTCGTTCATCTTTAAATTTTAATTTCCTTAAGCAGATGTTGGCTACCACCCATGTAAAAGAAAATTTTGAAAGAAAATGAGAGGGCAAATTTTGGGGTACCACAAACCCAATCATATCAAGATCACACTAGGGTTTTATTATTCTACCTATCTTTAGGGATCACCAAGCACTTTGATTTGTGTATTATGGTCATATATGTCTTGTGTTGATTGACTTTTGACTAACCAATATAATTAATGTTTGTCTATAAATGATGATACTATAGGTGAGGGCAGAACACATTTCATCAGGGTAATTCATAGGTTAATGAGTTTATTTCCATGCTTTATTAAACAAAGATTCATTGAGATTTAAGCTTCATCATTGAGAGTGCTTTAGAATAATGTCATGACAAGGTCTACTATGATTAATCATGCTTCAATTGTCAAAGGAAGTCAAAAGATGCAAGAATTGATTGGAGAAGTTTGACCTAATTGGACAAGTTCTTGATTCCTTGATCACAAGTGCATAACTCTCTCAATTCTCAACATTTTGAAGTGGTTATTGTTTCTATAGGGTCTTATTATCATCCACAACAACTCCTCTTTACATAGAAAAAGTATTTGTACAAGAAAGATTGTCAAAATTGAAAGGGGTTCCCAAGCCATTTTGATGCTTTAGGAGTTATGGTTTTGGACTTATAAGGGCTATATATTGTCCATATTTTGAGATTTTTGATTGATTCCAAAGATATTCTTCTCTTTAAAGGGTTATCAACAAATCACTTCAAAGGTTTCAAGCAAATTTTGGGTGAAAGATCACTAATGATTGAGAAAGATTACAAGTCCTCTAGATAGGCCATCAAATTCCCTTATGTGACTTCAAAAATTCATAACTTGATCAATTTTTTATCTCCTTGAACCCACTATTTTTCCATAATTATTTTAAAGGTGTAAACTTCAACTCTTATTTTATGTGCAAAACTTGAAAATGGTTAGAAGATTCCTTAAGAGCTCAAAACATTATAGGTCACCTCATGGATTTTCATCAAATTCAAAGGATTATAACTTGTCCAATATTTGAAATTTTTTAGTGATGCAAGTTTCACAATACTCTTTAAGGAGTCCACTTCAAGCTATAATCATTTATTAAAGCAAAATTTGGAAGAATACCTTGTTTGGAATCAAAACATTATAGGTGATTTTTAAAGAAAAAACTTAGGATTTTTCGAAGTATAAAAGTCAACACATTTTTCTTGATTTTGACCAAGCACAACTTCTGGCTCAAGCATCCAAATGATCTCTTTCTTGGCACATTATAAAGAATGTTACCTCATATTTCTAATGCATCAAGAATCAGGTCCTAAGGTTCCCTAAATCGTGCACACCATGAGTTCAAAGTCAGCTACTTGAAATTGAATTTTCCTTCCAAATCAGAATTTTAAATCCATAATCTAGCTTCTAAACACCAAATTAGCACGCGTTTTTGACTTAAAAATGTTTAACCAAGTTCCCAAAGTTGAATTAAGGATCAAAACACAAGAGTTAGTCAGGTTTTGAGAAAATTCAAGTCACACTTTTTTCACTTTCGGGCTTCCCTCATTTTCCCTTCGAACCTCACTATTGCTTCCAACTCTTTTCACCATTCACTCTTCTATAAATAGTAGGACATATTGCATTCATTTCCTCAAGCTTGTCCAACAAAAATCACCCTGCCAAACTTTCTGCATAACACACTTTTCTGAGTTTTAAAATTCATCTTTTCTCGACTTTTCAATCCAATTTCTTTGTTGATTCTTTATCCTTGAACTTCATTGAAGCTAGCAGAAGAAGAACCAAGCCTTGAAGTGTCCTAAATTGTGCTAGTCAAGTCCAGTTTATGAGCAATTTTCTGTTACTTCGTTCAAGTAGAATTCTCAACCAAATTGAACCAAATAAATCCCTATTCTACTCCATTCATCCTACTGATTCTCACACTTCTTACAATTTTCATTTTCATTGAGAATTGAGAAAGATACTTGGAATTTTCGTGCTCGCTATTTTTTTTTGGTTTTCTCCAAATACAGCCTTGGAAAACTTATATAAATTTTGCGCGAGGGTACCATTAGAATCGTCTTGAAGAGACGAAACTAATGGTACCGGTCTGGTTCTCTAATTTTATAGTTTGTGAAACCCTAATTTAGGGCATCTGGAGGTTGAAGATGACCTATGTGTCGTGCTTCAGCCAATGATAGCGTGACATGTGATTTTTTTGAATCTTATCCAGTGCACTTTTCTTACTATACACGCGTTTTGAGGACCACTGGATCTGATTACTTTTATTAGTTTGACTCTATCCAATGCGTGCAATTTTTTGTTGCTTTTAATTATTAAAAAATGATTTGGTTTGATTTCCAAAGATGACCATATTGTGCACAGTGTGTCAGATCCCTTGGATCTGCTTACTAACATGTTTTGATATTAATCTAATGGTCCATATTTTTTTGAATTTATTTTTATTTTCTGGTTTTTTTATATTTAATTGTTTTGAACTTCAAAAAATCAGGGAAAATTCATTTCTGACTCAAAAATTATGAAAAAATTTACAAAAATATTTTTAAATATTCTCTTTCTAATTTTTATTTTTATATAATTTTATTTTCATATTTTTTATTTTTTATGATTTTTTCTTTTTGTTTGACTTGTTTTTTAATTGTTTAAAAATACTTTTTGCCATTTATTAAATTCTCAAAAAATTTATCAAGATCATTTTCTTTATTTCTAACTTTCTAGAATTGTTTTAGAATTTTATTATGATTTTTACTATTTTTCAATCATTTTTTCACTTACTTGAGTGATTTTAAATAATTTAAAAAATAATTTTCTGTTCTAAAGAATTACCAATTTTTTTGTAAAAAATACTTGAGATTACCTCTGACTTTTCTATGTTTTCTTTTAAGTTTTATTTGATACTTTGAATATAGTTTGTCATTTTGCCTTTTATTTTCACTTAAAAAACAATTTCAAAATCATTTTCTTTTTTTTTATTTTGCTTATTAAATGCAATTTTATTTTTGAATATATTTTGGCTGAGCTTGAACTATGTGATTTTTAATCATAAGCTTCATTAACATCATTGGATCTTGGGTGTTTGAGTTTAACTCCACCAAAATGGATGAATGATTTTAATGATAGTTTGATTAAAATATTTGATTCAAATGTTTACCCTCCCTCTTCATCTTATCTCTTTCTTACTTGTGCTACATGTTGTTGGAGAATAATCTACATATTATTTCTCTAAACATATGTTGCAGAGATTTCTATTGACCGACCTCAAAATAGGTGCGACTTCTATATAAATTCACTTACGATTGCTTAACATAGCGTTAAATTTTGTCTAGATTCGAGAAATGACCATTTGTGGCCCAAACCTATGTTTGCAAGCCCAAGTATGTTTAATTTGAAACCTTAGATCCAATAACCTTGAGGTTCATTGTAAGGAGGCTCAAACACCTTTCTTCGATGTTCATTCTGGAAAATATTCTTCAGATACAGTCGACCATTGACTCATTCTGATATTTCTATTAATGGTTACCTTTGGATGGCATCTATAAGCCCATCTCTGACGACTTACCATCATCTCTCCAAATGGCATCTTTAAGCCCATTCTCGGTATAATCAACCAACAATGTTACTTCATGCACATGCAAGTGAAAATTTTTGGGCACTTAAGTGTTCAATCATCTTCTACCTTCAAGTCACGAATGACGGACATGCCAATCTAACTCTTCAGGTTTAAGAAGATTGAACTGGAGCAGGTTATAATCTCGTTCAGACCTTAATACGTCTCGCCCTTCTCTTAACCGAACACTTCATTCTTACAAAATAATTTTTACTCGGGGGGCTTATGTACATTCCGAAAATATTAGTCTGACAGGGTTATAAAGTCGTCTAGAAAGGGAATAAAGTGAGCGTCTAAATCTTCAAGAACGAATAGTACCCGGGTCGAGTAGTAACTCGACATTAGGGTCGAGAATGGTTGTCATCATATCTGGGTATGAGCCCATCTACGCTACCATCCTAGATATGGCATGTAACAGTAGCTCATCTGCTCGTAGCTGACTAGCATCCTGGCGCATTAAAGTTTATAATAATTGTGGATGCATTAAACTCAACATTACATAACTTTGAACGCTTACATTCATGGTGACACCGACAATTATACAACTATGAAGTCCAAAAGTCACCCCTTGATTGGGACTCTTAATGGCGCAAAGGGAAGACAATAAATAGGGGCTCCCTCAGAGAGATAAGCAAGACATTCATCTTGGGACAATATGCATCATTATTGTAACTCTCAAATCCCTCAAATAATCTACAAAAATCTACACATTACGGCTCTCTCTATATCTATAGAGAAGCTACTCATTTATTGTTTTTACGCAAGATATATATATATATATATATATATATATTCCAGTCAAAATTGAGTATATATTTTTGAAATATAGATTTATATTTAATTTTTTAAGTTGTTGTTTTATAAGTAGTCAACATTAAATTTGGACAAACCATGATGTGATACAGTGGGAAAACTGACTTGAAGATTTTGCGTTTGATCACAAATGTTGCGGTTAGCAAGAGTCGTCACCGACTTTTCTTTTATCCAAAAGGAAAGGTGAAAAAGCACAGGAAAGACCTTTGAGATTGTTTCTTGAGTTCGGGGGGTAGATTATGAAAAGGGAAGGTATTAGCATCCTTTTCATCCATGGTTTTCCATGGGCTCTTAGTTACTTTCTAGATCACTTTCTTTTGTTTGAAATTTTGCTTTGTGTGGTTTTGAAAGTATTTTGTAAAGAGGCCATTGTTTAGGAAATCTTTGTAATGATTCTCGTTCGTAAGAATGTATACAAAGATGTTGATCTTTTGAAAATGTTTTCAAGTTTGTAAGATGTTTTGAAAGTGTAGGTGCTTGTTTTGAAAATAGAAATGATGTTTGTTTGAAATTAAGCAAGTAATTTGGAGCATTCTACCTACTCAAAAGTATTTCTTGTTCATTTTCCTTTTCCTTTGACATTGTTATCTTACCATTGATTTGGTAAGTAACCCTATCTTTGGATGTAAACAGGACGGGCGTGGGTCATCGTATAACTATGATTAGCAATATCAAAGTATCTTAGCATTCTCTTTAGGGACTAAGATCATTTGAAAGGCAACTTTGATAGCGTCATCGAGGGACTATGATCTTGTATTTGCTTGTTTTTGCTAAGATACCTTACATGCGTAATATGGCCATTTTGTAAAGGCAACCAAGTGGAATTACCCTAGGGGTATTTGTGTACAAGTTTATTATTTGCATGCTTGTTTTTGTCTTGAATTAAGGTTTTCTAAGCATTGGTTTTAGTCTTTCCATACAACCCCTAATTACTAGCATATCATGTATAAAAGCGATAAATTGCATAATTTAAAGTTACTACGCTATTACAACATTGGTGGGGAGGGGGTGTACAAATTGAATGGGGATTACAAAAAATATAAACCTAGTTAGTCTATTACAACCATATTGAATTGGTATCAGTGTACAAGGAAATTAAATAAATACAAAGTATAAAATGAATAAATGTATAAAAATGCAAAATGTGAAGTAAATGGATATATGTTTGGATTTTTTTAGAGAAAAGGGATTTTGTTTTAACCTAATTAATTAAATAAAATAATTAGTTAAATTTAAATTTATTAAGAAAAGATTTTGAATAAAACCCTAATTCTATTTAGTTGATTAAAAGAAAATAAGTTTAGAAAAAGTATTTTTTTAGTATTTTTATGTCTTGAAAATATTTATAGTATTATAAAATATTTTTGGCCTTTTTTGTATTAAAATAATATATTTTAATAGGTGTAAAAAGAAAAATAAATACTAACCTAATTTTAATTTAATTTACAAGATGATTTGTGAAAAATAAATAAAGTATAGTTAATAAAAATATTTTTTGTGAGAAAAAATAAAATAAACTAAGTTAAAATGAAAATCTAATTTTTTTAACATTTTTTATGATTTTTAATATTAGTAAAAATAATTAAGAAAACAAATGAAATAAAAATAAGAAAATAAAAATAAACTGGGTCAGGGTGCAAATAGCCTGCAGGGGGGTTAGTAAGCAAAAATAAAATAATCACAAAAGAGGCCCAACAAAGCCCAAGCGCCTGCAAAAATTTGAATGGTGCAAAAGTATGAAACAAAACACAAAAGGGTACCACTGGGCTCAAACCCATGTCCCAAAGGATACATGCACGCGATTCTACCACTGGGGTGGTTATACATCCGTTAACATAGGAAAATCAATAAATATGTAAGACAAAACGCGCCCTAATGACTTCATCTTTAACCTCTAGCCAGACCAACTGTAACTTGCTCATTTCTCATAAAAAATGAAAACTGTAAACATGAAACTTGTAGCAAATTTTCTCACGATTTCGGAAGTGTAAAGCATTAAAACTATAGATCAAAGATAAGCATGAATTTTAATGGCCCTAATCTAAACCCTAAAAATCTCAGAAATTTCAATTTCAAAATTCTCTAAGCTCAAGCAAAATTAATGGAAACTCTGGACATGGTTAGCTTTAGGGCAATGATATCTATATATTTTGTTCACAAATAAACTATTGATGATGCCTGTATGAAGAGTTCAAAGTTGAGAAAACTTACCTCAAAACTGGAAATTGTGTTTTGAGTTTGAGCTTGTTTCAAGTGATGGTAATGATCAGGTTAGCTTCCTTGAGGTCCCAGGAAGCTAATGCAATGATTAGATTGAACAATGGATGGCTGAAATGGTCTGGAGAAGTCAATATGCAAAGCTGAGTTTTTGAAAATTGAGGATGGTGTTAATGGTGTTATAGTTCTAAAACAGGGTGTGTGATCAACTCTATATGATGTTTAGAAACTTTAGAAACCAAAAGTCCAAGAAAAGCACGAGTAGATTGTGAGTTTCAAGTTTTTGGTCAGTTTGTGTGAAAATGGAAGTGTGAACTATGATTCTAAGTTCTAGGTTCTTTCAAGGCTTAAGAATTCGTGTCTTTGGTGCAAATAGTTTCTGTATATATAAACAAAAGTGTTTGAGAGATTTGGACAATCAGGAGTACAAGTTCTTAGCTTTTGGCTAGGTTACTTGATTTTAAAGAAAAGAGGGAAACAAGTTCCAAGAAGAGGTACAAGCATGAAATGGATGATTGTAAGTGTTTGAAACACTTCTCATGAGTTATAGGACCTGTTTGATCAGAAGAGAACAAGTGCAAGGCTCAAGAACAAGTTTTGTACAAAAAGTCACTTTATCCAAATGGCAATGTAACCTTTCTTCCAAAAATAGATAAAAAGCATGTCCATGCATTGAATGGTTGAAGTGAAGCCTCTAACAGCTGTGTAAACCATTAATTATGTAGTGCCTAACAAGTTTGAGGCCTGCAAAGTAGTGTTTATGCAGCATGGTTTGAATTTGAATTTTGTTCATCACTAAAATGACTTGTAATTAAAGTGATAAAACCCTAACTTCTTCTCTTCGATTCTCCCTACTCAAGAATGATCTCAAGGAGTTCTTGGAAATTTTGGAAAGATTGCAATGTTCTCTACAATCCATATTTAAATTTATTTTTAAGATTACCCTTGGAACTATATGAAAAAGTGTCATGAAGTTGGGTCAAAATCCTGACCAAATTAGGGCAAAATTTCACTAAGTGTTTAGTTTCATGACCATATGTTCATAAAATTATAACTTGAGATACAAGCATTTTTGGAAGGAGTTATGTAAAGAAAAGTTATATATTTCATGGAGATCTACAACTTTCATGTTGGAAGTTTCTATTGAATCATCTTGCATCATGGTGAAAATTTTGCTCAATGTTATGAAAAAACATGAAATTTCCAACACAGAAAAATTTCTAATTTTAGAAATTTTGACTTTTCAAAATGAAATCTTGACTTTTTGATTTCTTGATTTCTTGATGAATAAGTTTCATATTTTGACATGTTTTGATGAATTATGATCTTTGGCACTTGAATTTGACCAAAAAGCCAAAATTTAACTTTTCAGTATACAGTTGACTTTTGATCAGTTGACTGCAAAATTCATTTGTCAATCCAATGGACTTGCAATGTTTTGAACCATGTAATTAGGTCAAAATGATGCAATTGGACTCTTAAGATCATGTCTTAAACCAAATGACCATTTGCTAGGTCAAAAATCAGAAATTTCCCTTTCCTAGTCAAAACCCTAATTTTGACCATTTTGCCCTTTTGGAGATTTGATCAAATTTCTTGAGGAATTATGGTCCAAAATTGATCAAATGATACATATGAGTTTTAAATGTTTATGTGGACAAAAAATTATGAAGTTTGACTGTAAATTGGCCATGGTTGACTTTTTCCCCAATATAGCTGATTTTTAGATCAACTGCTCAATTGACTAAACAAAAATGTGATCCAAGGCTTGAAACTTGACATGAGTAATCTTGGGGGTCTATAATGATCCATGAAAGTCATATGGGGCATTGAAGGTTCAAAAATCCTTGTGAAAACTCAAACCCTAATTTTGGTCATCAGTGTTTTAAGGAGGTGTCTTGAGCTAATCAAACCCTAGTGCAGTCTTGAGCTAATAAGATCTTGTGAGCAAATTCTTGATAAGTGAGAGGGAAAATTTTAGGGTACAACAACTTCCCCTATTTAATCTTCTTAATCCTGAAGATTTAGATTGGCGAGTCTTCTCCATTCGTGAATCGAAGGTGGAAGATGATTGGACACTAAAGTGCCTAGAAATTTGCACTCGGTGATGTGATGTTTGAGGGAACGGGCTTAAGGATGCCATTTGGAGAGATGATAGAAAGTTGTTGGAGATGGGCTTGTAGATGCCATCTAGAAGTGATTGTTGAACTGTGTTTGTAATCTGAAACTGAATGAGTATCAAAATAGCGTCTGTGTCTGGAGCGTATCTGAACTGTATCTGAAAGAGACTCTGAATGAGCATCAGAATGGCGTCCATGTCTGGAGCGTATCTGAAGTGTATCTTGAGAATTGCATCTGAATGAGTATCAGAATAGCATTCGTGTCTAGAGCGTATCTGAACTGTATTTGAGAGCTAAATTTGAATGGGTATCAGAATGGCGTCCGTGTCTGGAGCGTATCTGAATTGTATCTAAGAGCTGAATCTGAATGAGTATCAAAATGGCATCCGTGTCTAGAGTGTATCTGAACTGTATCTGAGAGCTGAATCTGAATGAGTATCAGAATGGCATCCGTGTCTGGAGCGTATCAGTATTGTATCTGCAAACTTTGAACATTGTTAATGGTAGCTGTTAACATTATCTTGAAAAGAGGTAAAATGTTAGCTAAAATGCAAAGTCATGTTGTATGAAATGCATGGTATAATGCATTCGTGTTATCAATGTTTATGATATATGGATACGATGTATGTGTATGTGAGCTAATTTGCTGCACTGCTTGTTGGACTAGGGGAAGATAAATCCCTGAATGTTGTTGTGGATATGTAAGTCTTTATGTTGTGAAGTCGAAGTGTTGATGAATTTCCGCTTAGAGAAATAAACTCTGTTGTAAGGGAAATGCCATATACTGCCCATAAAATCCTATTGAGGAATCCGGAGAAATTGAACGACTTCTACTGGGGATTGATAAATGGAAGCTCTGTTCCGCTGGGGATTAAACTGCATACTGCGGGGATTTTATGGAAATAGTTTAGAGAGATTTCCCTATCCCTTAAAGCCATCAGTGATCGTCTTTCTATTTTGTTTATTTGTAAACAGTAATTATATTCAAATGCATATGTTCAAAAATAATTCATTGGACGTTTTCGTAAACAAAACAATAGAGTAAAGAAAAACAGATAGTTTTGCACTTTCAAAGGGATATCTTTGTGTTGACTTTGAGTAAGTATTTTTGTACAACAAGACAAACATTCTAGTAAGAGAATTTCGTCGTAAAAAATGGAAATTTTGATACAAAGAAAAGATAGCTATGTGAAATAATCCCATGGGGTTCCCATTCTGATATAGCCTTCATGTCTCTGAGCATCTTGTCTATTTGTTGCCTCGTCCGAAGATGATTGAATTGATCAGAACCTCTGAGTTTATCAGTGGAAGCCAAAGGTTGTCCGTACGGTGATCCAACGGGACATAGTCATACACTTTAATTCCCTAACTTTTTCCTGGACCGTCCTTTCGGGTTTTCAGTCCACCAGGAAACCCCTTTTTGCCCAAGCCGCCCTTTCGGGTTTTCAACTTGCCGGCTGTACATATTTTTTTGTTTTATCCCTAATTTTTGCCCGAACCTTTTTGGTTCGTCGGGATACCCTTGTTTTTCCTAGGTGTGTCATCCTAGCGGGTCTCTTATGCATAGTATCTTTTGACTATGTCTGCATTCGCAAGGTGCGGCAGGTCGTCTCCATCCATGGTGGTCAAGATCATTGCTCCACCAGAGAATATGTTTTTTATTACAAATGGTCCTTTGTACGTAGGAGTCCATTTTCCCCCGGGGTCACCTTGCGGTAGTATGATACGTTTGATCACCAGATCTCCAACTTGATACACTTGGCGTCTGACCTTTTTGTTGAAAGCCTTGATCATCCATTTTTGATACATTTGACCATGACAGACAACAGTAAGCCTTTTCTCGTAAATCAAGTTTAGTTGATCAAGTCGAGTCTGGATCCAATCTTCTTCATTCAACCATGCATCCTTCATAATTCTTAGAGAGGGGATCTGGACCTCAATAAGCAAGACGGCCTCCATGCCGTATACCAGAGAATAGGGTGTTTCCCCGGTAAATGTGCGAGCTGTGGTATGATATCAATGGAGAGCGAATGGTAGCATCTCATGCCAGTCTTTGTATGTGACAATCATTTTCTGTATGATCTTTTTAATGTTCTTATTTGCGGCTTCGACAACACCATTCATCTTCGGCCGGTAAGGGGAAGAATTGTGATGTTGGATCTTGAATTGCTTGCACAGGGCGGTGATCATAGTATTGTTCAGGTTTGTACCATTTTCTATAATGATCCTCTCCGGGATATCGTACCGACAAATGAGATTTTGTTTAATGAACCGGGCTACAACATTCTTGGTCATGGAAGCGAAAGAGGCTACCTTGATCCACTTTGTAAAATAGTCAATGGCCACTAAGATGAAGAGATGTCCATTGGAGGTTGTTGGCTATATTTCCCCTATCATATCAATCCCCCACATAGAAAAGGGCCAAGGAGCCATCAAGACGTTCAGAGGAACCAGAGGTACGCGCACCTTGTCAGCATAGATCTAACACTTATGGCAAGTTCGAGAGTGTTGATAGCAATCTGCTTCCATGGTAGACCAGTAATAGCCTGCCCGTAGGATTTTCTTTGCCATCGTATGCCCACTGGAATGGGTGCCAAAATTGCCTTCTTGTAATTCAGCCATGATCCTTTCAGCTTCAACCTTGTTTACGCACCGAAGTAACACAGAGTCATGGTTGCGTTTGTAAAGAATGCCATTACAAAGGAAGAATTTAGCAGAGAATCTCCTTAAGAACTTCTTATCATTGACTGAAGCTCCTTCTAGATATTCTTGAGCCTTGAGATACCTCTTGACTTCGTGAAACCAAGGCTAGTCCACTACTTCTTCAGTATTAATCTCGTGACAGTGTGTTGGTTCATCCATTCGTTCAATGGTGATCTGGGGGGCCTCGTTATCTCATTTAAGTTTAAACATAGATGACATTGTGGCTAGTGCGTCTGCTAGCTGATTTTCTTCTCGCGGGAAGTGCTCGAAGTTAATCTTCTCAAAATGTGGGAGCAATGTCAAAACATGTTCTTTGTAAGGGATAAGGTTAGGGTGTTTTGTGTCCCATTCCCCTTTGATCTTGCTAATGACCAAAGCTGAATCTCCGAATACATTCAAGGATTTGATCCCCAAGTCTATGGCAGCGTCGAGACCAAAGATGCATGCTTCGTATTCTGCCATGTTATTTGTACAATTGAAGTAGAGCCTTGTAGTAAATGGAGTATGACACTCTTCAGAAGATATGAGTACAACACCAATACCATTGCCGAGTGCGTTACATGCCCCATTAAAAACCAGGGTCCATCTGGATCCTTGTTCAGGTCTGTCATATGGCCTGAATTCTTCATAGTTGTTTACTGTCATGATGTCTTCATCTGGGAATTAGAACTTCATGGACTGGTAGTCTTATACAGCTTGGTGAGCAAGGTGATCATCTAGTACACTTCCCTTTATTGCTTTCTGGAAAGTGTACTGTATGTCATATTCTGTCAGGATCATCTGCCATCTCGCTATTCTCCCAGAGAGAGCAGGTTTCTCAAAGATGTATTTTATTGGATCCATTTTAGATATCAACAAGGTAGTATGAGTCAGCATATACTATCTTAGTCGGCGAGCAGCCCATGCCAGAGCATAACAAGTTTTCTTGAGCAGTGAATCTCTTGTTTCCCAGTCGGTAAACTTTTTTCTCAGGTAATAAATAGCGTGCTCTTTTCGGCCAGACTCGTCATGCTGCCCTAATACACACCCCATTGAATTTTCCAAAATAGTCAGATACATGATCAATGGCCTTCCCTCGACTAGTGGCATCAACACAGAAGGCTCTTGCAGGTACTCTTTGATCTTGTCGAAAGCAGTTTGGCATTTATCATTCTATTTGACTACTTGATCTTTCTTCAGTAGTTTGAAGATTGGCTCACAAGTAGCTGTCAGGTGAGAAATGAATCTGGAAATGTAGTTTAAACGTCCCAAGAATCCTCTGACTTCCATCTCGGTACGAGGAGCAGGCATCTCTTGTATCTCTTTCACCTTGGCAGGATCTACTTCAATACCCTTATTGTTGACGATAAAACCTAGGAGCTTACCAGACCTTACTCCAAACGTGCATTTATTTGGGATCAACCTCAGCTTGTATTTCTTTAGCCTCTCAAACAGTTTCTGTAAATGATCAATATGCTCTTCTTTAGTTTGAGACCTAACTATCATGTTGTCCACATAGACCTTTATTTCGTGATGTATCATGTCGTGAAATAGAGCTACCATGGTACGTTGATAGGTTACCCCAGCATTCTTCAGTCCGAATGGAATTACCTTGTAGCAGAATGTTCCCCACTGTATGACAAAAGTTGTCTTCTCCATATCCTCAGGCACCATTTTGATTTGGTTGTATCCTGAGAAACCGTCCATGAAGGAAAACACTTTGTGCTGTGCCATATTGTCAACTAGAATATCAATGTGGGGAAGTGGAAATCATCCTTAGGGATTTCCCTATTCAAATCTCTATAGTCCACGCACATTCGTACTTTGCCGTCCTTTTTGGGTACGGGAACAATATTGGCAACCCATTGCGGATAGGAGGTGACGGCCAAGAATCTAGCATTGAATTGCATCATGACTTCTGCTTTAATCTTCTCTAACATGTTAGGTCACATACGACGAACCTTTTTCTTTACTGGTGGGCATTCCTCTCTTATAGGTAGACAATGTACCACGATATTTGCATCAAGTCCTGGCATGTCTTCATACGACCAGGAAAAGACCTCAACATACTCGTGTAACAACTGAATCAAACGCTCCTTGACACTTGGTTTCAAATTGGCACCCACCTTGACTTCCCTTTTGTCTTCTTCGGTACCTAGGTTAATTTTATCCACTGGTTCCTCGTGGGGATGAATGATCCTCTCTTCTTGTTGTAGTAATCTGGCAAGTTCCCCTGGTACTTCACAATCTTCCTCACCTTCGTCTTCGGCTTGGTAGATTAGATTATTAGAGTCACAAAAGGCTATAGCAGAACCGTTACCCATGGGATCCCGAATGGATGTAGACCTGCATTGTGAGTGTGAGTGTGTGTAAGGGTATAGCTATCTTTGAAAGAAATGAAAATGTAAAAAAGAAAAACAATGAGCACAAAGTTTGTATGCAAAAACATCCATGATTCATTGATGTCATATGGAAATGAGATAATAACCCTTACAAATTGACCATTGTGCCTCGGGTAAGACACAAGGTTTTAAGAGTCTGAATTGTTTTAATATTACAGATCGAACAAAATGTAAATACAAATTACTATGGGATAAAAGTGATTGGGACGAAATCTCTAGCCTCCCAGTTGTTGAGCCCTCCACTGACAGTTGGGAAAATCTAATCCTCTAGGTTGTAGCTGTCTTCATCATCTTCTACTGCATTGACTTCACGGTTGCTGATCTTCAATGGTGGTCCTCTAGCACGAGCGCGGCGTACAACCTTCTGGGCACCTGAAGTGAAACCCAGGCCAAACTTATCAGATTTGTATGGGATATCTGGGAGTTGTCCCCAGATAGTGCACCCACCTTCTTCTATCACTGCCTTGGCATCCTTCAAAGATGACATCTTGAGTGGAGGCCTTGTGATCTTGGGAACTTAAGACACAACCTTGGTTGCTGCCACATCTTGCAGGACTTCTTCAAAGTGCTGGAATGGAGTTACAATAAATTCACCATCTAATTCCACATATCTGAAGGAATTGAGATGCCTGATCATATACTCTTCTTCTCCATGAACGGTGATGATCTTCCCTTGAATTGGATATTTCAGCATTTGGTGCAACGTAGGAGTAACATCGTCGGTATTGTGGATCCACGGTCGGCCTAACAAGCAGAATATGAAGGGCGAATATCCATTACATAAAAAGTTGAATCAAATGTTTGGGTTCCAACCTTTATGGGGATATCTAATTCCCCATGCACCATCCTTTTTGAGCCGTCAAACGCCCTCACTACTATGTTGCTTGGTTTCAATGTCAATCCCTCACATTCAAGCCTATCAAGAGCCTTTTTAGGCAATACATTCAGAGATGAGCCAGTGTCCACCAAAACATGACCCAAGGTCGTGCCCCTACATTCAACTGAGACATGAAATGCCTCATTATGCTTCCTTCCTCTTGGCGTTAAATCAGCATCTGAAAAACCTAAACCATTATCTGCAGTCAAGCTAGCTACGTAGTCTTGGAACTGATTGACATATGTTTCTTGGGGTGCATGGGCAGTTTTCAGGAATTTTACCAAGGCTTTTGCATGCGCCTTGGAACATAGCAATAAAGCCAACATGGAAATTTTTGATGAAGTTTTCCCCAGTTGCTCGACTACATTGTAGTCGCTTCTTTTTATGATCTTTAGGATTTCCTCCATCTCCTTACAGGATGTTTCAGGAATAGCCAATGATTGTGCCTTCGTCCGGACAGGCTCAATCAGAATACCTTTACCTCGAGTCTCGGTTGACTCGGCAGCAGGAATATCAGTAGGAGTGATAATAGGGATTGTAACAACTTTGTCAGCAGGAGTATTAGTGGAGATGATTGTAGAATTGGGAATATCCTTTGGAGGAGCAACAACAACAGGAACGATTACGGATCCAAAAACTGCTTTTGGGGGAACAATTTCTGGAGAGAATATCCTTCCGCTTCGAGTAATCTTGCTAGTCCCTGCAATATTATTGATATTGGAGTCAACCTTCTCAGAACTTGAATCTTCAGCAGCTGGCCAATCTTGCTTGATACCGTGGTAGTAAACATCCCCTCCATAATTCCATTGTACGGTTTTGTCTGACGAATACGGGATTGGTCCAGGCATTATAATTATCAAAGGAGCTACTTTTGGAATTGATGTAATTCTAACGAGTCTTTTGGTGGAGACCTTGGAAGAATTGGTAGAAATGGTAACGATGGAAACATCATTATAAGGAACAGGTGGAACAGAAGTCTTTTCGAACAAAATTTCCTTATTGTCTATTAGGCACTGAACGCCTGTTTTCAACAAAGGACAACTGGTTTGTGAGGACAAACAGAAATGACACCTTTCATCACAGCTTGGGAATACACCGACATTCAATAAGTTCTTTTTAATAATCAGGAGTGGGGTTATAAGTTCATCAACTAAAGTAACAAACATATCTTCCTCAATGGCGTTGGTATTATGGCCGTGTTTGGGCATAGAGGCAGAAATGACATTGGGATTTTCTGGCGCATCAAATACAATCTCTTTGTCTTCAAGGAGGTCTTGTACTTTGTTCTTTAGAGCCCAACAATTATTAGTGTCATGGTCGTGACTCTCAGAGTGGTATGCACAACGGGCATTAGGATGATAGTGAGGAGAGGTTGTGTTAGGATTCTTTGGAGCTTCTTTCAGGGTCACTAGGTTGGATCTTAACAAATGTGGCAATACTTGAGATATGGTCATATTAATTCGGGTGAATTGTCTGACTAGTCTTTCCATTCTTGGTTGGTTGTTTCTTTGCTGATCAGGCGCGGGTTTAGGAATCATAACAGCCCCCACCATTGGACGGCGTTCAACCCTATCTTGATTTCTCTGAGGATATACAGCAACCACTTCTTTCTTTCCGATGAATGGCTTCATTACAGCAGCATAGGATGCATCATTTTGAATCTTTCATTCTTTATCCCAGCCTCTACTCTTTCTCCGGTCAATATCAATTCAGTAAAACCTGCCGATGAACTCCCAATTAAGTGATTAAAGTAGGGACCAGAGGTGCCCAAAAACATGTCTACCAACTCTCTTTCAGATAGGGGAGGTTAAACTCTTCCGGCTAAGTCCCTCCACCTTTGCGCGTAGTCCTTGAAGCCTTCATTTGAAACCATGGCCATACTCTGGAGTTAAGTATGGGTAGGCGCAAGATCAGCGTTGTATTGGTATTGTTTGTAAAAGGCAGCAACAAGATCTTCCTAGTTATGAACATTGGCTCTTTCTAACTGATAAAACCAATCAAGTTGAGTTCCAGACAGACTGTCTTGGAAGAAGTGTACCCATAAGTATTTTTCAGCGGTATGGGGCTGGATTTTCTTCACATAGGACTGAAGATGCATTTTAGGGCATGAAAATTCGTCATATTTGGAAAACACAGGTACTTTGAATTTTGGAGGAATGACAATTCTCGATACTAACCCCAACTCATCAAAGCCCAATCCAGGCACTTTTTGGATTTCCATTGCACTCAACCGCTCTTCTAAATGCTTATACTTGTCGTCGACCGGAGGGTATTGTTCTTCAGAACAGTCTTCTTCTTCTGACTCTGACTGGACAATTGTTTCTTTGCCTTTCTCATCTTGATTGTCTTTCTCACCGGATGTCGTTGCAAAGTCTAAGACCCTTCTTGTTTTCCCTTGGAATCTTCTTCCCATGTTTAGAACTCCGGTTATCTTCTTCGTCTTCTTTTTCTTCTCCTCAACCAGCAAGGTCTTCAACTCTTCTTTTCCTTTGGCTAGAGTTAAGAACAATTGTTGGAAATGTGCATTCTGAGCTTGGAGGTCCTTCATCGTTTACCCGAGATCCATCTTACTGAAATAAACAATAGAGAGATGAGAAGACTTGTTGCAAGAAACCTGCTTATGTTATGATGAATGGTAAATGCATATGAAATGATTTCAAGGATTTTAAGATTCAAATTTGTTTTAGACAAAAAGGAAACACACGTTATATTAATAAGTTAAAGCTTGAGTACATTAGTGCCTCCTTGGGAAAAACATATACAAAAACTCTAAGATAGAAAGTTAGTATGCATCCTCTTTGGTGCAATGTAGGCATTCGGAGTCTGCTCCTCGTGAAGTAGCCTAGTGAATTCCAAAACCTTCTTCTCGCTTGCGTAGAATTGGGCTTCGAAAGTATCTTTCTCCCCTTTGAGTTGTATCTCTATGACTCCTTAGGTTTTTGGTGAGATCTTGCATATTCCTTTCACCTGAAGCTCCCTATATGATCCTGAAACCGAAATATGGGATGGCTATACAAAAAAGGGATTCTTTTACAGCATAGGGCGGTTAAGTGAAGCAGAATTTCGCGCCAAACAGATACGTGGTCTTGGCGGAGTAATTCCTTCCAGATATTCTTGGAGTGCAGGTAACCTCTATATAAACGATCGTTTATTTCATTATTTCTTGATCTATATACTTTTCCCAAGGGCTGGAAACCATTGCACGGTTACCGACTTCGAAATGCAGCTTATATATGCAAGGAAGAAAGGAGTTAATGTCAACTGGGCAAGAATGATGATGATGCATATGCTAAGAGTGGATGAAAATCAAAATTCCTTCCTTATGCTTATTTTGTCACCTTAATTATGGAGTAATTTGGTGTAGATTTTCGCGGTTTTGATAAGGTGGATATGGATCCTATTTCAAGCAGAATTTCAATTAAGAATGTTGATTCAAGGATGGGCGTACACTTTAATCTAGAGACAAAGACAATCACCTATATTGGTGAAGATGTTGTTGGGAATGAAGATAATGACCAAGAAGTTAAAGGCTGTGAAGCTATGCCTCATCGTCCTACTGCTCCCTCTGGTCCAAGCAACCAAGAACTCATGTACTACATGGCTCAATAGTTAGTTTCTATGAACACCAACATCAACAATCAATGGAGTGCAATAAATGACTCCACTACAACCCGGATAAATGATTTTCGCTCGGATGTGAACCAACAATTCTCATACCTTTATTCTCACCTGCATATCCCACCATATGACCCAAACAACCCAGCTGTATCTCCTCCTCATTACACATAACCTCCACTGCAACAACAATTTCCCAACCAGGGCTCATGGCCTAACAACCATCCAGACATTCATCACCCCTAATGTTCTGGCTGCTATTGTTTTTTTTCTGTTATGCTGTTATCTTTCAGTGTTTCATTCGTTCAACTTTTATGTGTAACTTTTAAAAAATGTTAGTTAATGTTTTTATTCTATAATTTTTGTCAAAATATTGCTCGATTATTATTTTCTTGACGCATCTTTCCCTTCTTTTTGATAATGTCAAAGGGGGAGAAAGATGTATGGTATTTTATGCTTGTATTTTCCTTGTCTTATTTTTTCAAGGTACTCTCCATTCAAGATGAAGAATTGCAAAGGATTTCAACCCTCTCCTATATAGGAGGAGTTTTGCATCTCAGGGGGAGAAGCTCTTCCGGAAAGTACATCGCATAAAGAAAGATTGTTTGTCATCATAAAAAAGGGGGAGAATATGAAATCAAGTTTCTCAAATAAAGCTTTTGTTTTGATGAAGACAAACCATGGTTAACAAAAGAAGGCAAAGACTTTGGTCAAGCATCTAAGCATCTAAGGATGATATCTTCAATCAAAGCTCTCAACATCTTTTAAAGGTACAATAATATTATCTACTTTGATCTTAAGATATAGATGCTCAAAATTGAAAAAGAAATGTTTAAAAATCATTCTCAAGCTTTTCAAAGATTAATTTTCATTTTCCATATGCATGCAATCGATTTACATCTCAGTGCAATCGATTGCACTCTTTAAAAATTCCAAATCTTTTGCTTCTGTTTCTTGATGCAATCAATTACATAGTTTGTGCAATCGATTGCACACTTAAAATTTTCAAAACATTTGATTATGTCTTAGCGTGCAATCGATTGCACTCAGTTAAATTTTGCTACTGACTTAGCCTGCAATCGACTACATTGTTGATGCAATCGATTGCACTATTAAAATTTTGAAAATATAGCTGTTAAAAACCTTTTGCAATCGATTACACTAAAGGTGCAATCGATTACACACTGCACAAATTTGAAAAATTACATCTTTGTTCATGCCTTTTGATCATGCCTTTTCATTACATCTTTTCACTCAAACTTGGCATTTGTTCATGATACATTTCCAGATCTTCATGATGTTTCAAAAGGGTGTTATGAATATATAAATATTCAATTTCAAATTCAGATCTAACACCTTCTTTCATAATATTTTTCTGAACTTTAAAATTACAAACTCAAGCATTCTTCATTTTCAAGCATAAGTTTTCGGCATTTATTTTCATACCTTAAAACAGAAAACTTTGAGCAAATATATCTTGAGTCTTTTTACAATATTATTATTGAAAGAAGAAGATTATACATTGTCAAAATCACTCTTAAGTGATCAATATACTCTACTCACTCAAACTCACAAATTATTTTTACTTACTTATTTTCCAGGATTGTTGGAATTAAGTTTAAGTGTTTTGTTGAAATCTTGTTTTTCCAAGTTGTTGGATTCAAGTGTAGTTACATTGAGAGGATTGTCCTCATAGGTAACTTAGTGAAAATCCAAGAGGATTGTTCTTGGTCCAAGAGGATTGTTCTTGGTTTGGTTGGTAGTTCTTATGTAAGTTTGCCACAATAAGGAAATCTCTTTCATGTTGAAAGGGGACTGGAGTACTCTCGGACTATGAGGGGAACCAGGATATATCGCCCGTGTCTCTTTATTTTTCTGCACCTTTAAGCTTTCCTAAATTCACTTATAACCAGAAAAATAAGAACCATCATCACTAAAAACCAGAATTTTTAAAAGTACCTAATTCACCCCCCTCTTAGGCGCACTTTGTACTTACAATATCCAATCTCTTTGTAAGTCTTCAAGAGAGGTGGGCATGTCAGGATGTAGGATAGTGTATGGAACATCTCCTTCCATGACAGGCTCCATGATTACTGGGAGAATGGAGAGATAAGGCATCATAAGACTCTGAGCACGAGTTAGTACCCATTTGAGGTAAGGCTAAAGAGGGATGGAATTTGTATGCCCCAAAGTATTGCTATCTACCTTGTTCAACATCCTCCAAGCTCGGACAAATCTCTGGCGAAGACCTTGATCGTCATTCTCGTAGTCAAATACAAAACCTTGATTCAGCATCTCGTGCGGGCCATCCCTTTGGGCGTAACCAACTTATCTTAAAGCTAAGAAGGGGTTGTAGGTGATACCTCCCCTAATGCCAAGTAAAGGGACATTAGGAAATTCTCCACAACGGTCGATAGTAGTAACATTCTCTATGGATCGGGAACACCAATGAATGTCTGAATGTTTGAGCGTCATCAACCTTTGTGACCACCTTGAACCTTTCTCATTCTTCAATATAGATTGGGGAAGATGCAAAATAAACCATCTTTCCAAGAGAGGAGTGCAACACATAAGAACACCTTTTTTCTGCATTGTGCAAGTGTGAAAGGAATGTAGGATGTCTCCTAGCAAAGTAGGCACCAGGTTGCGGGATATGAAGATTTTGACGGTGTTCACGTCTATGAGTTGGTCAGGATTTGGAAACAAAACCATCCCATAGATGAGGAGAGCCACAATTTCCTCAAAAGCTTGCAGGTCTAAAGAATTCCAACAGTTTTGGGCTTTCTTAAACAAGAACTTTTCTAGGAAACCTTTGACACCACTCCTTGTTTCCCAATGAGTTGTGACATCAGAATTGTGTAAGTGTAGAGCTTGAGCAATCTCTTCTGGCTTTGGGTCTCTATCCGTACCGTTGAAAGGTAGTTGGTTGAGAATGGGAATCCTCAAGAGTCGGGAGAATTCTTCCAAAGTAGGCACAAGTTGATAGTCGGGAAATGTGAAGCAATGGTGTAAAGGATCAAAGAACTGAAAGAGCACCTTCATCATGTCCTCATTTGTCTTGGAGGTGACCAAGTTGAGTAGGCGACCATGTCTCTCGGTGAATGGAGAGTTTTCAGGAATCCTTGAAGCTAGCTCCTTAAGTTATGGAGGGATCCTTACAAGGTTGACTTGAATTGTTTTCCTGTGAAGAGAATCCATATCCTAAAAACAGAACAAAGATAAATCTCAAAATCCTTGAAATGGTTAGTGAATGTGTATGATGTTATGATGTTATGTACAAGTATGTATATACAAACAAAGCAAACAAGTCCTTAGGTTTAGGCTTGTATGGAGTTTTATAGGTAAGTACCCTCTTGAAGTTTAGTTGGCTTAAACCTGTCCTAGTAATAGTAACCGTGTTCTAAGGAGCTCAATATCACTGGTTTGTTTCTTTGGTCATTGTTTCAGCACAAACCACTTTAATGGCGACCGAAATATCCCAAGAAACCAAACCTCAATGAGTGTAGTATCGAGTATCTACTAACTTAGGACTGCACCAAAGTCGGTCATCTCACTACATCCTAAAGGCCAAGTTGGTCAAGTAAAGGTTCTAGAAGTTCATTAGTGCTTCATGACATCACTCAGCGGCCCCGTATTCTCCTTGATTAACTCAAGGGCTATCGGTACCCACAAATATGTCGCATTAACATAGCTATTACTTAGACCATGCCAATATACCCCGCACAGTTTCTATAACATATTGTTACTTACCTATAATGTATCCCAAATCCGAGTAGAGGATTCAAACCCAAGCAAAGAACCATAATGTAAAGCATACAAGTCAAATAATGAAAGCAAGTAAATATGATCTAACCCTAAGGTAACCCCACTTTTATAATATTCCCCAACAGAGTCTCTAATTATGTGATACGATGGGAGAACTGACTTGAAGGTTTTGCGTTTGATCGCAAATGTTGCGGTTAGCAAGAGTCGCCACCGACTTTTCTTTTATCCAAAAGGAAAGGTGAAAAAGCACAAGAAAGACCTTTGAGATTGTTTCTTGATTTCGGGGGGTAGATTATGAAAAGGGAAGGTATTAGCACCTTTTTCATCCATGGTTTTCCATGGGCTCTTAGTTACTTGCTAGATCACTTGCTTTTGTTTGAAATTATGCTTTGTTTGGTTTTGAAAGTATTTTGTAAAGAGGCCATTATTTAGGCAATCTTTGTAATGATTCTCGTTCGTAAGAATGTATACAAAGATGTTGGTCTTTTGAAAATGTTTTCAAGTTTGTAAGATGTTTTGAAAGTGTAGGTGCTTGTTTTAAAAATAGCAAGGATGTTTGTTTGAAATTGAGAAAGTAATTTGGAGCATTATACCTACTCAAAAGTCTTTCTTGTTCATTTTCCTTTTCCTTTGACATTGATATCTTACCATTGATTTGGTAAGTAACCCTATCTTTGGATCTAAACGGGACGAGTGTGGGTCATCGTATAACCATGATTAGAAATATTGCAAAGTATCTTAGCATTCTCTTTAGGAACTAAGATCATTTGAAAGGCAACTTAGATAGCATCATCGAGGGACTATGATCTTGTATTAGCTTGTTTTTGCTAAGAAACCTTACATGCGTAATATGGCTATTTTGTAAAGGCAACCAAGTGGAATTACCCTAGGGGTGTTTGTGTGCAAGTGTATTGTTTTCATTCTTGTTTTTGTCTTAAACTAAGGTTTTCTCAGCATTGGTTTTAGTCTTTCCATACAAACCCTAATTACTAGCATATCATGTATAAAAGCGATAAATTGTGGAATTTAAAGTTACTATGCTATTACAACATTGGTGGGGAGGGGTGTACAAATTGAATGGGGATTGCAAAAAATGTAAACCTAGTTAGTCTATTACAACCATATTGAATTGGTATCAATGTACAAGGAAATTAAATAAATATAAACTATAAAATGAATAAATGTACAAAAATGCAAAATGTGAAGTAAATGGATATATGTTTGGATTTTTTAGAGAAAAGGGTTTTTGTTTTAACCTAATTAATTAAAGAAACTAATTAATTAAATTTAAATTTATTAAGAAATTTTTTTGAATAAAACCATAATTCTATTTAGTTGATTAGAAGAAAATATGTTTAGAAAAAGTATTTTTTTTTAGTATTTTTATGTCTTGAAAATATTTATAGTATTATAAAATATTTTTGGCCTTTTTTATATTAAAATAATATATTTTAATAGGTGTAAAAAGAAAAATAAATACTAACCTAGTTTTAATTTAATTTACAAGATGATTTGTAAAAAATAAATAAAGTATAGTTAATAAAAATATTTTTTGTGAGAAAAAATAAAATAAACTAAATTAAAATGAAAATCTAATTTTTTTTACATTTTTTATGATTTTTAATATTAGTAAAAATAATTAAGAAAACAAATGAAATAAAAATGAGAAAATAAAAATAAATTGGGCCAGGATGCAAATAGCCTGCAGGGGGGTTAGTAAGCAAAAATTAAAAAAAAAACAAAAGAGGCCCAACAAAGCCCAAGCGCCTGCAAAAATCTGAATGGTGCAAAAATATGAAACAAAACACAAAAGGGTATCACTGGGGCTCGAACCCAGATCCCAAAGCTTACAGACGCACGCTTCTACCACTGGGGTGGCTATACATCTGTTAACATAGGAAAATCAATAAATATGTAAGGCAAAACGCGTCCTGATGACTTCATCTTCAACCTCCAGCCTGACCAACTGTAACTTGCTCATTTCTCATCAAAAATGAAAACTGTAAACATGAAACTTGTAGCAAATTTTATCACGGTTTCAGAAGTGTAAAGCATTAAAATTATAGATCAAAGATAAGCATGAATTTTAATGGCCCTAATTTGAACCCGTAAAATCTCATAAATTTCAGTTTCAAAATTCTCTAAGCTCAAGCAAAATTAATGGAAACTATGGACATGGTTAGCTTTAGGGCAATGATATCTATATGTTTTGTTCACAAATAAACTATTGATGATGTCTGTATGAAGAGTTCAAAGTTGAGAAAACTTACCTAAAAACTGGAAATCGTGTTTTGAGTTTGAGCTTATTTCAAGTGATGGTAATGATCAGGTTAGCTTCCTTGAGGTCCCAGGAAGCTAATGCAATGATTAGCTTGAACAATGGATGGCTGAAATGATCTGGAGAAGTCAATGTGCAGAGCTGAGTTTTTGAAAATGGAGGATGGTGTTAATGGTGTTACAGTTCTAAAACAGGGTGTGTGATCAACTTTATATGATGTTTAGAAACTTTAGAAACCAAAAGGCCAAGAAACGCACGAGTAGATTGTGAGTTTCAAGTTTTTGGTCAGTTTGTGTGAAAATGGAAGTGTGAAGTGTGATTCTCAGTTCTAGGTTCTTTCAAGGCTTGAGAATTCGTGTCTTTGGTGAAAATAGTTTGTGTATGTATAAACAAAAGTGTTTGAGAGATTTGGACAATCAGAAGTACAAGTTCTTAGCTTTTGACTAGGTTACTTGATTTTGAAGAAAAGAGGGAAACAAGTTTCAAGAAGAGGTACAAGCATGGGATGGCTGATAGTAAGTGTTTGAAACATTTATCATGAGTTATAGGACCTGTTTGATCAGAAGAGAACAAGTGCAAGGCTCAAGAAAGAGTTTTGTACAAAAAGTCACTTTATCAAAATGGCAATGTAACCTTTCTTCCAAAAATAGATAAAAAGCATGTCCATGCATTGAATGGTTCAAGTGAAGCCTCTAACAGTTGTGTAAACTATTAATTATGGAGTGCCTAACAAGTTTGAGGCCTGCAAAGTAGTGTTTATGCAGCATGGTTTGAATTTGAATTTTGTTCATCACTAAAATGACTTGTAATTAAAGTGATAAAACCCTAACTTCATCTCTTCGATTCTCCCTACTCAAGAATGATCTCAAGGAGTTCTTGGACATTTTGGAAAGCTTGTAATATGCTCTACAACCCATATTTAAATTTTTTTTTGAAGATTACCCTTGGAACTATATGTAAAAGTGTCATGAAGTTGGGTCAAAATCCTGACCAAATTAGGGCAAAATTTCACTAAGTGTTTAGTTTCATGACCATATGTTCATAAAATTATAACTTGAGATTCAAGCATTTTTGGAAGGAGTTGTGTAAAGCAAAGTTGTAGATTTCATGGAGATCTACAAATTTCATGTTGGAAGTTTCTATTGAATCATCTTGCATCATGGTGAAAATTTTGCTCAATGTTATGAAAAAACATTAAATTTTCAACACTTAGAAAAATTTCTAATTTTAGAAATTTTGACTTTTCAAAATGAAATCTTGACTTTTTGATTTCTTGATGAATAAGTTTCATATTTTGACATGTTTTGATGAATTATGGTCTTTGGCACTTGAATTTGACAAAAAAAGTCAAAGTTTGACTTTTCAGTATACAATTGACTTTTGAACAGTTGACTGCAAAATTCATTTGTCAATCCAATGGACTTGCAATGTTTTGAACCATGTAATTAGGTAAAAATGATGCCATTGGACTCTTAAGATCATTCCTTAAACCAAATGACCATTTTCTAGGTCAAAAATCAGAAATTGACCTTTCCCAGTCAAAACCCTAATTTTGACCATTTTGCCCTTTTGGAGATTTGATCAAATTTCTTGAGGAATTATGGTCCAAAATTGATCAAATGATACATATGAGTTTAAAATGTTGATGTGGATAAAAAATTATAAAGTTTGACTGTAAATTGGCCATGGTGGACTTTTTCCCCAATATAGTTGATTTTTAGGTCAACTGCTCAATTGACTGAGCAAAAATGTGATCCAAGGCTTGAAACTTGACATGAGTAATCTTTGGGGTCTATAATGATCCATGAAAGTCATATGGGGCATTGAAGGTTCAAAAATCCTTTTGCAAACTCAAATCCTAATTTTGGTCATCAGTGTTTTAAGGAGGTGTCTCGAGCTGATTAAACCCTAGTGCAGTCTTGAGCTAATAAGATCTTGTGAGAAAATTCTTGATAAGTGAGAGGGAAAATTTTAGGGTACAATAGCTTCCCCTGTTCAATCTTCTTAAGCCTGAAGAGTTAGATTGGCGAGTCTTCGCCATTCGTGACTCGAAGGTGGAAGATGATTTAACACTAAAGTGCCCAGAAATTTGCACTCGGTGATGTGATGTTTGAGGGAATGGGCTTAAAGATTCCATTTGGAGAGATGATAGAAAGTTGTTAGAGATGGGCTTGTAGATGCCATCTAGAAGTGATTGTTGAACTGTGTTTGTAATCTGAAACTGAATGAGTATCAGAATGGTGTCCGTGTATGGAGCGTATCTGAACTGTATCTGAAAGAGACTCTGAATGAGCATCAGAATGGCGTCCATGTCTGGAGCGTATCTGAAGTGTATCTTGAGAATTGCATCTGAATGAGTATCATAATGGAATTCGTATCTGGAGCGTATCTGAACTGTATTTGAGAGCTAAATCTGAATGAGTATCAGAATGACGTCCGTGTCTAGAGCATATTTGAACTGTATCTGAGAGCAGAATCTGAATGAGTATCAAAATGGCATCCGTGTCTAGAGCATATCTGAACTGTATCTGAGAGTTGAATCTGAATGAGTATCAGAATGGAATCCGTGTCTGGAGCGTATCGGTACTATATCTGAAAACTTTGAACATTGTTAATGGTAGCTGTTAACCTTATCTTGAAAAGGGGTAAAATGTTAGCTAAAATGCAAAGTCATGTTGTATGAAATTCATGGTATAATGCATTCGTGTTATCAATGTTTATGATATATGGATGCGATGTATGCGTATGTGAGCTAATTTGCTGCACTGCTTGTTGTACTTGGGGAAGATAAATCCCTGAATGTTGCTGAGGATATGTAAGTCTTCATGTTGTGAAGTCGAAGTGTTAATGAATTTCCGCTTAGAGAAATAAACTCTATTGTAAGGGAAATGCCATGTACTGCCCATAAACTCCTGTTGAGGAAACCGGAGAAATTGAACGACTTCTACTGGGGATTGATAAATGGAAGCTCTGTTCTGCTAGGGATTAAACTGCATACTGCGGGGATTTTATGGAAATAGTTTAGAGAGATTTCCCTATCCCTTAAAGCCATCAGTGATCATCTTTATATTTTGTTTATTTGTAAACAGTAATTATATTCAAATGCATATGTTCAAAAATAAATCATTGGACATTTTTGTAAACAAAACAATAAAGTAAATAAAAACAGAAAGTTTTGCACTTTCAAAGGGATATCTTTGTATTGACTTTGAGTAAGTATTTTTGTACAACAAGACAAACATTCTGGTAAGAGAATTCCGTCGTAAAAAATGTAAATTTTGATACAAAGAAAAGATAGCTATGTGAAATAATCCCATGGGGTTCCCATTCTGATATAGCCTTCATATCTCTGAGCATCTTGTCTATTTGTTGCCTCGCCCGAAGATGATTGAATTGATCAGAACCTCTGAGTTTGTCAGTGGAAGCCAAAGGTTGTCCGTATGGTGATCCAATGAGACATAGTCATACACTTTAATTCCCTAACTTTTTCTTGGACCGCCCTTTCGGGTTTTCAGTCCACCGGGAAACCCCTTTTTGCCCAAGCCGCCCTTTCGGGTTTTCAACTTGCCGGGTGTACATATTTTTTTGTTTTATCCCTAATTTTTTCTGGAACCTTTTTGGTTCGTCGGGATACCCTTGTCTTTTCTAGGTATGCTAACCTAGAGGGTCTCTTATGCATAGTATCTTTTGACTATGTTTGCGTTCGCAAGGTGCGGCAGGTCGTCGCCATCCATGGTGGTCAAGATCATTGCTCCACCAGAGAATATGTTTTTTATTACAAATGGTCCTTCGTAGATAGGAGTCCATTTGCCCCTGGGGTCACCTTGCGGTAGTATGATACGTTTGATCACCAGATCTCCAACTTGGTACACTTGGCGTCTGACCTTTTTATTGAAAGCCTTGATCATCCGTTTTTGTTACATTTGACCATGACAGACAATAGTAAGCCTTTTCTCGTCAATCAAGTTTAGTTGATCAAGTCGAGTCTGGATCTAATCTTCTTCATTCAACCATGCATCCTTCATAATTCTTAGAGAGGGGATCTGGACCTCAATAGGCAAGACGGCTTCCATGCTGTATACCAGATAATAGGGTGTTTCCCCGGTTGATGTGCGAGTTATGGTACGATATCTGTGGAGAGCGAATGGTAGCATCTCATGCTAGTCTTTGTATGTGACAGTCATTTTCTGTATGATCTTTTTAATGTTCTTATTTGCGGCTTCGACAACACCATTCATCTTCGGCGGGTAAGGGGAAGAATTGTGATGTTGGATCTTGAATTGCTCGCACAGGGCGGTGATCATAGTATTGTTCAGGTTTGTACTATTGTCTGTAATTATCCTCTCCGGGATATCGTACCGACAAATGAGATTTTGTTTAATGAACCAGGCTACAACATTCTTGGTCACAGAAGTGAAAGAGGTTGCCTCGATCCACTTTGTAAAATAGTCAATGGCCACTAAGATGAAGCGATGTCCATTGGAGGTTGTTGGCTATATTTCCCCTATCATATCAATCCCCCACATAGCAAAGGGCCAAGGAGTCGTCAAGACGTTCAGAGGAACCGGAGGTACGTGCACCTTGTCAGTATAGATCTGACACTTATGTCAAGTTCGAGAGGGTTGATAGCAATCTGCTTCCATGGTAGACCAGTAATAGCCTGCCCGTAGGATTTTCTTTGCCATCGTATGCCCACTGGAATGGGTGCTAAAAGTTCCTTCTTGTAATTCAGCCATGATCCTTTCAGCTTCAACCTTGTCTACGCACCGAAGTAACACAAAGTCATGGTTGCGTTTGTAAAGAATGTCATTATAAGGAATAATTTAGCAGAGAATCTCCTTAAGAACTTCTTATCATTGATTGAAGCTTCTTCTAGATATTCTTAAGCCTCGAGATACCTCTTGACTTCGTGAAACCAAGGCTGGTCCACTACTTCTTCAGTATCAATCTCGTGACAGTGTGCTGGTTCATCCATTCGTTCAATGGTGATATGGGGGGCCTCATTATCCCATTTAAGTTTAAACATAGATGACAATGTGGCTAGTGCGTATGCTAGCTGATTTTCTTCTCGCGGGAAGTGCTCGAAGGTAATCTTCTCAAAATGTGGGAGCAATGTCAAAACATGTTCTTTGTAAGGGATAAGGTTAGGGTGTTTGGTGTCCCATTCCCCTTTGATCTGGCTAATGACCAAAGCTGAATCTCCGAATACATTCAAGGATTTGATCCCCAAGTCTATGGCAGCTTTGAGACCAAAGATGCATGCTTCGTATTCTACCATGTTATTTGTACAATTGAAGCAGAGTCTTGCAATAAATGGAGTATGACACCCTTCAGAAGATATGAGTACAACACCAATACCATTGTGTGATACGGTGGGAAGAACTGACTGTTTTTGGAATGCTGGTTCGCGTTTTGCGTTTGTGTTTCCAAAATGTCGCGGTAAGCAAGAGTCTCCACCGAATTTTATTTTATCCAACAAGGAAAGGAAAAACGCACAGAAAAATTCCTTTTTTGAGATATTTCTGAGTACGGGGGGTAGATTATAGAAAGGGAATGTATTAGCACCCTTTCTATCCGTAGTTATCTACGGGCTCTTAGGTACTTGCTCATCATTTTCAAAATTGTTTTCTTTGTGTTTGTGCGCTTTGAAAAGTTTTTGTTTTAACTTCGATTTAACTCTTGCGTCTGTCTTCAAGAGTGTAATGAAGTGTTTTTGAAAACTTGTTTGTAAAAAAAGTGTAAGTGTGAAAAAAAATTTGTTTTGGATGAGCAAGTATCTAAGAACTAATCTACCTACTCGAAAAAGGCATCGTTCTATGCTAATTTCCTTTAGACAATGTTATCCCACTATTAGTGAGTAGGTAGCATCGTCGTTGGAGTTTGAGGGTCAATTCGAAAGAGGGACATACGGTCACTAAAGTAATGTTAGGATGTCTTAGTGGTGACCCTAATGTCTTAGATCATGTATTCGAGGCAACAATATCCGAGGCAACCATTTCGAGGTAACTATGATCTTTTAGACAAGAGGACGGCCTCTAAAACAACCTATACTCAATGACTGTTTACCAAGGCAACCAAGTGGGGTGTACCCTAGGAGTGCGCATGTGCGGGTGTATTGATTTCAGTTATTTTTATCTTTGCACATGTTTAGGGTGATCTAACTGTTTTAAGATTAAGCATTCATTCTTGTCATGCAAACCCTATTACCAAACATCTAACAGTTTTATATTTGCAGAAACTAAAGGTGCGGAATTTAAACTAAATTATTACAAGGCGTCAGGTATTTACATCGCCAAAAGAAACCCTTTGAAATTTAAAAGCGGAAAAATAAATAAATATCCTAATTAATTATTACAAACCGGGAGCAGATACAATTATTTGAATAAAGAAAAATAAAGCGCGCGATGCGAAATTAAATCGAATGCGAAATTAGGGTTTTGACCCTTCTAATTAAAAGAAATATTTTTTTGTTTTTATTATTTTTAAAGAAAAGAAATTAAATCCTAAAATTAAATGCTAAATTAATTAATGAAAAATATTAAATGACATCTTTTTGGAGTTTTTGTTATTTTAGGAAAGAAAATAAAATAATTAAATTAATGATAAAAACCTATTAATTATAATTAGTTTTAAATATTTACAAAATTAATTAAAGTTATCTAGAATTAATAACCTAATTAATTAATTAATATTTATTAATGAAAAAATAAAATTCTGAAATTTAATTGGGTTAAAATATTTTTTGTTATTTTTTTTATAAAAAGAAATTATTCTATTGGTTAGTGATTAAATTAAACAAAATAAAATAATTAAATAAACAAACAAAATATAAAAAATAAAAAAAGTAGAGAATGGGCCTGATTTTGGGTGTGTGTATAGCAATTTGCTGGCCCAATGATACTAGTCCAGATTGACTTTTTCTGATCTCATGCGATGTCGTTGACTTGGCCTATGGTGTGCCTTAAATGATGGCCACCAGATCTGGCCATCTGGCATGCTTGATGCTGAAGGTGCATGGTGGACGTTGGGCTTGAGCATGCACATGATTACCTGAAAACAAATATCATGGAGAAAATAGGGGGACTTGGGATTCGAACCCAGGCCCCAAGGTAAATTCCAATGGCTTGTGACCAACTGAGTTGTTGGTTGTCTTTGTATATACACTAAGAATTAAATATAACATAAAAAACACAAAGTTAGTGGACAAGAAAAGAAAAAACGCGCGCTCGTTTTAAATAGGTCAATGATGGGACGACACTTCATCGTCTTCTTCTTCCCACTGTGGCTAAAACCTTGAGGCCTATACCCACAGACGTTGTCCGTTGCTACAAGTCAGGCTTATTCAAAAATCTCCTACAGGCCATGGAAATGGTATCTAAGACCATGGTTGAGGTCGTCGCATCCTCCTGGTTGCAACCATGGCCATTATTAGGGCCAATTATTCCTGAAAAGAAAAACCCCAAAAACAAAACTGAAACTCTAACAATGGTGGATTTCGTTACATGTCATATAAATGCAATTGTCTATTGGCAAAAGCTTGCAAACATCATGGTGATCAAGAATATGCAATTATTTTTCATTATAGATGCAAGAATGAAGCTTTTCGAATTCAAGAATATAGTGATTCCGTGAACGACTTACAGTGCACTGGAGGGCTTGAAAACGTGTGCTTTTGGTTGCTTTCGCTTGTAGAGATTGCCAGGAGACGATTGGGACAAATGCCAAGCCTTGAGGATGCCTCTAACCCCTTTTTCGATTCCACACTTTTCTTTGGATTTTCATATTTTTGTCCCTGCTCTATGCTTGATCTCCAACCCTTATTCTGATTTTTCTCGCCTCCTTATGTATTGTACAATGCATTAGGGTTGCAAATTATGTCCAAATCCCTCTCCATCAATGATTTTGATATTGATTTGATTCTTCTTTAGCAACCTTCCAAATTTGGTCCAAATCCAATCTCCTTGTACACAATTGCCTTGATACGATTTTGATTGCCTTGCTAGCTGTATTTAGAGCCTGAAAAAAATCACAAAATCCTTGTTATCAATGCTTTTGGATTTTATTTTATTTTATTTTATTTAAATCAAATTAATTCAAATAAAAATCAAAATAATTAATAAAAATATGACATGGATACATGTCCAAGGCTAGAGCACGTGGGCAATAATTCCAACTCAAAACAAGTGAAAAAGAATGGGCCCATTTGGCAAAATTTGAAGTTTTGGGGATAGTTGACTTTTGGCAATTATGCAAAAAAGTCCAACTTCAACAATGCATAACTTCCTCAATTTTGACTCTTTGGAGGTGTTCTTAGACTTTTTAGAAAGCTTGAGATGTCCTATAACCAACCCTTTTGGTATCATCTCAATTTGATATTCCATGCTCATGTATGAAGCTTTGACAAAAAAAGGTGTTTTTGTTAACTTTTCAAAATGACCTATAATGTCTAAATTCATAACTTTTTGTGAGTGCATTTTTTGATCTTGGGTGATGAAGATGGATTGTAGGTAATTGAATCCTCTTCAAAATGAGCCTTGTATGGGTCATTTCTCATAAAGTATGAGAAAGTTATTCTTGGTCAAAGTTAGGTTGACTTTTCCTACAAAACCCTACTTTAGCAACTTTTGAATCTTGATGAATTATGAGCAATCCTTGATGAATAATGATAAACCCTTTATCTAATGATCAAAAAAACTTCAAAATGAGAATGTTGACTAAAAATCTTGAAGTTTGACTGTACATAGGTCACAGTTGACTTTTGCCCTAGCACAGTCGATTTTTGGACCTTTAAGCAATTGACTAAGCAAAATTCCTCTGCAAGGCTTGAAATTTGACATGGATGATCTTGAGAACATATTAGGACAATTTTAAGCATTTGGGACCACTTGGACTCAAGGATCTTGATGCAACATGAAACCCTAATTTGGGGTAGAATGCCTTAGGAGAGAGCTTGTCTGGCCAACCCTTGGGCTACCATGAGCAACTTGGAGATCTTTCTTGAAATGTTTTGAGAAATATGGGAGGGAAAATTTTGGGGTACAACAGCTGCCCTTGTTCAATCTTCTTAAACCTGAGGATGCAGATTGGCTTTCGTGCCTTTCGTAATTCGAAGGTGGAAGTGGATTGAACACTAGAGTGCCCAGAAATTTGCACTCGCATGAAATGATAATTGTCTTATGATGTCGGGAATGGGTTTATAGATGCCATTTGGAAGAGTTTCTATCGCATAAGAGATTCCTTAGCGAGAGCTTGTATACCTGTTGTTGAGGAAGATTCTGCTGGGACAGTCTGATCTTTCATGGAGAGAGATGGACATTTAGGAGCTTTGTCGTCTGTCATTCTGCTGGTGAGTCGTCTCTGTTGATATTTAGGAACTTCAATCGTCCGTACTCAACTGAGGCAACAACTTTTGCTGAGATTTAGGAGCTTGTCCGTAATTCAACTAAGAAAACATCTTTGCTGAGATTTAGGAGCTAGTCCGTAATTAAACTGGTTTTGTCGAGATTTAGGAGCTTGTCTGTAATTCAACTGGTTTTGTCGAGATTTAGGAACTTGTTCGTAATTCAAATGATTTTGTTGAGATTTAGGAGCTTGTCTGTAATTCAACTAAGCAACCATCTGATGAGATTTAGGAACTCGTCCGTAATTCAACTGAGGAAACATCTCTGCTGAGATTTAGGAACTCGTCCGTAATTTAACAACTTTACTGAGATTTAGGAACTTGTCCGTAATTCAACTGGGGGAAATAACTTCGCTGAGATTTAGGGGCTTGCCCGTAATTCAACTTGGAGAAACATCTCTGTTGAGATTTAGGAACATTGTCTGTAATTCAACTGAGGTAATATTTGTCGAGATTTAGGAACTCGTCCATAATTCGACTGCTTTGCTGAGATTTAGGAGCTTGTCCGTAATTCAACTGCTTTGTTGAGATTTAGGAGCTCGTTCGTAATTCAACTGAGGAAACGTCTCTGCTGAGATTTAGGAACTCGTCCGTAATTCAACTGAGGAAATATCTGTCGAGATTTAGGAACTTGTCCGTAGTTCGACTGTTTTGTTGAGATTTAGGAGCTTGTCCGTAATTCAATTGAGAAAATCTTTGTTGAGATTTAAGAACTCTCTCGTAATTCAAATGAGAAAACGTCTTTGTCGAGATTTAGGAGCTCGCCCGTAATTCGACTGAGGAAATAGCTTCATAGCTTGAACTTTATGGGAATTTAACCGTATCCTTCCTGAAAGGTAAAGGTTAGCTGTATGTAATGCATGATATGTATCAAGCAATGATGTTCTCAAAATAAATGAGATTGTGTCGTATGATGCGTATGCATGTCATGATGTATGAAAATGTGATGTTTTGAGCTGGGGGAAATAAATCCATGATTATTGTTGGAGAAAAGAATGGATTCTTCGTTTCCGCTGGAGATAGTGGATGAAGATGTTTGTGAGAATAAACCTGCAGGAGAGAATAACTCCGCTGGGGAATAGACTTATGAGAAAATGACTCTGTGGGGAAGAGATGCCCTGCCGGAGGATTCCGTTGATAAATTCAGTTGGGGATAAATTACCGTTGTTGGTGATAATGAACCTTGTTGGGGATTGAACTCCTGTTTTATGAAAGGAATGAACTCCGCTGGGGATAAATTTCCAGTTGCAACTTTACTGGGGATAGCCCTTTTAGACTTTATTGGGGATAATCTTCTGGAGTCTACTGGGGATAATTTTCTTATACTCCACTGGGGATGATAAGACTTTTCAGTGTTGATGGTAGACAAACTCTGCTTGGGGAGAATATTACCGATTCATTCGCAGTTGCGAGTCTTAGCTGGGGAGAGCTAACACCACTGTCTTTTCCCTACTCTGCGGGGAATGAATGTACTTTCAACTGTTTCCTCCAGCTAGGTCTGTCCCTATACCTGGTGGACAGAGCAACTGTACGGTTTGGACATTTCTCGTTTGCCCCTGTTTCTGATTTTACAAGTAATCGTCTTTCGTTTCGCATGTAAATTTTTATGAGCAGCAATCAATGTCAAATGCATATATCAAAAAATGAATATTGGACGTTCTCGCAAAACAAAATAGAAAAAGGAAAACGGTTTGAAATTTATTTGTGAACATGACCTATATTGATTTTTGAAGTTAGCCTGTAAATAGGCGTTTCTGTACAAGAGGTTGACGTCCTAGTAAGAGAACGCCGCCGAATAATAGAGTTTATACAATTTATGAAAAACAAAGAAAAACAGCTATGTGAATAATCCCACTGGGTTCCAACTCTGCTATTGCCTTTATGTCCTCGAGCATCTCATCACTTTGCTACTTGGTTGAAGGTAGATCAGATTGATTAGTGCCATCCGAGCTTGATAGTAGATACCGAAGTCTGGTTGCAAGGAGATCCAATGAGACATAGTGTTACGCTTTAATCCCTAATTTTTTCCTGGACCGGCCTTTCGGGTTTTCAGTCCACCGGGATACCCTTTTTTTCCCAAGCCGCCTTTTCAGGTTTTCAACTTGCCGGGTGTACATATTTTTTTCATTTTCATCCCTTATTTTTGCCCGAACCCTTTTGGTTCGCCGGGAAGCCCTTATTTTTGCCTAGGCCAGTCAACCTAGCGGTTCTTTGATCATGCGTAGTATCTTTTCACTATGTCTGCATTGACGGGGTGAGGAAGGTCGTCACCATCCATGGTGGTTAGAATCATAGCTCCTCATGAGAAAATGTTCTTAACCATAAATGGCCCTTCGTAAGTAGGGGTCCATTTGCCCCTGGGATCACCTTGTGGCAGGATGATGCGCTTGATATCCAAGTCCCCAACTTGATACTCTTGTCATCTGACTTTCTTGTTAAATGCCTTGATCATTCGTTTTTGATACGTTTGACCATGACAAATAGCGGTAAGTCTCTTTTCGTCGATTAAATTCAGCTGATCAAGTCGGGTCTGAATCCAGTCATCTTTGCTCAAACATGCATCCTTCATAATCCGAAGAGAGGGTATCTGAACTTCAATGGGCAAGACGGCCTCCATGCCATAAACCAAGGAATAGGGTGTTGCCCCTGTTGACGTCTGCGCTGAGGTACGGTACCCATGAAGAGAAAATGGTAACATCTCGTGCCAATCTTTGTATGTCACCGTCATCTTCTGCACAATCTTCTTAATGTTCTTATTAGCCGCTTCTACAGCCCCATTCATCTTCGGCCGGTAAGTAGAAGAGTTATGATGTTGTATCTTGAACTGTTTGCAGAGCTCGGTGATCAACTTATTATTGAGATTTGTACCATTGTCCGCAATGATCCTCTCTGGTACATCATATCGACAAATCAGATTGTGCCGAATAAATCGTGCCACGACGTTCTTGGTCATTGTAGCAAAGGAAGCTTCTTCCACCCACTTTGTAAAGTAATCAATAGCTACCAGGATGAAATGATGCCCGTTAGATGTCGTAGGTCTGATCTCGCCGATCATATCGATGCCCCACATTGCAAAAGACCAAGGTGTTTTCAAGACATTCAGAGGTTCTGGAGGTATGTGCACCTTATCAGCATAGACTTGGCACTTATGACATGTCCGAGAATGCTGATAACAGTCGGCTTTCATGGTGGACCAAAAGTATCCTGCCCGTAGGATTTTCTTCACCATGGTGTGTCCACTAGAATGAGTTCCGAAAGTACCTTCATGTAACTCTTCCATAATCCTTTATGCTTCGTTCTTATCCACACAACGCAGCAAGGTGGAGTCATGGTTATGCTTGTAAAGAATGTTGTTACTGATGTAGAACTTCGCCGCGAACCTCCTCAGAAACTTCCTATCATTAACAGATGCACCCTCGGGGTACTCCTGAGCCTAAAGATACCTCTTTACCTTGTGAAACCAAGGCTTATCTGTTACCTCTTCAGTCTCAATGTCACAGCAATGTGCAGGTTCGTCCAATCTCTCAATGGTAATCCAGGGAGCTTCATTATCCCATCTGACCTTGAACATAGAAGACATCGTAGCTAGTGCGTCCGCCAACTGATTCTCCTCTCTAGGGAAGTGTTCAAAGGTTACCTCCTCGAAGTGCGGAAGCAACGTCAATACATACTCCTTGTAAGGAATAAGATTTGGGTGCTTCGTATCCCACTCGCCTTTGATCTGACTGATCACGAGAGCGGAATCTCCGAATAAACTTAAGAACTTTATCCTTAGGTCAATAGCTTCTCTAAGACCCATAATGCATGCTTCATACTCTGCCATGTTGTTGGTGCAGTTGAAACATAGTCGGGCGGTGAATGGAGTATGAAAGCCTTCAGGAGATATGATCATGGCACCAATGCCATTACCTAAAGTGTTCGAAGCTCCATCAAAGTACATAGACCATCGGGATCCCTCCTCAGGTCCTTCATCCGGTCCAGGTGTCTCACAGTCAGTCACCAATATGATGTTCTCATTCGGGAATTCAAAGTTCATAGACTGGTAATCGTCCACTGCCTGATGTTGCAAATGATCTGCCAACACACTTCCCTTGATTTCCTTCTGGGTCGTGTATTGGATGTCATATTCAGTCAAGATCATCTGCCATCTCACTATTCTTCCGGACAAGGTAGGCTTTTCGAAGATATACTTGATTGGATCCATTATTGATATCAATAGAGTAGTGTGAGTCAGCATATACTGTCTCAGCCGGCGAGCAGCCCATGCCAAAGCGCAACAAGTTTTCTCAAGCAACGAGTATCGGGTCTCGTAGTCGGTAAACTTTTTGCTAAGGTAATAAATAACATGCTCTTTTCAGCCAGACTCATCATGTTGCCCCAGAACACACCCCATTAAATTGTCGAGTACTGTCAAGTATAAGATCAGAGGTCTCCCTTCAACTGGAGGCATCAGAATAGGTGTCTCTTGGAGATATTCTTTGATCCTTTCGAAAGCGGCCTGAAATTCATCGTTCCATCTTACCACTTGATCTTTCTTCAGTAACTTGAAGATTGGCTCACAAGTAGCAGTCAGGTGTGAGATGAATCGGGCGATATAGTTTAGACGTCCCAAAAAGCCTCTGACTTCCTTTTATGTTCGGGGAGCTAGCATTTCCTGTATAGCCTTCACCTTTACAGGATCCACTTGAATACCTTTGTCGCTTACAACGAAACCCAGCAGCTTACCAGATCTCACCCCGAAGGTGCACTTATTCGGGTTTAACCTTAGCTTGTACAACTTCAACCTGTCAAATAGTTTATGAAGATGGTCCAGATGTTCTTCCTCAGTTTGGGATCTTGCAATCATATCGTCAACATATACCTCAATTTCATGATGGATCATGTCGTGGAACAAAGAAACCATGACGCGTTGATACGTTGCCCCAGCATTCTTTAATCCAAACGGCATAACCTTGTAGAAAAAGGTACCCCACTGTGTGACGAACGTTGTCTTATCCATGTCCTTGGGAGCCATTTTAATCTGATTATAACCGGAGAAGACCTTATGTTGCACGGTGTTGTCAACCAGAACATCGATATGAGGCAGAGGGAAATCATCCTTGGGGCTTGCCCTGTTCAGATCTCTATAGTCAACACACATTCGAACCTTACCATCTTTCTTCGGCACCGGAACCACGTTGGCTACCCACTGCGGGTAAGAAGTAACTGCTAGAAAACCGGCATCAAACTGTTTCATAACTTCAGCCTTGATTTTCTCAGATATCTCCGGCCGCATTCGGCGAACTTTCTGTTTCACTGGAGGAAAGTCTTCCTCGGTAGGCAAGCGGTGAACCACGATATCAGTATCCAACCCAGGCATATCTTCATAAGACTAGGAAAAGATCTCAACATAGTCACGCAGCATCTGTATCAACCGTTGCTTAACACTAGATTCCAGATTTGCACCGATCTTGACCTCTTTCTTGTCCTCTTCTGTACCCAGATTTACTGATTCCACTGGCTCTTCATGCGGCTGTATAGCCCTCTCTTCCTGAAGTAACAATCTAGCAAGTTCACCAGGCACTTCGCAATCATCCTCACCTTCGTCCTCGGCTTGGTTGATCGGACTTTCGAAGTCATAACTGGCAGTAGCAGAGTCGTTATCAGTGGGATCCAGAGTGGATATAGACCTGTATATGTGAGTGTGTGTAAAATAGCTGTTTTACAAGATAAAAATAGAAAAACAAGGAGCGCAAAATTCGTAATGCAAGAAAATGTCCTATGCTTTTATTAATGATATATGGAGATGACAGATATAAATCCCTCACAAACAAAGCCGCAATGTCTCGGGTAAGGCATCGGGCCATAAAGTTTAAAATTGTCTGTTACAAATTCGAAACAAAAGTTTATTACTGTGTGATAAAAGAAATTGGCACGAAGTCCTTCGCCGTCTAGTTGCTTAGCCCGCCATAAGTAGTCGGGTAAATCCAGCTATCAAACTCAGACTCTTCATCATCGTCTTCAATCGCATTCACTTCAGGATTAGTGATACACAGGGGAGGTCTTCCAATCCGCGCACGCCGAACATCCCTTTGAGATTCTACAGTGAAACCCAAACCAAACTTGTCAGTCTTATGTGCAAAGTCAAGGAGTTGGCCCCAATTCGCACACCCACCTTTCTCAATAACAACTCGGGCATCCTTGAGGGAAGCCATCTTCATTGGAGGATCTTCAGCAACAGTTTCAGTCGACGCCAGAGTTTGGGGGACTTCTTCAAAATGTTGACACGGGGTCTCAATGAACTCCCCGTCCATCTCCACATACCGGATAGAGTTGAGGTGGTTCACCATGTACTCCTCTTCTTCTCATAATGAAACAATTTTCCCCTTCATTGGGTATTTCAGCATCTAGTGGAGCGTAGAAGTTACTGCCCCAGCTATATGGATCCACGGGCGACCCAGCAAACAAGAATAAGATGGCCGAATGTCCATCACATAGAATGTAGACGCAAAAATCTGAGAACCAACCTTAACCAGAATATCCACCTCTCCATGTACCATCCTTTTGGACCCGTCAAAGGCCCTAACCACAATGTTACTAGGCTTTAGCACCAACCCTTCACAGTCTAACTGGTCTAACGCTTTCTTGGGTAAAACGTTCAACGAGGATCCAGTATCCACCAACACGTAAGCTAGAGTAATGCCTCTGCACTCAATGGAGACATGTAGGGCGTCAATGTGATTCTTCCCTTTAGCAGTCAAGTCTGCATCGGAGAAACCCAACCCATTATCTGCTGTCAGACTAGCTACGCAATCTTTGAACTGGTCGGCAGATGTCTCCTGCGGCACGTGCGCAATCTTCAGGAAAGCAATTAGAGCCTTAGCATGGGCCTCTGAACACAACAATAAAGACAACATAGAGATCTTTGATGGGGTTTTCCCCAGCTGTTCGACTACATTATAGTCGCTTTTCTTGATGATCTTTAAAATTTCCTCTATCTCTTGTCTATAGGCTTCAACAGTAATCTTCCTCGGTGCCTCCGTCTGGGCAGGCTCACCGGTAATCCCTTTGCCCCGAGTGTCAGATGACTCGGCGACATGGGTAAGGATTGGAACTTGAATAGGGATAGTAGCAAATGTACTGGCAGGTATAACAATAACAGGCTTCTGAACAGTTGTGGAGAGATCTCAGGGGAGAAAAATCTTCCGCTTCGGGTGAATTTACTAGATCCAATGATATTGCTGACATCAGTATCAGCCTCTTCAGCACTCAAGTCTTGCTTAATCCCATGATAATATACGTCATCCCCATAATGCCACGGGACAGCTTTATCTGATGTGTAAGGGATAGGTCCAGGAATGGTAATGATCAACGAAGCAATTCTCAGAACAGATGTAATTCTAACAGGCTTTGTCGAGGAAGCCTTGGAAGAATTGGTGGAAATGGTGATTATAGACACATCTTCGAAAGGAATCAATGGAACCAAAGTTTTCTCGAACAAGATTTCTTTATTATCCATCAGGCGTTGGATACCTGACTTCAAAAGATGGTAACCATTAGGTAGAACGGAACACAGATGGCAACCTTCGCCACATCCCGGAAATAAACCAGCTAATAAAAGGTTCTTCTTCAGTCATCAATGGGGTAACAATGTCTTCTACAAAAGTCACAAATGAGTCATCATCTACAGCATTCACTCCATGATTGGGCATAGGAGCAGTTATAACATTAGTATTTTTCGGCGCTTCGAACTCAATCTCCTTAGTGTCAATCAGATCCTGCACCTTATTCTTCAAGGCCCAGCAATTAGTGGTATCATGCCCCGGGCTATCAGAGTAATAAGCACAGCAGGCGTTTGGATTGTACAATGGTGAGGTGGTGTTGGGATTCTTTGGAGCCTCCCTCGGAGTCACCAAATTGGTCTTCAACAACTGTGGCAGAATTTGAGATAAAGTCATGTTAAGCCGAGTAAACTGTCTTTGCGGTCTCTCTTCTCTTGGCTGATTGTTGCATTGTGTGGCAACAATTGGTCTTGAAATAACTACCGCATTAACTGCTTGGCGGCGCTCGGGTCGACTTTGGTTCCTAGAGCTGTAAACTGCACTAGACTCCTTCTTGAAGGGCTTCTTCTCGGTACTTGACGAAGCACCTTTCTGTAACTTGCCACTCTTAATATAGGCTTCAACTCTCTCCCCGGTCATAATTAACTCAGTAAAACATGACGATGAACTTCCAATCAAATGGTTGAAATACGGACCAGACAAGGTCCCCAGAAACATATCCACCAACTCATTGTCAGCAAGAGGGGGTTGGACTCTACCAACGAGATCTCTCCACTTCTGAGCGTAATCTTTAAAACCTTCGCTCGCACCCATAGACATACCCTGAAGTTGGGTACGCGTGGGAGCGAGGTCGGCATTATATTGGTACTTCTTGGAAAAAGCAACAGCAAGGTCCTCCCAGCTACGGACGTTATCTCCTTCTAGCTAATAGAACCACTCAAGTTGAGTCCCTGAAAGACTATCTTGAAAGAAATGAATCCAGAGGTTCCTGTCGGCAGTATATGGTTGAATCTTTCTAACATACGAACGGAGGTGTAGCTTTGGGCCGGAGACCCCGTCGTACTTAGCAAATACAGGAGCTTTGAACTTGTAGGGAATCACCACCTCAGATGCCAGACCCAACTCACCAAAGTCCAACCCAGGTATCTTCTGGATCTCCATCGCACTTAACCGATCTTCGAGCTGCTTATACCTATCCTCGGCAGGAGGATACTGGTCTTCATTAAATTCAGTCTCATTGTCAGAAACAATAGGGCTAGGAGCCCTCCTTTCTTCTTGGTTTTCTCCCTCTCCAGATGAGTGGGAAAGATCAACTTCGTCTCGCAACTTGTTTCCAAACATGTGACCCATGTTCAGGAGGACCGTCTTCTTCTTCTTCTTCTTCTTCTTCAAGATAAGGGTCTTCAGATCTTTCTGCCCCTTGGCCATGTTCATGAACATTTCCTAGAATTGGGCGTTTTGAGCTTGTAGAGCCTTGATAGCTTGATCAATGGATGTTTCAGCAGACATGATGCTGAAATAAACAGCGAAGAAGATGAGAAACCTGTAAGGGTACCTGTTATGAGGTGAATGGGAATGGAATGCATATGATATGATTTCATAGACTTTAGGGATTCAAATTCGTAAACCAAAATGAAACACACTTTTATTAGATTAAAAACTTGAAACAATGTTTGAAAAATGCCTTTAAGGCGTTACAAAGAGAAAAACTGAAAAGTAAATCAAAACTAGAAATAACAAAAGACATCAGCGCTCCCATGGTCGTTTTCCGTTGGTGCTGACATAGTCGTTGAGGACCTTCTCATTCTCCAGCTGCCTTGTAAGCTTTAGGATCTTCCGCTCCTGCTCATGATACTTCTCTCTGTAAGTATCCCGTTCTTCCCTCAACTGGATCCAAAACCTCTTTAATGCCCCAATGTCAGTAGGCATGTATGGATGGAGGACAGTATGAGGAACCCCCTCTTCATCAGTACTCTCAACAATTACCGGTAAGACAGCTTCGTACGACATCCCCATCTTTTGGGCACGGGCCCGAACCCACTGGAGATATGGTTCCATTGGAAGAGAAGTCTTCGCTCCTAGCTCATGCGGATCAGACATGTTAACCCTATTCTAAGCTCGTATGAATCTACGGCGATGTCCTTCACTATCCCCTTGGAAGTCAAAGACAATACTCGGAATCAGCAACTCATGAGGACCGTCCTTTCTAGCTCGCCCAAACTGTCGCAAGGCCAGACAAGGATTATAGGTGATCCCTCCTCTAACAGCTACTTCTTCCATGTCTTTAGTACTCCAAATGATGTCCGTATGAGCCAGGGGAATATTAAGACCTTTCAGTGTTGATGGTAGATAAACTCTGCTTGGGGAGAATATTACCGATTCATTCACAGTTGCAAGTCTCAGTTGGGGAGAGTTAACATTATTGTCTTACCCTGCGGGGAGTGAATGCATCTCAACCATATTCTTCAGCTGAATCTACCTTCGTACCTGGTGGATAGAGCAACCGTAAAGCTTGGACGATTCTTATTGCCCCTGTTTCTAATATTACCCGTGATTGTCTTTTGTTTCGCATGTAAATATTCTTGAGCAGCAATTAATGTCAAATGCATATATCAAAAATGAACATTGGGCGTTCTTTGCAAAACAAAACAGATAAAGGAAAAACAGTTTGAAATTTCTCTGAAAATGAGTTGTATTGATTTTGAAGTTTGGCCTGTAAATAGGCATTTTTTGTACAAGAGGCTGACGTCCTAGTAAGAGAACACCGCCGAATAAATTATTTACACAATTTATGAAAAACTAAAACAAAACATCTATGTGAATAATCCCACTGGGTTCCAACTCTGCTATTTCCTTTATGTCCTCGAGCATCTCATCACTTTTCTACTTGGTTGAATGTGGATCAGACTGATTAGTGTCGTCCGAGCTTGATAGTCGATACCGAAGTCTGGTTGCAAGGTGATCCAATGAGACATAGTGTTACGCTTTGATCCCTAATTTTTGCCTGGACTGCCCTTTCGGGTTTTCAGTCCACCGGGATACCCTTTTTTGCCCAAGCCGCCTTTTCAGGTTTTCGACTTGCCGGGTGTACAATTTTTTCATTTTCATCCCTTATTTTTGTCCAAAACCTTTTGGTTCGTCGGGAAGCCCTTATTTTTGCCTAAGTCAGTCAACCTAGCGGGTCTTTGATTATGCGTAGTATCTTTTCACTATGTTTGCATTGACGGGGTGAGGAAGGTCGTCACCATCCATGGTGGTTAGAATCATAACTCCTCTTGCAAAGATGTTCTTAACCATAAATGGCCCTTCATAAGTAGGGGTCCATTTGCCCCTGGGATCACCTTGAGGTAGTATGATGCGCTTGATAACCAGGTCCCCAACTTGATACTCTTGTCGTCTAACTTTCTTGTTAAATTCCTTGATCATCCGTTTTTGATACGTTTGACCATGACAAATGGCAGTAAGTCTCTTCTCGTCAATTAAGTTCAGTTGATCAAGCCAGGTCTGAATCCAGTCATCTTCGCTCAAACCTGCATCCTTCATAATCCGAAGAGAGGGTATCTGAACTTCAATGGGCAAGACTGCCTCCATCCCATAAACCAAGGAATAGGGTGTTGCCCCTGTTGACGTTCGCACTGAGGTACGGTACCCATGAAGAGCAAATGGTAACATCTCGTGCCAGTCTTTGTATGTCACCGTCCTCTTCTGTATGATCTTTTTGATATTCTTATTAGCCACTTCAATAGCCCCATTCATCTTTGGCCAGTAGGGAGAAGAGTTGTGATGCTGTATCTTGAACTATTTACAGAGCTCGGTAATCATTTTATTGTTGATATTTGTACCATTGTCAATAATGATCCTTTCTGGTACACCATATCGACAAATCAGATTATGCCGAATGAACCATGCCACGGCGTTCTTGGTCACTGTAGCAAACAAAGATGCTTCAACCCACTTCGTAAAGTAATCAATTGCTACCAGGATGAAACGATGCCCGTTGGACGCAGTAGGTATGATCTCGCCGATCATGTCGATGCCCCACATTGCAAAAGGCCAAGGTGTCGTCAAGGCGTTCAGAGGAACTGGAGGTATGTGCACCTTATCTGCATAGACTTAGCACTTGTGACAAGTCCGAGAATGCGGATAACAGGCGGCTTCCATAGTGGACCAATAATATCCTGCTCGAAGGATTTTCTTTGCCATGGTGTGTCCATTGGAATGAGTTCCGAAAGTACCTTCATGTAACTCTGCCGTGATCCTTTCTGCTTCGTCCTTATCCATACATCGCAGTAAGGTTGAATCATGGTTACGCTTGTAAAGGATGCCATTACTAATGAAGAACTTTCCGCAAACCTCCTCAGAAACTTATTATCATTAACAGATGCACCCTCGGGGTACTCCTGAGCCTCAAGATACTTCCTCACCTCATGAAACCAGGTTTTATCTGTTACCTCTTCAGTCTAAATGTCACAGCAATGTGCAGGTTCGTCCAGACTTTCAATGATAATCCGGGGACCTTCGTTGTCCCAATTGACTTTGAACATAGAAGACATTGTAGTCAACGTGTCCGCCAACTGATTCTCCTCTCTAGGGAAATGTTCAAAGGTTATCTCTTCGAAATGTGGAAGCAATGTCAGCACATACTCCTTGTAAGGAATAAGATTTGGGTGTTTCGTATCCCACTCGCCTTTGATCTGACTGATCACGAGAGAGAAATCTCCGAAGACACTCAAGAACTTAATTCTTAGGTCAATAGATGCTCGAAGACCCATGATGCACGCTTCATACTCCGCCATGTTGTTGGTGCAGTTGAAACATAGTCGGGCGGTGAACGGAGTATGAGAGTATTTAGGAGATATGATCACGGAGCCAATGCCATTACCCAAAGCGTTTGAAGCTCCATCAAAGTACATAGACCATCGGGATCCCTCCTCGGGTCCTTCATCCGGCCCAGGTGTCTCACAGTCAGTCAGTATCATGATATTCTCATCCGGGAATTCAAAGTTCATAGACTAGTAATCATCCACTGCTTGATGTGCCAAATGGTCTGCCAATACACTTTCCTTGATTTCCTTTTGGGTCGTGTACTGGATGTCATACTCAATCAAGATCATCTGCCATCTTGCTATTCTTCCGGAAAAGGCAGGCTTCTTGAAGAGATACTTGATTGGATCCATTTTTGATATCAATAGAGTAGTGTGAGTCAGCATATAATGTATCAGCTGGCGAGGAGCCCATGCCAAAGTGCGGCAAGTTTTCTCGAGCAACGAGTATCGGGTCTCGCAGTCGGTAAACTTTTTGATAAGGTAATAAATAGCATGCTCTTTTCGACCAGACTCGTCATGCTGCCCCAGCACACACCCCATTGAGTTATCGAGTACTGTCAAGTATAAGATCAAAAGTCTCCCTTCAACTGGCGGCATCAAAATAGGTGGCTCTTGGAGATATTCTTTGATCCTCTCGAAAGCAGCCTGACATTCATCGTTCCATCTTACCACTTGGTCTTTCTTCAGTAACTTGAAGATTGGCTCACAAGTAGCAGTCAGGTGTGAGATGAATCGGGCAATATAGTTTAGACGTCCCAGAAAGCCTCTGACTTCTTTTTCTGTTCGGGGAGCTGGCATTTCCTGTATAGCCTTCACCTTTGCAGGATCCACTTGAATACCTTTATCACTTACAACGAAACCTAGCAACTTACCAGATCTCACCCCGAAGGTGCACTTGTTCGGGTTTAACCTCAGCTTGTACAACTTCAACCTGTCAAATAGCTTCTGAAGGTGATCAAGATGTTCTTCCTCAGTCTGGGATCTTGCAATCATGTCGTCGACGTATACCTCAATCTCATGATGGATCATGTCATGGAACAAAGCGACCATGGAGCGCTGATACGTTGCCCCAGCATTTTTCAATCCGAAAGGCATGACCTTGTAGCAAAAGGTACCCCATTGAGTAACAAAGGTTGTCTTCTCCATATCTTCGGGAGCCATTTTAATTTGATTATAACCGGAGAACCGATCCATAAAGGATAATACCTTATGTTGTGCAATGTTATCAACTAGAACGTCGATATGAGGCAGAGGGAAATCATCCTTGGGATTTGCCCTGTTCAGATCCCTATAGTCAACACACATCCAAACGTTACCATCCTTTTTCGGCACAGGAACCACGTTGGGCACCCACTGTGGGTAAGAAGTAACTGCTAGAAAACCAGCATCAAACTGTTTCATAACTTCAGCCTTGATTTTCTCGGACATCTCTGGGCACATTCAGCGTACTTTCTGTTTCACTGGAGGACAATCTTCCTTGGTAGGCAATCGGTGAACCACAATATCGGTATCCAACCCAAGCATATCTTCATAAGACCAGGCAAAGATCTCAACGTAGTCACACAGCATCTGAATCAGCCGTTGCTTGACACTAGCTTCCAGATTTGCACCGATCTTGACCTCTTTCTTGTCTATCTTTGTATCCAGATTCACTGTTTCCACTGGCTCTTCATGCGGCTGTATAGCCCTCTCTTCCTGAAGTAACAGTCTTGCAAGTTCACCGGGCACTTCGCAATCATCTTCACCTTCGTCTTCGGCTAAGTTGATCGGACTTTCGAAGTCATAACCGGCAGTAGCAGAGTCATTATCAGTAGGATCCAAAGTGGATGTAGACCTGTATATGTGAGTGTGTGTAAAATAGCTATTTTGCAACATGTAATAAAAGAAAAACAAGGAGCGCAAAATTTGAAATGCAAGAAACGTCCAATGCTTTTATTAATGATATATGTAGATGACACACATAAAGCCCTCACAAACAAAGCCACGGTGCCCCGGGTAAGACACCGGGCCGTAAAGTTTAAAAATTGTCTGTTACAAATTCAAAACAAAAGTCTCATTACTGGGTAACAAAAGAAATTGGGATGAAGTCCTTTGCTGTCCAGTTGCTTAGTCCACCATCAGCAGTAGGAAAGATCCAACTGTCGAATTCAGATTCTTCAACATCGTCTTCAATGGCATTTACTCCTGAATTGCTGATAAACAGGGGAGGTCTTCCGATCTGTGCACTCCGAACAACCCTTTGAGCTTCTGCAGTGAAACCCAAACCAAACTTGTTAGTCTTATGTGCAAAATCAAGGAGTTGGCCCCAATTTGCACACCCACCTTTCTCAACAACAGCCTGGGCATCCTTGAAGGAAGCTATCTTCATTGGAGAATCTTCGACAACAGTCTCAGTTGACACCAGCGTCTGGGGAACCTCTTCAAAATGTTGAAACGGGGTTTCAATGAACTCCCCATCCATCTCTACATATCGGAAAGGGTTGAGGTGGCTCACCATGTACTCCTTCTCTCCTCATACCATAACAATTTTCCCCTTCACTGGGTATTTCAGCATCTGGTGGAGCGTAGAAGTCACTGCCCCAGCTTTGTGGATCCATGGGAGACCCAGCAAACAAGAATAGGATGGCTGAATGTCCATCACATAAAAAGTAGACGCAAAGATCTGAGAACCAACCTTCACTGGGATATCCACTTCTCCTTGTACCATTCTTTTGGACCCGTCAAAGGCCCTAACAACAATGTTACTTGGCTTCAACTCCAACCCCTCACTGTCTAACCGGTCCAAAGCTTTCTTAGGCAAAACATTCAACGAGGATCCCGTATCCACTAATACATGGTCTAGAGTAGTGCCCCTGCATTTAATGGAGACATGCAGGGCATCATTGTGATTCTTCCCTTTAGCAGGCAAGTCTGCGTCGGAGAAACCCAACCCATTATACGCTATTAGACTAGCCACACAGTCTTTAAACTGATCAGCTGACGTCTCCTGCGGCACATGCACAGTTTTCAGGAAGGCAATCAGAGCCTTGGCATGGGCTTCTGAGCATAGCAATAGAGACAACATAGAGATTTTGGATGGGGTTTGCCCCAGCTGTTCGACTACATTGTAGTCTCTCTTTTTGATGATCTTCATAATTTCTTCCATCTCTTGTTTAGAGGCTTCAATAGTAATCTTCTTTGGTGCCTCCATCTGGGCAGGCTCACCGGTGGTCTCTTTTCCCCGAGTGTCAGAAGACTCGGCAACAAGAGTAAGAATTGGAACTTGAACAGGAACAGTAGCAGGTACACTGGCAGGTGTAATAACAACAAGTTTCCGAATAGCTGGCGGAGAGATCTCAGGGGAGAAAAGTCTTTTGTTGCGGGTGACTTTGGCAGGTCCAACAATATTGCTGACGTCAGTATCAGACTCTTCAGCACTCAAGTCTTGCTTAACTCCGTGATAGTAAATGTCAGCCCCATAATGCCACGGGACAACTTTATTGGATGTATAGGGGATAGGCCCAGGAACAGTGATGATCAATGGTGCGATTCTTGGAACAGATGTAATTCTAACAGGCTTTCTCGAGGAAGCCTTGGAAGAATTTTCGAAAATGGTGATGATAGCAACTTCTTCAGTAGGAACCAAAGGAACAACAGTCTTTTCAAACAGAATTTCTTTATTATCCATCAGGCGTTGGACACCTGACTTCAAAAGATGGCAACTGGAAGGTAGGATGGAACACATACGGTAACCTTCATCGCAGCTCGGAAATAAAGCGGCTAACAAAAGGTTCTTCTTCACAGTCATCAATGGAGTAACAATGTCTTTCACAGAAACCACAAACGAGTCTTCATCTACAGCATTTACTCCATGCTTAGGCATAGGAGCGGTCACAACATTAGGTCTTTCAGGTGCTTCGAATTCAATCTCCTTCGCATTAATCAAGTCATGTACTTTGTTCTTCAAGACCCAGTAGTTATCTGTATCATGCCCCGGGCTATCAGAGTGAAAAACACAGCGGGCATTCGGATCGTACATCGGTGATGTTGTGTTGGGACTCTTCGGGGCCTCCTTCGGAATTACCAAGTTGGTCTTTAATAACTGTGGTAGAATATGAGATAACGTCATGTTAAGCTGAGTGAATTGTCTTCGTGGCCTTTCGGCCCTTGGCTGATTATTGCGCTGAGGAGCAAAAGCAGGTCTTGATATAACCACCACATTAACAACTTGGCGGTGCTCAGGTCTATTATGGTTTTTGAACTATAAACAACATTGGACTCCTTCTTAAAAGGCTTCTTTTCGGTGTTTGATGAAGCACCCTTCTGTATTTTACCGGATTTGATACCAGACTCAGTTCTTTCCCCGATCATAATTAGCTCTGTAAATCCGGACGATGAGCTTCCAATCAGATGGTTGAAATACGGACCAGACAAGGTCCCCAAAAACATATCCACTAGCTCCCTATCAGCCAAGGGAGGTTGTACTCTACCAGCAAGGTCCCTCCACTTCTGAGCATAATCTTTGAAACCTTCACCCGCACCCATAGACATACCCTGGAGTTGGGTACACGTAGGAGCGAGGTCGGCGTTGTATTGGTACTGCTTGTAGAAAGCAGCAACCAAGTCCTCCCAATTACGGATACTAGCTCCTTCCAGCTGGTAAAACCATTCAAGCTGAGTCCCTGAGAGACTGTCTTGAAAGAAGTAGATTCAGAGGTTCTTGTCAGCGGTGTACGGCTGAATCTTCCTAACATACAAACGGAGGTACAGTTTTGGGCAAGAAACCTCGTCGTATTTAGCGAAGGCTGGTGCTTTAAACTTGTGGGGAATCACCACCCCAGACGACAAACCCAAATCACCAAAGTCCAGACCAGGAACTTTCTGAACTTCCATCGCGCTCAACCGGTCTTCCAATTGTTTATATCTATCCTCAGCTGGAGGATACTGGTCTTCATCAAATTCAGTCTCGTTGTCTGAAACCACAGGGCTAGGAGCCCTCCTTTCTTCTTGGTTTTCTCCCCCTTCAGATGAGTGGGATAGATTGACTTTATCTCGCAGCCTGTTTCCAAACCTGTGCCCCATGTTCAAGAGGACTGTCTTCTTCTTCTTCTTCTTCTTCTTTTTCTCTTTCAAGATAAGGGTCTTCAGATCTTGCTGACCCTTAGCCAAATTCATGAACATCTCCTGAAATTGAGCGTTTTGAGCTTGTAGCGCCTTGATAGCTTGATCGGTTGATGTTTCAGAAGACATAATGATGAAATAAACAGCGGAGAAGATGAGAAACCTGTAATGGGTACCTGTTATGAGGTGCATGGAATGAAATGCGCATGATATGATTTCAAAGACTTTAGAGATTCAAATTCGTAAACTAAAAATGAAATACACTTTATTAGATAAACTTTGAATTCAAATGTTCAACAGATGCCTTTAAGGCGTTACAAAAAAGGGGAATACTGAAAAATAAAGCAAAACTAGGAATAATCAAAAAGACAATCAGCGCTCCCGTGGTCGTTTGCCCTTAGTGCTGACATAGTCATTGAGGATCTGCTCATTCTCCAATTGCCTTGTCAATTTCTGGATCTTCCGCTATTGCTCGTGATACTTTTCTCTATAAGTATCCTGCTCTTCCCTTAGCTGCATCCACGATCTCTTTAATGCCCCAATATCAATAGGCATGTATGGATGGAGAATGGTAGGAGGAACCCCTTCTTCATCAGCAACCTCAAGAGTTATAGGCAAGACGGCTTCGTAGGGAATTTCCAGCTTTTGGGAACGTATACGAACCCATCGGAGATATGGTTCCATTAGTAGAGAAGTCTTCGCACCCAGCTCGTGTGGATCAGACCTGTGTACCCTATCCCAAGCTCTTATGAATCTGCGGCATTGCTCATCACTATCCCCTTGGAAATCAAAGACAATACTTGGCATTAGCAACTCATGAGGTCCTTCCCTCCTTGCTCGCCCAAACTGACGTAAGGCCAAACACGAATTATAGGTGATTCCCCCATGGGTTCCTAGCAGTGGAACATTGGGGTACTCCCCACAACGATCAATAATAGCCACATCTTCCATACCCTTAATAGTCCAAATGATGTCATTATGAGAGAGAGAGACATAACCCTATAGGCCCAACCCATGCCTTCCTTGTTTTTCAAGACTGATTTAGGGAGGTGATAAATAAACCACCTCGCTAACAATGGTGCACAGCACATAAGGGTTCCCCGCTTCCGAGCAGTACGGGCATAAAGAGAGTGCAAAATGTCACCCAAGAGAGTGGGAACAGGATTACCGGACATAAAAATCTTCATTGCATTCACGTCGACGAAAGCATTTGAGTTAGGAAACAACACCAAATCATATATGAGAAGAGCCAGAATGTCTTCAAATGCCTAGAAGTCTAGACTATCCCATAAATGATTAGCTTTACCAACCAAGAACTTAGTCAAAAAGCCTTTTGTCCCACTTCTAGTCTCCCAATTAGACATTACCTCAGCCTTTGCCAGATGGAGGGCTGAAGCAATCTCTTCCGGCCTAAGGACTTTCTCCCAACCTGTGAACGGGGTCTACTCCAGAGTAGAGATACCAAGTAGATCAAAGAACTCTTCCAAGGTGGGGACTAACTGGTAGTCCGGAAAAGTAAAGCAATGGTACAGTGGATCAAAGAATTGGACTAAGACACTCATCATTTGTTCATCCATCTTGGAGGTGACCATGTCTTCTGATAAATGAAGAAGTATCTGGCATCTTTGCAACCAAATCCTTGAGCTGAGTGGGAATCTGGACAAAGTTGATCCGAATAGTGTTTCTACGCATGGGTTCCATGACCTACAAAACAGAACAAAGATGAATCCCTTATGTCTTTGAAATAGGTTAGTCTTGATGCAAGATGCATGCAATGTCATGATGCATGATATTATGATAGAAACACATCACAAGTATCCACAAATATCAAACATGGTAAAGGCAAACAAGTCACACAGATAGCCCTTAGATTTCAGGCTGGCAAGGAGTTTAGGTATTACCCTCTTTCAGTTCAGTTGGTTCAAACCTGTCCTAAAAATAGTAACCGGGTTCTAGAGGATCTCAATATCACTGACTACCCTCGATCGGTCATAATTCCAGTTTAGCAACCTTTTCTTGCAGCCGGAATCATCGCGAGAGTTTAGTCTCAATGAGTGTAGCATACTACTACTGTTCTATGGCCAAGTTGGTCAATTAAAGGTTCTAAGGTTAGTTGGTGCTTAATGACCCCTTAGCAGACCCATATTCTCCTCGTTGCGCCACAAAGGATATCGGTACATACTAAAGTGCCACACCAATGTAGCTACTGCTTTAACCGTATCAGTCTATGCCGTACAGTTACCTCATAGTTTATTGCTACTTACCTAAAGGGTATCCCCCAGATCCGGGTTATGATCTATAGTAACTCCGATACAACCCACAAAGATAAAGCATGCAAGTCAAGCAATTGAAAACATTATAAACTATTCCTAAGGTACACCCCACTTAAAATATCCCCAGCAGAGTCGCCAGTTTTGTGATACGGTGGGAAGAACTGACTGTTTTTTTTGGAATGCTGGTTTACGTTTTGCGTTTGTTTTTGCAAAATGTCACGGTAAGCAAGAGTCGCCACCGACTTTTATTTTATCCAACAAGGAAAGGAAAAAAAGCACAGAAAAATTCCTTTTTCAAGATATTTATCGGGTTCGGGGGATAGATTATAGAAAGGGAAGGTGTTAGCACCCTTTCTATCCGTGGTTATCCACGGGCTCTTAGGTACTTGCTCAATTGTTTTCTTTGTGCTTGTGGGTTTGAAAAAGTTTTTGTTTGAAACTTCGATTTAACTCTTGCTTCTGTCCTCAAGAGTGTAATGAAGTGTTTTTGAAAACTTTGTTCGAAAAGGAGTGTAAGTGTGAAAAATTTGTTTTGTTTCAAATGAGCAAGTATCTAAGAACCATCTACCTACTCGAAAAAGGAATCGTTCTATGCTAATTTCCTTTAGACAATGATACCCCACTATTAGTGAATAGGTAGCACCGTCGTTGGAGTTTAAGGGTCAATTCGAATGCGGGACTTACGATCACTAAAGCAATGTTAGGACGCCTTAGCGGTAACCCTAATGTCTTAGATCATTTGTTTGAGGCAACAATATCCGAGGCAACAATTTTGAGGCGACTATGATCTTTTAGATAAGAGGGCGACCTCTAAAGTGACCTATACTCAATGACCGTGTACGAAGGCAACCAAGTGGGGTGTACCCTAAGAGTGCACATGTGCGAGTGTGTCGCTTTCAGTTCTTTTATCTTTGTACATGTTAAAGGTGATCTAATTTGATTTTAAAATTAGCATTCAGTCTTGTCATGCAAACCCTATTATCAAACATCTAGCAGTTATAATTTGCGGAAAATAAAATGCGGAATTTAAATTACAAGGCGTCGGGTATTTACATCGCCAAAGACAAACCCTTTTGAAAAATAAAATAAGGCGATAAAAAATAATTAAAAGTCCTATTAACTATTACAATCCAGAAGCAGATACATTATTGGATAAAAGAAAGTAAATCGCGATGCAAAATTAAATCGGGCGCATGATTAGGGTTTTGACCCTTTTTGGTTAAATAAAATATTTTTTGTTGTTTTTTATTTTAAGAAAGAAATAACCTAAATTAATTACTAAATTAAATTAAATAAATAAAAATTAAAATAAATTATTTTTGGAGTTTTTTTTATTATTTAGGAAAAAATTATAATTAAATTAATGGTTAAAAACTAGTTAAGTCTAATTAATTTTTAATTATTTTTTCAAAAGGAATTAAAGTTCTCTAATTAAAACCTAATTAATTAATGAATTTATTAAGAAAATAAAAGTTTAAAATTTGATTTGAAATAAAAAATGTTTTTTTTGTGATTTTTATTTAATAAAAGAGGAATTTTGTGATTGGTTAGTAAATTAAATAAAAATAATAAAACAATTAAAATAAAATAAACTAAGTGAAAGGGAGTTTGGGCCTGAAATGGGGGTGCTGGTAGCAATTGGAAGGCCCATTAGTGCTAGCCCTTTTTTGACTTTGCAGATCTAGTGCGCATGCATTGACCAATGCCTTAGTAGTCCTTCAATCCCTAGCCATCAGATCTGGCCATTGGCCATCTGTCTCTTGGATGTATGAGGGAGTATGGTGCAGTGCAAACTGAAACATGCATACAATCACCTGAAAAGAAAAAATATTGAGAAAGTGGGGGACCTGGGATTCGAACCCAGGTCATGAGGCAATTTACCCTTGTACGCTTGCCACTATGCTATGCTGATTCATTTGTTATGATAATGCAAATAATGTATATTATATAAAAACAAAAACTATTGCCAGAAATTAAAATAATGTGCGCTTGGTTTGAATGGCCCAATGAAGGGACGCCACACATCATCCCCAACCTCTCGTCCGTGGCCAAAAGTACACAGACCTATACCAACGGACAGAAGTCCGTAGCTACAAAGTTGTTCATCTCAAAAATCCTTCTCAGGCCACAAAAATGAATTCTAAGGCCATGGTTGTGTTCGTCTCACCCTCCCAGTCACAACCATGTCCATTATGTGCTTCAATTGTACCTGGAATAGAAACGCCCAAAAACAAGAAACGAACCCTAACAATGGTGGTTCTTCTCCTACGCCAGATAAATGCAATTGAGTAATATAAAAAGCTTGGAAATGCTCTTGTGATCACAAATATGCCTTTAGTTTTCGTTATAGATGCAAGAATAGATCAAACCGAATTCATGAACAGGGGTATGTTTCGTGACACTTACAGCATGTTTGGACGTCTGAAAAAGCTTGCTTTGGATCCATGTAGCTTGTATGAACGCCCAGGAAGCAATTGAGATATGTCTCAGCTCTTGAAAACACCTCTAACTATGATTTTGATCTCAAGCTTTTTTGTGAATTTTTCAAATCTTGTTCTGCCTCCCTCTGCACTTTTCAACCCTGATTTCGTCTCCTTTGGCTTGCTTATGTATTGTGTAGTGTATTAGGAAAACAAATATGGACTAAATCTTCCCATATCAATGTATATGAATTTGATTTGATCTCCACTTTAAACCTTTCCAAATTTGATTCCATTCAATCTTTTTGCCCATGATTTGGCTTGATACGAATTTGATGGTGATGCAAGCTGTGAACAAAGCCCAAAACAATCAAAAAATCAAGAGTTGTTAATTATTTGGATTTTCTATGATTTTATTTGATTTAAAATGAATAAATTCAATAAAAAATAAAATTAAATAATAAAAATGAAATATGAGCTTATGGCTGAAGCTAGGACACGTGGGTAACTATGCAAGCTCAAATCAAGTGGAAAAGAATGGGCCCATTTGACAAAATTTGAAGTTTTGGGGATAGTTGACTTTTGGCAATTTTGCAAAAAAGTCCAACTTCAACAAAGCATAACTTCTACAATTTTGAACTTTTAGGAGTGTTATTGGACTTTTTAGAAAGCATGAGATGTCCTCTAACCAACCCTTTTGGTCTCATCTCATTTTGATATTCCATGCGAAAGTTATAAGCTTTTGCAAAAAAGGTGTTTTTGTTGACTTTCAAAAATGACCTATAATGTCCAAATTTATAACTTCTTGTGAGTGCATTTTTTGATCTTGGGGTATGAATTGGATTGTAGGAAATTTCATCCTATTCAAAATAAGCTTTGGATGGGTCATTTATCATAAAGTATGACAAAGTTATGCTTGGTCAAAGTTGAGTTGACTTTTCCTACAAAACCCTAATTTAGCAACTTTTGAATCTTGATGAATTTTGAGCAATCCTTGATGAATCATGATCAACCCTTGATCAAATGATGAAATATCCTTCAAAATGAGAATGTTGACAAAAAAGCTCGAGGTTTGACTGTTTGTAGGTCACAGTTGACTTTTGCCCTAGCATAGTCGATTTTTGGACCTTTGAGCAATTGACTGAGCAAACTTCCTCTGCAAGGCTTGAAATTTGTCATGGATGATCTTGAGAACATATTAGGACATTAGTGAGCACTTGAGGTCATTTGGGTTCAAATATCTTGATGCAACACAAAACCCTAATTTGGGGTTGACTGCCTTAGGAGATAGCTTGTCTGTCCAACTCTTGAGCAAACTTGAGCAACTTGGAGATTTTTCTTGAAATGTTTTGAGGAATATGGGAGGGAAAATTTTGGGGTAAAACACATTGACCACCCTCGATCGGTCATAATTCCAGTTTGGCAACCTTTTCTTGCAGCCGGAATCATTGCGAGAGTTTGGCCTCAATGAGTGTAGCATACTGCTACTTTTCTATGGCCAAGTTGGTCAATTATAGGTTCTAAGGTCAATTGGTGCTTAATGACCCCTTAGCTGACTCATATTCTCCTTGTTCCACCACAAGGGATATCGGTACAAACTAAAGTGCCACACCAACGTAGCTACTGCTTCAATCGTATCGGTCTACGCCGTACAGTTCCGTCACAGTCTATTGCTACTTACCTAAATGGTATCCCCAGATCTGGTTTAGGATCTATAGTAACTCCGATTCAAACCCACAAAAATAAAGCATACAAATCAAGCAATTGAAAACATTATGATGAACTATTCCTAAGGTACACCCACTTATAAATTCCCCAGTAGAGTCGCCAGTTCTGTGATACGGTGGGAAGAACTGACTGTTTTTTGAATGCTGGTTTTCGTTTTGCATTTGTGTTCGCAAAATGTCACGGTAAGCAAGAATCTCCACCGACTTTTATTTTATCCAACAAGGAAAGGAAAAAAGCACAGAAAAATTCCTTTTTTGAGATATTTCTGAGTACGGGGGGTAGATTATAGAAAGGGAAGGTATTAGCACCCTTTCTATCCGTAGTTATCTACGGGCTCTTAGGTACTTGCTCATCATTTTAAAAATTGTTTTCTTTGTGTTTATGCGCTTTGAAAAGTTTTTATTTTAACTTCGATTTAACTCTTGCGTCTGTCTTCAAGAGTGTAATGAAGTGTTTTTTAAAACTTGTTTGTAAAAAAAGTGTAAGTGTGAAAAAAAATTATTTTGGATGAGCAAGTATCTAAGAACTAATATACCTACTCGAAAAAGGAATCGTTCTATGCTAATTTCCTTTAGACAATGTTATCCCACTATTAGTGAGTAGGTAGCATTGTCGTTGGAGTTTGAGGGTCAATTCGAAAGAGGGACATACATTCACTAAAGCAATGTTAAGATGTCTTAGTGGCAACCCTAATGTCTTAGATCATGTATTCGAGGCAACAATATCCGAGGCAACTATGATCTTTTAGACAAGAGGATGACCTCTAAAACAACCTATACTCAATGACCATTTACGAAGGCAACCAAGTGGGGTATACCCTAGGAGTGTGCATGTGCGGGTGTATTGATTTTAGTTATTTTTATCTTTGCACATGTTTAGGGTGATCTAACTGTTTTAAGATTAAGCATTCATTATTGTCATGCAAACCCTATTACCAAACATCTAACAGTTGTATATTTGCAGGAATTAAAGGTGCGAAATTTAAACTAAATTATTACAAGGCGTCGGGTATTTACATCGCCAAAAGCAACCCTTTGAAATTTAAAAGCGGGAAAATAAATAAATATCCTAATTAATTATTACAAACCGGGAGCGAATACAATTATTTGAATAAAGAAAAATAAAGCACGCGATGCGAAATTAAATCGAATGCGAAATTAGGGTGTTGACCCTTCTAATTAAAAGAAATGTTTTTTTGTTTTTATTATTTTTAAAGAAAAGAAAATAAATCCTAAAATTAAATGCTAAATTAATTATTAAATTAATTAATTAATGAAAAATATTAAATGACATCTTTTTGGAGTTTTTGTTATTTTAGGAAAGAAAATAAAATGATTAAATTAATGATTAAAACCTATTAATTCTAATTAGTTTTAAATATTTACAAAATTAATTAAAGTTATCTAGAATTAATAACCTAATTAATTAATTTTTATTAATGAAAAAATAAAATTCTGAAATTTAATTGGGTAAAAATATTTTTTGTGATTTTTTTTATTAAAAAAATTATTCTATTGGTTAGTGATTAAATTAAACAAAATAAAATAATTAAATAAAACAAACAAAATATTAAAAAAAAAGTAGAGAATGGGCCTGATTTTGGGTGTGTGTATAGCAATTTGCTGGCCCAATGATGCTGGTCCAGATTGACTTTTTCTGATCTCATGCGCTGGCGTTGACTTGGCCTATGGTGTGCCTTAAATGATGGCCACCAGATCTGGCCTTCTGGCCATCTGGCATGCTTGATGCTGAAGGTGCATGGTGGAAGTTGGGTTTGAGCATGCACATGATTACCTGAAAACAAATATCATGGAGAAAATAGGGGGACCTGGGATTCGAACCCAGGCCCCAAGGCAAATTCCAATGGCTTGTGACCAACTGAGTTGTTGGTTGTCTTTGTATATACACTAAGAATTAGATATAATATAAAAAAAACAAAGTTAGTGGACGAGAAAAGAAAAAATGCGCGCTCGTTTTAAACAGGCCAATGATGGGACGACACTTCATCGTATTCTTCTTCCCACCGTGGCTAAAACCTTGAGGCCTATACCCACGGATGTTGTCCGTTGCTACAAGTCAGGTTTATTCAAAAATCTCCTACAGGCCATGGAAATGGTATCTAAGACCATGGTTGAGGTCGTCTCATCCTCCTGGTTGCAACCATGGCCATTATTAGGGCCAATTATTCCTGAAAAGAAAAACCCCAAAAACAAAACCGAAACCCTAACAATGGTGGATTTCGTTACAGGTCATATAAATGCAATTGGCTATTGGCAAAAGCTTTCAAACATCATGGTGATCAAGAATATGCAATTATTTTTCATTATAGGTGCAAGAATTAAGCTTTTCAAATTCAAGAATATAGTGATTCTGTGAACGACTTACAGTGCACTGGAAGGCTTGAAAACGTGTGCTTTTGGTTGCTTTCGCTTGTGGAGATTACCAGGAGACGATTGGGACAAATGCCAAGCCTTGAGGATGCCTCTAACCCCTTTTTCGATTCCACACTTTTCTTTGGATTTTTAGATTTTTGTCCCTACTCTATGCTTGATCTCCAACCCTTATTCTGATTTTTCTCGCCTCCTTATGTATTGTACAATGCATTAGGGTTGCAAATTGTGTCCAAATCCCTCTCCATCAATGATTTTGATATTGATTTGATTCTTCTTTAACAACCTTCCAAATTTGGTCCAAATCCAATCTCCTTGTACACAATTTCCTTGATACGATTTTGATTGCCTTGCTAGCTATATTTAGAGCCTGAAACAATCACAAAATCCTTGTTATCAATGCTTTTGGATTTTATTTGATTTTATTTGATTTAAATCAAATTAATTCAAATAAAAATCAAAATAATTAATAAAAATATGACATGGACACATGGCAAAGGCTAGAGCACGTGGGCAATAATTCCAACTCAAAACAAGTGAAAAAGAATGGGCCCATTTGGCAAAATTTGAAGTTTTGGGGATAGTTGACTTTTGCCAATTTTGCAAAAAAAGTCCAACTTCAACAATGCATGACTTCCTCAATTTTGACTCTTTGGAGGTGTTCTTGGACTTTTTAGAAATATTGAGATGTCCTCTAACCAAAACTTTTGGTCTCATATCAATTTGATATTACATGCTCATGTATGAAGCTTTGACAAAAAAGGTGTTTTTGTTGACTTTTCAAAATGACCTATAATGTCCAAATTCATAACTTCTTGTGAGTACATTTTTTGATCTTGGGAGCTGAATATGGATTGTAGGGATTTTCATCCTATTCAAAATGAGCCTTGGATGGGGCATTTATCATAAAGTATGAGAAAGTTATGCTTGGTCAAAGTTTGGTTGACTTTTACTATAAAACCCTAATTTAGCAACTTTTGAATCTTGATGAATTATGAGCAATCCTTTATGAATAATGATTAACCCTTGATCAAATGATGAAACAAACTTCAAAATGAGAATGTTGACCAAAAATCTTGAAGTTTGACTGTACATAGGTCACAGTTGACTTTTGACCTAGCATAGTCGATTTTTGGACCTTTAAGCAATTGACTGAGCAAAATTCCTCTGCAAGGCTTGAAATTTGACATGGATGATCTTGAGAACATATTAGGATATTGTTGAGCATTTGGGACCACTTGGACTCAAGGATCTTGATGCAACATGAAACCCTAATTTGGGGTAGACTGCCTTAGAGAGGGCTTGTCTGGCCAACCCTTGGGCTACCTTGAGCAACTTGGAGATCTTTCTTGAAATGTTTTGAGAAATATGGGAGGGCAAATTTTGGGGTAAAACACATTGCCTAGTGAGTTACATGCCCCATCAAAAACCAGGGTCCATCTGGATCCTTGTTCAGGTCTGTCATATGGCTTGAATTCTTCACAGTTGTTTACTGTCATGATGTCTTCATCTGGGAATTCAAACTTCATGGACTGGTAGTCTTCTACAGCTTGGTGAGCAAGGTGATCAGCTAGTACACTGCCATTTATTTCTTTCTGGGTAGTGTATTGTATGTCATATTCTGTCAGGATCATCTGCCATCTCGCTATTCTCCCATAGAGAGCAGGTTTCTCAAAGATGTATTTTATTGGATCCATTTTAGATATCAACAAGGTAGTATGGGTCAACATATATTGTCTTAGCCGGCGAGCAGCCCATGCCAGAGCGCAACAAGTTTTCTTGAGCAGTGAATATCTTGTTTCACAGTCGGTAAACTTTTTGCTCAGGTAATAAATAACGTGCTCTTTTCGGCCAGACTCGTCATGCTGCCCTAATACACACCCCATTGAATTTTCCAAAACAGTCAGATACATGATCAATGGCCTTCCCTCGACTGGTGGCATCAACACAAGAGGCTCTTGCAGGTACTCTTTGATCTTGTCGAAAGCAGTTTGGCATTCATCATTCCATTTGTCTACTTGATCTTTCTTCAGTAGTTTGAAGATTGGCTCACAAGTAGCTGTCAGGTGAGAAATGAATCTGGCAATGTAGTTTAAACGTCCCAAGAATCCTCTAACTTCCTTCTCGGTACAAGGAGCAGGCATCTCTTGTATCTCTTTCACCTTGGCAGGATCTACTTCAATACCCTTATTGCTGACGACAAAACTTAGGAGCTTACCAGACCTTACTCCAAACGTGCATTTATTTGGGTTCAACCTCAGCTTGTATTTCTTTAGCCTCTCAAACAGTTTCCGTAAATGATCAAGATGCTCTTCTTTAGTTTGAGACCTAGCTATCATGTCGTCCACATAGACCTCTATTTCGTGATGTATCATATCGTGAAATAGAGCTACCATGGTACGCTGATAGGTTGCCCCAGCATTCTTCAGTCCGAATGACATTAGCTTGTAGTAGAATATGCCCCCACTCTATGACAAAAGTTGTCTTCTCCATATCCTCAGGCGCCATTTTGATTTGGTTGTATCCTGAGAAACCGTCCATGAAGGAAAACACTTTGTGCTGTGCTGTATTGTCAACTAGAATATCAATGTGGGGAAGTGGGAAATTATCCTTAGGGATTTCCCTATTCAAATCTCTATAGTCCATTCACATTCGTACTTTGCCGTCCTTTTTGGGTACGGGAACAACATTGACAACCCATTGCAGATAGGAGGTGACGGCCAAGAATCCAGCGTTGAATTGCTTCATGACTTCTGCTTTAATCTTCTCTGACATGTCAGGTCGCATACGATGGACCTTTTGCTTTACTGGTGGACAGTCCTCTCTTATAGGTAGACGATGTAGCACGATATCTGCATCAAGTCCTGGCATGTCTTCATACGACTAGGAAAAGACCTCAACATACTCGTGTAACAATTGAATCAGACACTCCTTGACACTTGGTTTCAGATTGGCACCCACCTTGACTTCCCTTTTGTCTTCTTCGGTACCTAGGTTGATTGTATCCACTGGTTCCTCGTGGGGTTGAATGGTCTTCTCTTCTTGTTGTAGTAATCTGGAAAGTTCCCCCGATACTTCACAATCTTCCTCACCTTCGTCTTCGGCTTGGTAGATTAGATTATCATAGTCACAAAATGCCATAGCATAACCGTTACCCATGGGATCCCGAATGGATGTAGACCTGCATTGTGAGTGTGAGTGTGTGTAAGGGTATAACTATCTTTGAAGAAATGAAAATGTAAAAAAGAAAAACAATGAGCACAAAGTTTGTATGCAAAGACGTCCATGATTCATTGATGTCATATGGAAATGAGATAATAACCCTTACAAATGGACCATTGTGCCTCGGGTAAGACATAAGGTTTTAAGAGTCTGAATTGTTTTAATATTACAGATCCAACAAAATGTAAAGACAAATTACTGTGGGATAAAAGTGATCGGGACAAAATCTCTAGCCTCCCAGTTGTTGAGCCCTCCACTGACAGTTGGGAAAATCCAATCCTCTAGGTTGTAGTTGTCTTCATCATCTTCTACCGCATTGACTTCGCGGTTGCTGATCTTCAATGGTGGTCCTCTGGCACGAGCGCGGCGTATAACCTTCTGGGAACATGAAGTGAAACCCAGGCCAAACTTATCAAATTTGTATGGGATATTTGGGAGTTGTCCCCAGATAGTCCATCCACCTTCTTCTATCACTGCCTTGGCATCCTTCAAAGATGACATCTTGAGTGGAGGTCTTGTGATCTTGGGAACTTAAGTCACAGCCTTGGTTGCTGCCACATCTTGCGGGACTTCTTCAAAGTGCTGGAATGGAGTTTCAATAAATTCACCATCTAATTCCACATATCTGAAGGAATTGAGATGGTTGATCATATACTCTTCTTCTCCATGAACGATGATGATCTTCCCTTGAATTGGATATTTCAGCATTTGGTACAACGTAGGAGTAACATCGCTGGTATTGTGGATCCACGGTCGGCCTAGCAAGCAGGAATATGAAGGGAGAATATCCATTACATAAAAGGTTGAATCAAATGTTTAGGTTCCAACCTTTATGGGGATGTCTACTTCCCCATGCACCATCCTTTTTGAGCCGTCAAACGCCCTCACTACTATGTTGCTTGGTTTCAATGTCAATCCCTCACAGTCAAGCCTATCAAAAGCCTTTTTAGGCAATACATTCAGAGATGAGCCAGTGTCCACCAAAACATGAGCCAAGGTCGTGCCCCTACATTCAACTGAGACATGCAATGCCTCATTATGCTTCCTTCCTCTTGGCGTTAAATCAGCATCTGAAAAACCTAAACCATTATCTGCAGTCAAGCTGGATACGCAGTCTTGGAACTGATTGACAGATGTTTCTTGGGGTACATGGGCAGTTTTCAGAAATTTTACCAAGGCTTTTGCATGCGCCTTGGAACATAGTAATAAAGCCAACATGGAAATTTTTGATGGAGTTTGCCCCAGTTGCTCGACTACATTGTAGTTGCTTCTTTTTATGATCTTTAGGATTTTCTCCATCTCCTTACGGGAAGTTTCAGGAATAGCCAATGATTGTGCCTTCGTCCGGACAGGCTCAATCAGAATACCTTTACCTCGAGTCTCGGTTGACTCGGCAGCAGGAATATCAGTAGGAGTGATAACAGGGATTGTACCAACTTTGTCAGCAGGAGTATTAGTGGAGATGATTGTAGGATTGGGAATATCCTTTGGAGGAGCAACAACAATAGGAACGATTACGGGTCCAGAAACTGCTTTTGGGGGAACAATTTCTGGAGAATATCCTTCCTCTTCGGGTAATCTTGCTAGTCCCTGCAATATTACTGATGTTGGAGTCAACCTTCTCAGAACTTGAATCTTCAGCGGCTGGCCAATCTTGCTTGATACCGTGGTAGTAGACATCCCCTCCATAATTCCATTGTACGGTTTTGTTTGATGAATACAGGATTGGTCCAGGCATTATAACTATCAAAGGAGCTACTTTTGTAACAGATGTAATTCTAACGGGTCTTTTGGTGGAGACCTTGGAAGAATTGGAGGAAATGGTAACGATGGAAACATCATTATAAGGAACAGGTGGAACAGAAGTCTTTTCGAACAAAATTTCCTTATTGTCTATTAGGAACTGAACGCCTATTTTCAACAAAGGACAGCTGGTTGGTAAGGACAAACAAAAATGACAGCTTTCATCATAGCCTGGGAATACACCGACATTCAATATGTTCTTTTTGATAATCAGGAGTGGGGTCATAAGTTCATCAACTGAAGTAACAAACATATCTTCCTCAATGACGTTGGTATTATGGCCGTGTTTGGGCATAGGGGAAGAAATGACATTGGGCTTTTCTGGCGCATCAAATACTTAACTTCAAGGAGGTCTTGTACTTTGTTGTTTAGAGCCTAACAGTTATTAGTGTCATGGACGGGACTCTCAGAGTGGTATGCACAGCGGGCATTAGGATGATAGTGAGGAGAGGTTGCATTAGGATTCTTTGGAGCTTCTTTCAGAGTCACTAGGTTGGATCTTAACAAATGTGGCAATACTTGAGATAGGGTCATATTAATTTGGGTGAATTGTCTGACTGGTCTTTCCATTCTTGGTTGGTTGTTTCTTTGCTGATCAGGCGCAGGTTTAGGAATCATAACAGCCCCCACCATTGGATGGCGTTCAACCCTGTCTTGATTTCTCTAAGGATATACAACAACCACTTCTTTCTTTCCGATGAATGGCTTCCTTACAGCAGCAGAGGATGCATATTTTTGAATCTTTCATTCTTTATCTCGGCCTGTACTCTTTCTCCGGTCAATATCAATTCAGTAAAACCTGCCGATGAACTCCCAATTAAGTGATTAAAGAAGGGACCAGACAAGGTTCCCAAAAACATGTCTACCAACTCTCTTTCAGATAGGGGAGGTTGAACTCTTCCGGCTAAGTCCCTCCACTTTTGCGCGTATTCCTTGAAGCCTTCATTTGAAACCATGGCCATACTCTGGAGTTGAGTACGGGTAGGCGCAAGATCAGCGTTGTATTGGTATTGTTTGTAAAAGGCAGCAGCAAGATCTTCCCAGTTATGAACATTGGATCTTTCTAACTGATAAAACCAATCAAGTTGAGTTCCAGACAAACTGTCTTGGAAGAAGTGTACCCATAAGTCTTTGTCAGCGGTATGGATGGATTTTCCTCACATAGGACTGAAGATGCATTTTAGGGCATGAAACTCCATCATATTTGGCGAACACAGGTGCTTTGAATTTTGGAGGAATGACAATTCCCGATACTAACCCCAACTCCTCAAAGCCCAATCTAGGCACTTTTTGGATTTCCATTGCACTCAACCGCTGTTCTAAATGCTTATACTTGTCGTCGACTGGAGGGTATTGTTCTTCAGAATAGTCTTCTTCTTCCTCTTCCTCTTCCTCTTCTGACTCTGACTCTGACTGGACAACTGTTTCTTTGCCTTTCCCATCTTGATTGTCTTTCTCACCGGATGTCGTTGCAAAGTCTAAGGCACATCTTGTTTTCCCTTGGAATCTTCTTCCCATGTTTAGAACTCCGGTTATCTTCTTCGTCTTCTTTTTCTTCTCCTGAACCAGCAAGGTCTTCAACTCTTCTTGTCCTTTAGCTAGAGTTAAGAACAACTGTTGAAACTGTGCATTCTGAGCTTGGAGGTTCTTCATTGTTTGCTCGAGAACCATCTTACTGAAATAAACAGTAGAGAGATGAGAAGACTTGTTGCAAGAAACCTGCTTATGTTATGTTGAATGGTAAATGCATATGCAATGATTTCAAGGATTTTAAGATTCAAATTTTTTTTAGACAAAAAGGAAACACACGTTATATTAATAAGTTAAAGCTTGAGTACATTAGTGCCTCCTTGGGCAAAACATATACAAAAAATCTAAGATAGAAAGGTAGTACGCATCCTCTTTGGTGCAATGTAGGCATTCAGAGTCTGCTCCTCGTGAAGTAGCCTAGTGAATTCCAAAACCTTCTTCTCGCTTGCGTAGAATTGGGCTTCGAAAGTATCTTGCTCCCCTTTGAGTTGTATCCAATCTCTTTGTAAGTCTTTAAGATAGGTGGGTATGTCAGGATGTAGGATAGTTTATGGAACATATCCTTCCATGACAGGCTCCATGATTACTGGGAGAATGGAGGGATAAGGCATCATAAGACTCTGAGCACAAGGTCGTACCCATTTGAGGTAAGGCTCAAGAGGGATAGAATTTTTATGCCCCAAAGTCTTGCTATCTACCTTATTTAACATCCTCCAAGCTCGGATAAATCTCTGTCAAAGACCTTGATCGTCGTTCTCGTAGTCAAATACCAAACCTTGAATCAGCATCTCGTGCGGTCCATCCCTTCGGGCGTAACCAAACCGTCTTAAAGCTAAGAAGGGGTTGTAGGTGATACCTCCCCTAATGCCAAGTAAAGGGACATTAGGAAATTCTCCATAACGGTCGAAAGTAGTAACATTCTCTATGGATCGGGAACACCAATGAATGTCTGAATGTTTGAGCGTCATCAACCTTTGTGACCACCTTGAACCTTTCTCATTCTTCAATACAGATTGGGGAAGATGCAAAATAAACCATCGCCAAGAGATGAGTGCAACACATAAGAATACCTTTTTTCCTCATTATGCGAGTGTGAAAGGAATGTAGGATGTCTCCTAGCAAAGTAGGCACCAGGTTGCGGGATATGAAGATTTTGACGGTGTTCACGTCTATGAGTTGGTCAGGATTTGGAAATAAAACCATCCCATAGATGAGGAGAGCCACAATTTCCTCAAAAGCTTGCAGGTCCAAATAATTCCAACAGTTTTGGGCTTTCTCAAACAAGAACTTTTCTAGGAAACCTTTGACACCACTCCTTGTTTCCCAATGAGTTGTGACATCAGATGAGTGTAAGTGTAGAGCTTGAGCAATCTCTTCTGTCTTTGGGTCTCTTTCCGTACCGTTGAAAGGTAGTTGGTTGAGAATGGGAATTCTCAAGAGTCGGGAGAATTCTTACAAAGTAGGCATAAGTTGATAGTCGGGAAATGTGAAGAAATTGTATAAAGGATCAAAGAACTGAAAGATCACCTTCATCATGTCCTCATCTGTGTTGGAGGTGACCAAGTTGAGTAGGAGACCATGTCTCTCGGTGAATGGAGAGTTTTCAGGAATCCTTGAAGCTATCTCCTTAAGTTGTGGAGGGATCCTTACAAGGTTGACTTGAATAGTTTTCCTGCGAAGAGAATCAATATCCTACAAAACAGAACAAAGATAAATCCCAAAATCCTTGAAATGGTTAGTGTATATGTATGATGTTATGATGTTCATGATGTTATGTACAAGTATGTATATACAAACAAAGCAAACAAGTCCTTAGGTTTAGGCTTGCATGGAGTTTTATAGGTAAGTACCCTCTTGAAGTTTAGTTGGCTCAAACCTGTCCTAGTAATAGTAACCGTGTTCTAAGGAACTCAATATCAATGGTTTGTTTCCTTGGTCATTGTTTCAACACAAGCCTCTTTAATGACGACCGAAATATCCCAAGAAACCAAACCTCAATGAGTGTAGTATGGAGTATCTACCAACTTAGGACTGCACCAAAGTCGGACATCTCACTACATCCTAAAGGCCAAGTTGGTCAAGTAAAGGTTCTAGAAGTTCATTAGTGCTTCATGACATTACTCAACGGCCCTGTATTCTCCTTGATTAACTCAAGGGCTATCGGTACCCATAAATATGTCGCACTAACATAGCTATTGCTTAGACCATGCCGGTATACCCCGCACAGTTTCCACAACGTATTGTTACTTACCTATAATGTATCCCAAATCCGGGTAGAGGATTCAAACATAATAAAAGAATCATAATGTAAAGCATACAAGTCAAACAATGAAAGCAAGTAAATATGATATAACCCTAAGGTAACCCTACTTTTAGAATATTCCCCAGCAGAGTCTCCAGTTCTGTGATACGGTGGAAGAACTGACTTGAAGGTTTTGCGTTTAATTACAAATGTTGCGGTTAGCAAGAGTCACCACCGGCTTTTCTTTTATCCAAAAGGAAAGATGAAAAAGCACAGGAAAGACCTTTGAGATTGTTTTTTGAGTTCGGGGGGTAGATTATGAAAATGGAAGGTATTAGCACCTTTTTCATCCATGGTTTTCCATGGGCCCTTAGTTACTTGCTAGATCACTTGCTTTTGTTTGAAATTGTGCTTTGTTTGGTTTTGAAAGTATTTTGTAAAGAGGTCATTGTTTAGGCAATCTTTGTAATGATTCTCGTTCGTAAGAATGTATACAAAGATGTTGGTCTTTGAAAATGTTTTCAAGTTTGTAAGATGTTTTGAAAGTGTAGGTGCTTGTTTTAAAAATAGCAAGGATGTTTGTTTGAAATTGAGCAAGTAATTTGGAGCATTATACCTACTCAAAAGTCTTTCTTGTTCATTTTCCTTTTCCTTTGACATTGTTATCTTACCATTGATTTGGTAAGTAGCCCTATCTTTGGATGTAAACGGGACAGGTGTGGGTCGTCGTATAACCATGATTATAAATATTGCAAAGTATCTTAGCATTATCTTTAGGAACTAAGATCATTTGAAAGGCAACTTAGATAGCGTCATCGAGGGACTATGATCTTGTATTTGCTTGTTTTTGCTAAGATACCTTACATGCGTAATATGGTCATTTTGTAAAGGCAACCAAGTGGAATTACCCTAGGGGTGTTTGTGTGTAAGTGTATTATTTTCATGCTTGTTTTTGTCTTAAATTAAGGTTTTCTCAGCATTGGTTTTAGTATTTCCATACAAACCCTAATTACTAGCATATCATGTATAAAAGCGATAAATTGCGGAATTTAAAGTTACTACGCTATTACAACATTGGTGGGGAGGGGGTGTACAAATTGAACGGGGATTGCAAAAAAATATAAACCTAGTTAGTCTATTACAACCATATTGAATTGGTATCAATGTACAAGGAAATTAAATAAATATAAAGTATAAAACGAATAAATGTACAAAAATGCAAAATGTGAAGTAAATGGATATATGTTTGGATTTTTTAGAGAAAAGGGATTTTTGTTTAACCTAGTTAATTAAAGAAACTAATTAATTAAACTTAAATTTATTAAGAATTTTTTTTGAATAAAACCATAATTCTATTTAGTTGATTAAAAGAAAATATGTTTAGAAAAAGTATTTTTTTAGTATTTTATGTGTTGAAAATATTTATAGTATTATAAAATATTTTTGGCCTTTTTTATATTAAAATAATATATTTTAATAGGTGTAAAAAGAAAAATAAATACTAACCTAGTTTTAATTTAATTTACAAGATGATTTGTAAAAAATAAATAAAGTATAGTTAATAAAAATATTTTTTGTGAGAAAAAATAAAATAAACTAAGTTAAAATGAAAATCTAATTTTTTTTACATTTTTTATGATTTTTAATATTAGTAAAAATAATTAAGAAAACAAATGAAATAAAAATGAGAAAATAAAAATAAACTGGATCAGGATGCAAATAGCCTTCAGGGGGTTAGTAAGCAAAAATTAAAAAAACAAAAACAAAACAGGCCCAACGAAGCCCAAGCGCCTGTAAAAATCTGAATGGTGCAAAAATATGAAATAAAACACAAAAGGGTACCACTGGGGCTCGAACCCAGGTCCCAAAGGTTACAGGCGCACGCTTCTACCACTGGGGTGGCTATACATCTGTTAACATAGGAAAATCAATAAATATGTAAGGTAAAACGCGTCCTGATGACTTCATCTTCAACCTCCAGCTAGACCAACTGTAACTTGCTCATTTCTCATCAAAAATGAAAACTGTAAACATGAAACTTGTAGCAAATTTTCTCACGGTTTCAGAAGTGTAAAGCATTAAAATTATAGATCAAAGATAAGCATGAATTTTAATGGCCCTAATTTGAACCCTTAAAATCTCAGAAATTTCAATTTCAAAATTCTCTAAGCTCAAGCAAAATTAATGGAAACTATGGACATGGTTAGCTTTAGGGCAATGATATCTATATGTTTTGTTCACAAATAAACTATTGATGATGTCTGTATGAAGAGTTCAAAGTTGAGAAAACTTACCTCAAAAATGGAAATCGTGTTTTGAGTTTGAGCTTATTTCAAGTGATGGTGTTGTACCCCAAAATTTTCCCTCCCATATTCTCCAAAATTTGCAAACAGCATGCTTCAAAAATCTCCCTAAGGGTTGCACAGTTCAAGGGTCTCCTAAACAGTCAAAAACTAGGGTTTTGGTTCTGGCCAAGTAAATGAAAGTCCCACATGCCTATAAACATGGTCAAGCATCCTCATACCAAGTTTCAAGACTTACAGCACAAAATTGCACAGTCAGAAACCCTAATTGCACTACAGTCAACTGTAGGGGCAAAATGGTCATTTGACAGTCAAAAGTTCAAATTTTTGGTCAACATCTCATTTTGAAGCCACAAACATCATTTGATCAATACTTGATCATGATTCTCAAAGCTTGGCTCAAAAAGTCTCAAGATGCAAAAGTTTCCATATTTGGACAGTTGAAAAAGTCAACTGTAACTTGACCAGGGCATAACTTCCACATGGTTTATCAGAAAAATTCCATCCAAAGCTCATTTTGAAGAGAAAGACATTTCCTACAACTCCTCTTCACACTTCAAGTCCAAGAAATGCTCTCACAAAAAGTTATCAATTTCAACATTATAGGTCATTTTCAAAAGTCAACAAAAAGGGACTTTAAGTCAAAGGCCATAACTTGAGATTGGTAAATCAAAATGACATGGGACCAAAGACATTGGTTAGAGTACCCAAAGACCTTTCCAAAATGTCCAAGAACATGAGCAAAGCTTAAAAATTGAGCAAGTTATGCCTTGTGGAAGTTGGGAAATTTTTGGATATTTTGAAAAGTCAACATTGCTTCAAAAGTCTTAAAAAATGCTAATGGGCCTCTTTTTCTTCCACAAATCATTATCCAAGACATGTGCACGACCATTTAGCTCAAAGGGAAGTTTTTTTATCATTTTTATTTATTTATTTGGATTTTTAATTATTAATAATTCATTTAATTAAAATAAATATGTGGAAAATACTAAACTTAGGTTTTTAAATCTTTTTGTGCATGAAATAGTCTTGAGATTTTGTGTATAATCAGATTTGGAAAGAATCTTGTTAATTGGCCATGATTGGAAGCAAGTTTGCATGAAAAAGATTTGAAAATATATGCATGGAAAATCAAATATCTTATCATCAATTCAAGGATTCTTTGGCTCAATTTCTTAACCCTAATCATTCACATGTATATATTGATGCAAACCCTCGTGCCCATAACCTCCCAGCTGCGCCATACCTCCATAACAAAACTTGCAATTTTCTCAAAAAATTCCAATACTGAAAACTGTCTTCCAGGTCGATTCAAGCCAAAAGACTTGTTCCATTACCTTCCTGAGGCTTCAAGGAAGGTTTTCAAATCAAAACCATCCATCCTAACACCAAGAAACGTGAGAATGATGGTGTCCTGTACAGAAATTTTTTTACATTCTTGCATCACGATTCATGCATCTTTAGTAATTTTTTATGTTTGATTTATGTTCCTTGATTAATTCTGAAGCTAACTACATAATTTAATTGAGTTTTTATGTACTATGCGCGATTCCACCATTGATACAGGCTAGGGTTCTTTGAGTTCCAAATTGGGCGTTTCTAAAAGCTATAAAATTAGAACACCATAATGCCATGACCAAACTCAGCGTGCTTGGACGAAAACAACAGAACCCTCGCGCCTAATTTATGTGGCCACATGGCCTAATCGTTATTTTGGAAACAAGCATGTTTTGAGGGGGTTCAAAACCCCCGCTAACCTTCTTTATTTTCAGGGAAAAAACGAAACGAAGAAGAAGATGATGAAGTGTCCAGCAATAATTGGTTGATTTGAAATTTCGCGCGAAAAAGTCACTAACGCTTTGTTTTATTTTATAATAATTGTTTGTTACATAATATACAAAGAAACCAAGTGGAGCAGTTGGTAAGGCACGTTACTGGTAATCCCTGGGACCTGGGTTCGAGCCCCAGGTCCCCACCCCTTTCCATATTATTTTCCTTTTAACGCTTATGTGCAGTTTCAGTGCTAGCGTCCATCGTACATCCACAAAATCAAACCATCCACGTGCCTACTGAGATGGATCAAAGGGTCATAATTGAAGGAACATGATGGACCTGAGTCAACGCACCTACACGCGTCCTGAAAAGGTCAAAAGGGCTTGATATAAATGGGCCAGAATTGCTACAATAAACCCTCCACTTGGGGACAGAACCCCCTAGAGTTTGTTTCTTTTATTCTTTTTATATTTTTCTTTTCTTTATTTTAATTAATTTCTTTTAATTCTTTAATTTAATATTTTCTTAAAAAACATAAAGACAATATAAAAATTAGAAAAAAGACAAAAAATGAATATTTTTATTTAATGTTATTTTTTTGTAAATAAACATCATTAATTAATTTTAGTTTTTTAATTTAGGTTTAAATCTTAATATTTTTCTAATAAACTTAAAATTTGTAGAATTAGGGTTTGTATTAATTTTTTATCCTTTTTCTTTTCTTTTCACTAATAATTAAATATTATTTATTTTTATAAATCAAATTACCATGTAAATAATTAGATTAATCTTAGGTTTAATTTTAATATGTTTTCTTAATAAACTAAAAAAACAACTAGAATTAGGGTTAGTATTTTCTTTCATTTAATTATTCTCATTAAAACCATAAATACAAAAAATCTCAAAAATAATTTCTTTTTATTTTATTTTAATTAATTTAATAATTTAATTTAATTTCATTAAAAAAGGGTCCAACGCCCTCGTTTCCAATTTTAATTCATAATTCACGCATTTATTTTCTTTTCGTATAATTTTTGTGTAACTCTCCTGAAGCCGTGTAAACTTAACTTCTCGCACTTTACTTTATTTCTTTATTTACTTTCTGTCAAATCGGGTCCTGGATTTAATTTGGCGATGTGGACCCGCGCCTTTGTAATAGTTTAAGAATTTTACCTTTCCGCACTTTTTTAACTGTTAATTAAATCGCATGCAAGAATGAATGACAATAAATAAAAACAAACGCATAGATCACTCATAACATGACAAGATAAAAATAAACGAATCTGACACACGAATCACACACCATCCCTAGGGTACGCCTCACTGTTGCCTTGCCTCGAAAGGTGATCGTCGAGTAGAGGATGTCTTAGTAAGTCCTCATGATCCGGGAACCTGGCATGAGGGTAGCTTCTAAGGTATCTTCCCATTGCTCTGGTGATCACCATGTCCCGAACCTCGAATTGACCCGAACACCTCCAACGGTGGTGCTACCTACCTCTCAATGGTGGGATGGCACTACTTTAAAGGACATTTACACAGACGAATTCCTTAGGGTAGGTAGGTTCTCGTAGATACTTGCTCTAAATTTTAAAACAAATTCAAAAATACTTTTCACACCAACACATTTTCAAAAGCTTTCGAAAGCAAATTTTCAAACACTCTTGAGGACCGATACAAGAGTCGAACTGGAATTTTCAAAGAAACTTTTTAAAACCCACAGTTGAAAAGCAAACAAACCATTTTTGAAAACACAAGTGAGCAAGTATCTAAGAGCCCATGGATAACCATGGATAGAAAGGGTGTTAACACCTTCCCTTTCTATAATCTACCTCCCGAACCGAGAGCAATCTCTATAAGGAATTTTTCTGTGCTTTTGTCCTTTCCATTTGGAGAAAATAAAAGACGGTGGCGACTCTTGCTTCCGCGACATTTCGCGAACCAGCGTTAAACAGTAAGTTCCAGATCCACCGATCACAGAACTGGCGACTCTGCTGGGGACAAACTTATAAAGTGAGGTGTACCTTAGGGTTAGTTCATAACTGTGTTTTCAATTGTATTGACTTGTCTGCTTTAAAATTGTGGGTTGCATGGGAGTTACATAGATCCTAACCCGGATCTGGGGATACCCTGTTAGGTAGCATAAGCTGTGAGGGACCTGTCCGGCGTAGACCGACATGGATAAAGCAGTGGCTATGTTGGTGTGGCACCTTGGTCTGTACCGATATCCCTTGTGTCGCAACGAGGAGAATATGGGTCTTCTGAGGAGTCATTAAGCACCAACAACCTTAGAACCTTAAATGACACAACTTGGCCATTAGAACAGTAGCAGTATGCTACGCCCATTGAGGCTAAACTCTCGTGATGGTTCTGGCCGCAAGAAAAGATTGCGATGCTGGAGTTATGACCGATTGAGGGTAGTCAATGATATTGGGATCCTCTAAGAACCCGATTACTTTGATAGGACAGGTATGAACCAACAAACTGAAAGAGGGTAGTACCTAGACCTCACGCTGGCCTAAACTTTAGGGGCTTGCCTTGTGTGACTTGTGTGCCTTACCATGTTTGCCTTTGTATCCATTTGTGGTGTGCTTTATCATAACATCATAACATCATGAGCATTGCATGCATCCTGCATAAGGACTGACCATTTCAAAGACAAGAGGGTTTCACCTTTGCTCTATTTTGTAGGACATCATGATGCCTGTGCGAAGGAATACTATCCGGTTCAACTTTGTTCACTCACCTGAGTTGCTCGAAGAGTTGGTTAGCAGAATTCCAAATACCACTTCCTTCATTCAGAGGCATGGTTCTCTTCTCAGTTTAGTCACTGCAAAGCGGGATCAACAGTTGATGAGTGTTTTGACCCAGTTCTACGACCCTCTGTACCAGTGCTTCACCTTTCAAGACTTCCAGCTGGTCCCTACCCTGGCAGAGTTCTATGATTTGCTTGGTATCCCTATCTTGGATCAGACTCCCTTTACTGGTTCGGAAAAGACCCTCAGGCTTGAGGATGTTGCTGCAGCTCTTCCCTTGACACATCAAGAGGTAATGGACAACTGGGTAACTAGAAGCGGAGTCAAGGGTTTCTTGGACAAGTTTCTGATTGGTAAAGCTAACAGTTTCTGGAATGACCTGGACTTTAGGGCATATGAAGACATCCTAGCTCTCTTAATCTATGGGCTAGTCTTGTTTCCTAATCCTGACAACTTCATCAATGTCACTGCCATAAGGATCTTTATGTCTCAGAACCCTGTGCCCACTCTCTTGGGTGACATCCTGCAACAACTTCATGCTCGTACCACCCGAAGACGAGGAACTCTATGGTGTTGTATCCCTTTGTTGGTGAGGTGGTTTATTTCGCACCTCCCTAAGTTCGTACTAAGGAACCAAGAAGGAAGAGGTTGGGCTCATAGGTTAATGTCTCTCACCGATAAAGACATCATTTGGACTTGCAGAGGTTTGGATGAGATAGCTATTATTGATCGATGCGGGGAATACCCTAATGTCCCTCTGATTGGTACCCAAGGAGGGATCTCTTACAATCCATGCCTAGCTCTCCGTCAGTTTGGAAGAGCCAGAAGAGCAGGGCCTCATGAAATGTTGGTGCCTCACATCAGTTTTGAGTTTCAGGTGGATAGTGACGAGCTGCGTCGTAGGTTCATCAAGGCTTGGGACAAAGTTCATAAAGCTGACCCACAAGAGTTGGGGCCAAAGACTTCTTTACCTATGGAAGCCTACTACAAATGGGTTCGCATTCGTGCTCAGAAGTTAGGTATGCCATACGAAGCTGTCAGACCCGTCATTCTTGAGTGTCCTGACAAGGATGAGGTTCCTCCAACTGTCCTCCCTCCTCAGATACCTACTGATTATGAGACATTAAAGAGGTCTTGGTCGCAACTGCGAGAAGAACGGGATTCTTACCGGGAAAAGTTCAACGAGCAGGAATTGAAGATCCAGAAGCTGACAAAACAGTTGGAGAATGAGCGAGCTTTGAATGCTTACATCCGTACTGAGAAGAGGAGACCATGGGATCAATAAGGAGCTCTGGATGTTCTTTTACAGTTTTATTTTCCTTTTCAGTATTTTCTTTCATGTAACGCCTAAGGGCAACCTGTTGAACAATTTAAGTTTCAAAGTTGAATCTAATGAAGTGTGTTCCTTTTTGTTTACAAAGTTGATTCCCGATTGTCTTTGAAAACATAAATCATACGCATTCCATTCATCATGTGCATAGCAGGTTTTTCTTCTTTTCAGGTTGCTTACCGTTCTTCGCTGTTTATTTCAGCATCATGAATCCTGACTCATCATCAACTGAGATGTCCATCAAGGCTCTTCAGGCGCAGAATGCGCAATTTCAGGAACTAATCATGGGTTTGGCTCAGGGCCAAGAAGAATTGAAGGCTCTGCTCCTGAAGAAGGAGAAGAAGAAGAAGAGGAGAACTGTCCTTTTTAACTCGGGCCGAAGGTTTGGCAACACTCTACAAAATGAAGAGGCTGGTTCTTCTATAGGCAAGGGTACTCCCCAAGGGGAAAAAGGTCCTAGTCTGGTAGTCTCCGACAACGAGACTGATTTTGATGAGGAACAATATCTTCCTGCAGAAGACAGATACAAGCAGTTGGAAGACAGGTTGAATGCTATGGAGATCCAACAAGTGCCTGGGCTGGATTTTGGAGACTTGGGCTTATCAACTGGTGTGATCATTCCTCATAAGTTCAAAGCACCATCCTTTACCAAATATGACGGGGCGTCTTGTCCCAAGCTACATCTCAGATCCTACGTGCGGAAGATTCAACCGTACTCAGTGGACAAGAACTTGTGGATCCACTTCTTCCAGGAGAGTCTTTCAGGGACTCATCTCGAATGGTTCTATCAGCTGGATGGGGCCAAGGTTCATAACTGGGAGGAGTTGGCTACTGCTTTCTATAAGCAGTATCAATATAATGTCGACCTTGCCCCTACACGTACCTAACTCCAGGGTATGTCGTTAGGTTCAAGCGAAGGTTTTAAAGAGTACGCACAGAAGTGGAGGGATCTGGCCGGAAGGGTGCAGCCTCCGTTGACTGATCGGGAGTTGGTAGACATGTTCCTGGGGACCCTATCTGGGCCATTTTTCAACCATCTTATCGGTAACTCATCTGCAGGGTTTACTGATCTTATTCTGACTGGAGAGAGAATTGAGGCTGGGTTGAAGTCTGGTAAAATTCAGAAGGGTGCATCATCAAGTTCTGAGAAGAAACCCTTCAAGAAGGAGGCCAGTGCTGTATATGGGTCTAGAAGACAAGAGAAATCTGAGCGCCGCCAATCTGTCAATGCGGTGATGATTGCTAAGCCTGCTGTCGCTCCTCGGAAAACCAATCCTCAAAGGGCTGAAAGACCCCGGAGAGAGTTCACCCGCTTAAGTATGACTTTGTCGCAGATCTTGCCGCAGTTACTATCCACCAACCTAGTAACTGTCAGGGAGGCCCCAAAAGTTGTGAACACTGCCTCCCCGAAATACAATCCAAATGCCCGCTGTGCTTATCACTCCGATAGCCCGGGGCATTCCACTGATGACTGTTGGGCCTTGAGGAATAAGGTGCAAGACCTTATTGATGCAAAGGAGATACAGTTTGAAGCGCCCGAGAGGCCGAATATGGTGACTGCTCCTATGCCTCAGCATGGAGTAAATGCTGTTGATGAAGATGTGTACGCCGTTTCTGTGGATGATGTAGCTACTCCTTTGAAGACTGTCAAGAGGAACCTACTGCTGGCCGGTTTATTTCCGGGTTGCAGTGAGGGTTGCCTGTTCTGTGCTGTTTCCCTATCTGGTTGTCCTTTGCTGAAGTTGGGCATCCAAAGCCTAATGGACAGCAAAGAGATTCTATTCAAGAAGTCCGTTGTTCAGTTTTTTCCGGTAGAAGAAGTTTCTGTTGTTACCATCTTCAATAATCCAATCAAGGCTCTCCCAAGGAAGCCTGTTCAAATCATGACTGTTGCACCTGTTGTTATTACTGTTCCGGGGCCTCTCCCCTACGAATCTGATAAGGCTATCCCCTGGCACTATGGGGCAGATGTATATGTGAATGGAATCAAGCAAGAATTTAACACTGGCACCAGTATCAGCAATATCATTGGTCCAGCAAAGGTTACCCGCAGTGGCAGGCTCTTCTCGCCTGACATTGCACCGCCCGCTATCCGAAAACCCCTACTTATAACACCTACAAGTGTACCTGTTCCTGTTTCTGATCAAGTTGTTTCCCCTGCTGCCGAGTCATCTAATGCTCGGGGCAAAGGGATTGAAGATGAGCCTGCCTGGACGGAGGCACCAAGACCTGTAAATGCTGAGGCCTCCCAACAAGAGATGGAGGAAATTCTAAAAATAATCAAGAAGAGCGACTTTAATGTTGTCGAGCAGCTGGGGCATACGCCCTCCAAAATCTCCATGCTCTCCTTGTTACTGTGTTCAGAGGCCCATGCTAAGGCCTTGATCTCATTTCTCAAGACGGCCCATGTGCCACAGGAGACATCTGCAGTCCAGTTCACTGATTGCGTAGCAAATCTGACAGCGGACAATGGCTTGGGTTTCTCAGATGTTGACCTTACTACTAAGGGAAGGGACCACAATGACGCCCTGCATGTCTCTATTGAATGCAGGGGCACTACTCTGGCACACGTATTGGTGGACACTGGCTCTTCCCTAAATGTGCTACCTAAGAAGGCCTTAGACCGTCTGGATTGTGAAGGCCTGGAACTAAAACCTAGTAATATCATCGTCAGAGCCTTTGACGGTTCCAAGAGGATGGTTCATGGAGAGGTTGACATTCCTATTCGTGTGGGCTCTCAAGTATTCGACTCTACCTTCTATGTGATGGATATCCGTCCATCGTATTCTTGTCTACTGGGTCGACCTTGGATCCACAAAGCTGGGGCAGTGACCTCTACCTTGTACCAGAAGCTCAAGTACCCCGTTAGAGGGAAGATCGTAACTGTGCAGGGAGAGGAGGAGTATATGGTGTGCCATTTGAATTCCTTCAGGTACATTGAGATAGACGGGGAGTTTATTGAAACCCCCTTTCAGCATTTCGAAGAGGTACTTCCAACTTTAGCAGCAGCAGAAACAACGGTCGAAGAGGATGTTCCTTTGAAGATGGCTTCCCTAAAGGATGCCCGGGCTGTGATTCAGAAAGGTGAATGTGCTAACTGGGGCAGGCTCCCTGATTTTAAACAGAAAACTGACAAGTTCGGATTGGGTTTTACTGCAGAGGGACAGAAAGCTATGCAGAAGGCAAAAACCAGAAGACCTCCTGTGCTCATTACCAATCCAGGAGTGAATGCTGTTGGGGAGGATAATGAGGTGGATAAAGCTGAGTTCAATAGCTGGATCTACCCGAAAACTGATGGCGAATTGACCAATTGGTTTGCTAAGGACCATACTCCTGTTACTTTTGTTACGCAGTAATAAACTTCTTTGTTTTGTTATTTGTAATAAACAATTAAAACTCTATGGCCCGGTGTCTTACCCGGGGCACCGTGGCTTCATTTGTGAGAGCATATAAATTGGCATTTCATATATCATGAATAAAGATCTTGGACGTTTTCTCGCATTTCAAATCTTATGCTCCTTTTCTGTCTTTCCTTCCTTTATATATTTCAAAACAGCTGTATTTACACACACTCACTCATACAGGTTTCAATCCACTATGGATCTCACTGGTAACGACTCTGCTACCGCCAGTTATGACTTCGAAAATCCGATCAACTTAGCCGAAGACGAAGGTGAAGATGATTGCGAAGTGCCTGGCGAGCTTGCAAGACTGTTACTTCAGGAAGAGAGGGCAATTCAACCACACGAAGAGCCAGTGGAAACAATAAATCTGGGTACTGAGGCGGACAGGAAAGAGGTAAAGATTGGTGCCAACCTAGAGCTCAGTGTGAAGCAACGGTTGACTCAGATGCTACATGATTATATGGAGATCTTTGCCTGGTCCTATGAAGACATGTCCGGTTTGGATACTGATATTGTGGTCCATCATTTGCCTACCAAGGAAGACTGCCCTCCGGTTAAGCAAAAGGTCCGCCGTATGCGTCCAGAGATTACTGAGAAGATCAAAGCCGAGGTTATGAAACAGTTTGACACTGGGTTCCTTGCAGTGACTTCTTTCCCTCAGTGGGTTGCTAATGTGGTGCCGGTACCAAAGAAAGATGGAAAGGTCAGAATGTGTGTTGATTACAGGGATCTGAATAGGTCCAGCCCCAAAGATGACTTCCCCTACCTCACATTGATGTCCTTGTTGATAATACAACTCAGCATAAGGTGTTCTCTTTCATGGATGGTTTTTCAGGCTACAATCAGATCAAGATGGCACCTGAAGACATGGAAAAGACTACCTTCGTTACTCAGTGGGGCACCTTCTGCTACAAGGTCATGCCTTTTGGACTGAAGAACGCTGGGGCAACCTACCAACGTGCCATGGTTGCTTTATTTCATGATATGATCCATCATGAGATAGAAGTGTATGTTGACGACATGATTGCAAGGTCTCAGACTGAGGAAGAGCACCTAGATCATCTGCAGAAGTTGTTTGACCGGTTAAAACTGTACAAGCTGAGGTTGAACCCGAACAAGTGCACCTTCGGGGTAAGATCTGGGAAGTTGCTAGGCTTCGTTGTAAGTGATAAGGGTATTCAAGTGGACCCTGCCAAGGTCAAGGCTATTCAAGAGATGCCAGTTCCTAGGACAGGGAAAGAAGTCAGAGGCTTTTTAGGACGCCTGAATTACATTGCTCGGTTCATCTCGCATCTAACCGCTACCTGTGAACCAATCTTCAAGCTGCTGAAGAAAGATCAGGTAGTACGTTGGAATGATGAATGTCAGGCCGCTTTTGACCGAATCAAAGAGTATCTCCAAGAACCACCCATCCTTATGCCACCGGTTGAAGGGAGACCTCTGATACTATACCTGACAGTACTTGACAACTCAATGGGGTGTGTGCTGGGGCAGTATGACGAGTCTGGCCGAAAAGAGCATGCCATTTATTACCTTAGCAAAAAGTTTACCGACTGTGAGACCCGATACTCACTGCTCGAGAAAACTTTCTGCGCTTTGGTATGGGCTGCTCGCCGGCTGAGACAGTATATGCTGACTCACACTACCTTGTTGATCTCAAAGATGGATCCTATAAAGTACATATTCGAAAAGCCTGCTCTGTCTGGGAGAATAGCAAGGTGGCAAATGATCTTGACAGAATACGACATTCAGTATACGACTCAGAAAGCCATCAAGGGAAGTGTATTTGCAGACCACTTGGCACATCAGGCAGTAGACGACTATCAGTCAATGAACTTCGAGTTTCCAGACGAAAGCATTATGATAGTGACTGATTATGAAGTACCTGGACCGGATGAAGGACCTGAGGAAGGATCCCGATGGTCTATGCACTTTGACGGAGCCTCCAACGCTTTGGGTAACGGTATCGGCGCTGTAATCATATCTCCTCAAGGCACTCATACTCCACTCACTGCCCGGCTATGTTTCAACTGTACCAACAACATGGCGGAGTATGAGGCGTGCATCATGGGTCTTCAAGCTGCGATCGACTTAAGGATCAAGTTTCTGAGTGTCTTCGGAGATTCCGCTCTTGTGATCAATCAGATCAAAGGAGAGTGGGATACGAAACATCCGAATCTTATTCCTTACAGAGAATGTGTGTTGACCTTGATCCCCCACTTCACAGAGATAACCTTTGAACACTTCCCGAGAGAGGAGAATCAGCTGGCGGACGCGTTAGCTACAATTTCTTCTATGTTCAAAGTCAAATGGGATAATGAGGCTCCCCGGATCATCATCTGGAAACTGGACGAACCGGCATACTGTTGTGATCTCGAGACTGAATTGGTGACTGAGAAGCCTTGGTACCATAAGGTGAAGAGATATTTGGAAGCTCAGGAATACCCTGAAGGTGCGTCTGTCAACGATAAGAAATTTCTAAGGAGGTTCGCAGCGAAGTTCTTCCTTAGCAACGACATTTTGTACAAGCGAAACCATGATTCAACCTTACTGCGTTGCGTGGATAAGACTGAAGCAGAAAGGATCATGGAAGAGCTACATGAAGGGACCTTTGGTACACATTCTAGTGGACACACTATGGCTAAGAAGATCCTTCGAGTAGGGTATTTCTGGTCCACCATGGAGGCTGACTGTTACCAACATTCTCGGACATGCCATAAGTGCCAGATATACGCAGACAAGGTGCATGTTCCTCCAGTTCCTTTGAATGTTCTGACTGCGCCCTGGCCGTTTGCAATGTGGGGCATAGACATGATCGGTGAGATAAAACCTACGGCATCTAATGGGCATCACTTCATCCTGGTAGCGATCGATTACTTCACGAAGTGGGTTGAGGCAGCTTCCTACGCTACGGTAACCAAGACTGTTGTGGCACGGTTCATTCGGCATAACCTGATCTGTCGATACGGCGTCCCAGAAAGAATTATTACAGACAACGGTACCAATCTCAATAACAAGATGATCACTGAGCTCTACGAGCAGTTTAAGATACAGCACCATAACTCTTCTCCTTACAGACCGAAGATGAATGGGGTTGTAGAAGCAGCAAATAAAAACATTAAGAAAATCGTGCAGAAGATGACAGTGACTTATAAAGATTGGCACGAGATGTTACCGTTCGCTCTACATGGGTACCGTACCTCAGCCAGGACGTCAACCGGGGAAACTCCTTTCTCCCTGGTTTATGGTATGGAGGCAGTCTTACCGATCGAAGTGCAGATACCCTCTCTCCGGATAATGAAGGATGCAAATCTGAACGAAGATGATTGGATCCAAACACGACTTGATCAACTAAACCTTATTGATGAAAAGAGACTTGCTGCTATCTGCCATGGTCAGACGTACCAAAAATGGATGATTAGGGCATTTAACAAGAAGGTCAAACCATAGGAATATCAAGTTGGGGATCTGGTAATCAAGCGAATCATCCTTCCTCAGAGCGATCCAAGGGGCAAATGGACCCCTACATACGAAGGGCCATTTGTGGTTAAACATGTGTTCTCAGGAGGAGCCATGATTCTAATCAACATGGATGGTGACGACCTTCCTCACCCCGCCAATGCAGACATAGTAAAAAGATACTACGCATAAAAAGGACCCGCTAGGCTGACATGCCTAGGCAAAAATTAGGGCTTCCCGGCGAACCAAAAGGGTTCGGGCAAAATGAAGGGATGAAAATGAAAAAAATCTGTACCCGGCAAGTCGAAAACCTGAAAAGGCGGCTTGGGCAAAAATGGGTATCCCGGTGGACTGAAAACCCGAAAGGGCGGTCCAGGCAAAAATTAGGGATAAAAGCGTAATACTATGTCTCATTGGATCACTTTGCATCCAGAATCCGGTATCTACATCAAGTTCAGACGGCATCAATCAATCAGCTTCATCTGCAACTAAGGTCATCAAGTGATGAGACGCTCGGAGACATATAGGCAATAGCAGAGTTGAAACCCAGTGGGATCATTCATTTCACACAGCTGTTTTATTTTCTCTTGTACAAAATTTGTATAAACTCTTTTGCTCGGCGGCGTTCTCTTACTAGGACGTCAGCCTCTTGTACATAAAACACCTATTTACAGGCCATTCAAAAATCAATACAAATATACTTTTCAGTTAAAAGTGCCAATTGTTTTTCCTTTTTCTGTTTTGTTTTGCGAAGAACGTCCAAGGTTCAATTTGTGATATATGCATTGACGATAATTTGCTAACTCATGAATATTGGCATACGAAACAAAGGATTAATTACAGGTAACATTAGAAGCAGGGGCAATAAAGAGTTGTCTAAGCAATCTAATTGTTCTGTCCCCCCAAGTACCAAGGTAGGTTCAGCTAAAGAACATAACTAGATATCTTAATTCCCCAGAGAGTGAGCCAGCCAGTCAGAGCACTCTCAGGCAAAGCTATTGTCAAACCTTAAGGAAGTTGGGTATACTCCCGCAGATCTCAACCTTCCCCAGCAGCATACAGTCTTAACAAGCATCCCCGGCAATCTTGGTCTAAAGATTGTTCCCCGGCGGTATACCAAACGTTCAAATGGAGCTACTTCCCGGTACGGTTCAAACTTCCCCAGGAGAGTCCAATCCAGACTTCCCCAGGAAAGTTGAATCATCTCCCCAAGCAGTAAGCTTATCCCCAGTAGATTCTGGAAGCTTATCCTCGCAGAGCACGAACGCGTCTCCCGGCTTAGTCAAAGAGTTATTTCCTCGTCAGGATATAACTGGGTTATCCTCAGCCAAAAGACCACGGAAAGATCGTCGTCAACACAGTCTTCTTATCCCCAGCGAAGTCTATTAACACTTCCAACATAACAATGGTATCCCCAGTGAAGTTACCATCAACATTTCAGCAAAGCATCTCTCTCCCCACAGAGTATTGCTTCCCAGCAAGATCATTAGAGTACTTTTCTCCCCGCAGAGTAATCCATTCGCCAAGTTTATTCCCCAACGGAGTCATCTTCTCCTACCGGTATTCTTGCAACTATTATCCCCAGCGGAAGCAAAAATCTACTCTTCAAACATCAGCCCAGGAGTGACTTCCCGGCACTCGTCAAGAATTTACTTTCCTAGACGAAAAACATACATTCGTAAACATCACATACATCATTATAGCATGCATGTACGCATCATATCTTACAAATCTCATTTATGTTGAGAACATCATTGCTTGATCCATATCATGCATTGCATATGACTGACCTTTACCTTTCAGGAAAAGATTCAGTTAAGTTCTCAGCTATTTCAAGACCTAGACCGGTTCAGTTAAGTCGACCCTAAGACTTTTCTGTTTCTTATCCAGTCAAAAGGCCTTCTCTGGTTCAGTTAGATCGACCCTAAGATCTCCCTGTTTCTTATCCAGTCGAAGATTTCAAGACCTAGACCGGTTCAGTTGATCGACCCTAAGATTTTCTGTTTCTTATCCAGTCCAAGGCCTTCTCTAGTCCAGTTAAATCGACCCCAAATAGATTTTTCTGATAAAGACTCAGTAGAAGACATTCAAGATTCTCTCAATGATTACTGTTGAGGTTGTAGTCGCCTGTGGTTCTCTCCCCGATACTGCGAAAGTAGTAATCATCCCAAGTTTCTCTCAGCGTTACTGTTGAGGTAGAAGTTATCCAAGATTCTCTCAATGATTGCTGTTGAGGTTGTAGTCGCCTATGGTTCTCTCCCCGATACTGCGGAGGTAGTAATCATCCCCAGATTCTCTCAATGATTACTGTTGAGGTTGTAATCATCCCAAGATTCTCTCAATGATTACTGTTGAGGTTGAAGTCGCCCAAGATTCTCTCAATGATTACTGTTGAGGTTGAAGTCGCTCAAGATTCTCTCAATGATTACTGTTGAGGTTGAAGTCGCCCAAGATTCTCCCAGCGTTCCTGTTGAGGTAGTAATCGTCCAAGGTTCTCTCAGCGTTCCTGTTGAGGTAGTAACTATCCCTGGTTCATTCATCACCTTTTGAAGATCCAGATCCAGCTCCTGTAACCAGTCAGGACACATCTACACAAAGAGTTTGAAGACCAGCTCCCTTGACGGGTCAGGTAATCATTTTTCTTTTGCAGGTACGCAAGTTCTCGCTAAGGAATCTCTTATGCGATTGACATCCAGATAGCATCTATAAGCCCATCCACCTATCCATCACCTCTTAGCATGGCATCTATAAGCCCATCATCCTATCCATCAACCTCCAAATGGCATCTATAAGCCCATTCCCATCACACTACTATGTGAGCGCAAATTTCTGGGCACTCTAGTGTTCAATCATCTTCCACCTTCAGATTACGAAAGGCACGTCAGCCAATCTGCATCCTCAGGTCTAAGAAGATTGAACAGGGGCAACTGTTGTACCCCAAAATTTGCCCTCCCATATTCTCCAAAATTTGCAAAGAGCGTGCTTCAAAAATCTCCCCAAGGGTTGCACAGTTCAAGGGTCTCCTAAACAGTCAAAAACTAGGGTTTTGGTTCTGGCCAAGTAAATGAAAGTCCCACATGCCTATAAACATGGTCAAGCATCCTCATACCAAGTTTCAAGACTTACAGCACAAAATTGCACAGTCAGAAACCCTAATTGCACTACAGTCAACTGTAGGGGCAAAATGGTCATTTGACAGTCAAAAGTTCAAATTTTTGGTCAACATCTCATTTTGAAGCCACAAACATCATTTGATCAATACTTGATCATGATTCTCAAAGCTTGGCTCAAAAAGTCTCAAGATGCAAAAGTTTCCATATTTGGACAGTTGAAAAAGTCAACTGTAACTTGACCAGGGCATAACTTCCACATGGTTTATCAGAAAAATTCCATCCAAAGCTCATTTTGAAGAGAAAGACATTTCCTACAACTCCTCTTCACACTTCAAGTCCAAGAAATGCTCTCACAAAAAGTTATCAATTTCAACATTATAGGTCATTTTCAAAAGTCAACAAAAAGGGACTTTAAGTCAAAGGCCATAACTTGAGATTGGTAAATTAAAATGACATGGGACCAAAGACATTGGTTAGAGGACCCAACGACCTTTCCAAAATGTCCAAGAACATGAGCAAAGCTTATAAATTGAGCAAGTTATGCCTTGTGGAAGTTGGGAAATATTTGGATATTTTGAAAAGTCAACATTGCTTCAAAAGTATTAAAAAATGCTAATGGGCCTCTTTTTCTTCCACAAATTATTATCCAAGACATGTGCACGACCATTTGGCTCAAAGGGAAGTTTTTTATCATTTTTATTTATTTATTTGGATTTTTAATTATTAATAATTCATTTAATTAAAATAAATATGTGGAAAATACTAAACTTAGGTTTTTAAATCTTTTTGTGAATGAAATAGTCTTGATATTTTGTGTATAATCAGATTTGGAAAGAATCTTGTTAATTGGCTATGATTGGAAGCAAGTTTGCATGAAAAAGATTTGAAAATATATGCATGGAAAATCAAATATCTTATCATCAATTCAAGGATTCTTTGGCTCAATTTCTTAACCCTAATCATTCACATGTATATATTGATGCAAACCCTCGTGCCCATAACCTCCCAGCTGTGCCATACCTCCATAACAAAACTTGCAATTTTCTCAAAAAATTCCAATACTGAAAACTGTCTTCCAGGTCGATTCAAGCCAAAAGACTTGTTCCATTACCTTCCTGAGGCTTCAAGGAAGGTTTTCAAATCAAAACCATCCATCCTAACACCAAGAAACGTGAGAATGATGGTGTCCTGTACAGAAATTTTTTTACATTCTTGCATCACGATTCATGCATCTTTAGTAATTTTTGATGTTTGATTTATGTTCCTTGATTAATTCTGAAGCTAACTACATAATTTAATTGAGTTTTTATGTACTATGCGCGATTCCACCATTGATACAGGCTAGGGTTCTTTGAGTTCCAAATTGGGCGTTTCTAAAAGCTATAAAATTAGAACACCATAATGCCATGACCAAACTCAGCGTGCTTGGACGAAAACAACAGAACCCTCGCGCCTAATTTATGTGGCCACATGGCCTAATCGTTATTTTGGAAACAAGCATGTTTTGAGGGGGTTCAAAACCCCCGCTAACCTTCTTTATTTTCAGGGAAAAAACGAAACGAAGAAGAAGATGATGAAGTGTCCAGCAATAATTGGTTGATTTGAAATTTCGCGCGAAAAAGTCACTAACGCTTTGTTTTATTTTATAATAATTGTTTGTTACATAATATACAAAGAAACCAAGTGGAGCAGTTGGCAATGCACGTTACTGGTAATCCCTGGGACCTGGGTTCGAGCCCCAGGTCCCCACCCCTTTCCATATTATTTTCCTTTTAACACTTATGTGCAGTTTCAGTGCTAGCGTCCATCGTACATCCACAAAATCAAACCATCCACGTGCCTACTGAGATGGATCAAAGGGTCATAATTGAAGGAACATGATGGACCTGAGTCAACGCACCTACACGCGTCCTGAAAAGGTCAAAAGGGCTTGATATAAATGGGCCAGAATTGCTACAATAAACCCTCCACTTGGGGACAGAACCCCCTAGAGTTTGTTTCTTTTATTCTTTTTATATTTTTCTTTTCTTTATTATAATTAATTTCTTTTAATTCTTTAATTTAATATTTTCTTAAAAAACATAAAGACAATATAAAAATCAGAAAAAAGACAAAAAATGAATATTTTTATTTAATGTTATTTTTTTGTAAATAAACATTATTAATTAATTTTAGTTTTTTAATTTAGGTTTAAATCTTAATATTTTTCTAATAAACTTAAAATTTGTAGAATTAGGGTTTGTATTAATTTTTTATCCTTTTTCTTTTCTTTTCACTAATAATTAAATATTATTTATTTTTATAAATCAAATTACCATGTAAATAATTAGATTAATCATATGTTTAATTTTAATATGTTTTCTTAATAAACTAAAAAAACAACTAGAATTAGGGTTAGTATTTTCTTTCATTTAATTATTCTCATTAAAACCATAAATACAAAAAATCTCAAAAATAATTTCTTTTTATTTTATTTTAATTTAATTTCATTAAAAAAGGGTCCAACGCCCTCGTTTCCAATTTTAATTCATAATTCGCGCATTTATTTTCTTTTCGTATAATTTTTGTGTAACTCTCCCGAAGCCGTGTAAACTTAACTTCTCGCACTTTACTGTATTTCTTTATTTACTTTCTGTCAAATCGGGTCCTGGATTTAATTTGGCGATGTGGACCCGCGCCTTTGTAATAGTTTAAGAATTTTACCTTTCCGCACTTTTTTAACTGTTAATTAAATCGCATGCAAGAATGAATGACAATAAATAAAAACAAACACATAGATCACTCATAACATGACAAGACAAAAATAAATAATCTGACACACGAATCACACACCACCCCTAGGGTACGCCTCACTGTTGCCTTGCCTCGAAAGGTGATCGTCGAGTAGAGGATGTCTTAGTAAGTACTCATGATCCGGGAACCTGGCATGAGGGTAGCTTCTAAGGTATCTTCTCATTGCTCTGGTGATCACCATGTCCCGAACCTCGAATTGACCCGAACACCTCCAACGGTGGTGCTACCTACCTCTCAATGGTGGGATGGAACTACTTTAAAGGAAATTTACACAGACGAATTCCTTAGGGTAGGTAGGTTCTCGTAGATACTTGCTCTAAATTTCAAAACAAATTCAAAAATACTTTTCACACCAACACATTTTCAAAAGCTTTCGAAAGCAAATTTTCAAACACTCTTGAGGACCGATACAAGAGTCGAACTGGAATTTTCAAAGAAACTTTTTAAAACCCACAGTTGAAAAGCAAACAAACCATTTTTGAAAACACAAGTGAGCAAGTATCTAAGAGCCCATGGATAACCATGGATAGAAAGGGTGATAACACCTTCCCTTTCTATAATCTACCTCCCGAACCGAGAGAAATCTCTATAAGGAATTTTTATGTGCTTTTGTCCTTTCCATTTGGAGAAAATAAAAGACGGTGGCGACTCTTGCTTCCGCGACATTTCACGAACCAGCGTTAAACAGTCAGTTCCAGATCCACCGATCACAGATGGTAATGATTAGGTTAGCTTCCTTGAGGTCCCAAGAAGCTAATGCAATGATTAGCTTGAACAATGGATGGCTGAAATGGTCTGGAGAAGTCAATGTGCAGAGCTGAGTTTTTGAAAATGGAGGATGGTTTTAATGGTGTTACAGTTCTAAAACAGGATGTGGGATTAACTATATATGATGTTTAGAAACTTTAGAAACCAAAAGGCCAAGAAACGCACGAGTAGATTGTGAGTTTCATATTTTTGGTCAGTTTGTGTGAAAATGGAAGTGTGAAGTGTGATTCTGAGTTCTAGGTTCTTTCAAGGCTTGAGCATTCGTTTATTTGGTGCAAATAGTTTGTGTATGTATAAACAAAAGTTTTTGAGAGCTTTGGACAATCAGAAGTACAAGTTCTTAGCTTTTGACTAGGTTACTTGATTTTGAAGAAAAGAGGGAAACAAGTTTCAAGAAGAGGTACAAGCATGGGATGGTTGATTGTAAGTGTTTGAAACATTTCTCATGAGTTATAGGACCTGTTTGATCAGAAGAGAACAAGTGCAATGCTCATGAACAAGTTTTGTACAAAAAGTCACTTTATCAAAATGGCAATGTAATCTTTCTTCCAAAAATAGATAAAAACCATGTCCATGCATTGAATGCTTGAAGTGAGGCCTCTAACAGTTGTGTAAACCATTAATTACGGAGTGCCTAACAAGTTTGAGGCTTGAAAAGTAGTGTTTATGCAGCATGGTTTGAATTTGAATTTTGTTCATCACTAAAATGACTTGTAATTAAAGTGATAAAACCCTAACTTCATCTCTTCGATTCTCCCTACTCAAGAATGATCTCAAGGAGTTCTTGGACATTTTGGAAAGCTTGCAATATTCTCTACAACCCATATTTGAATTGCTTTTGAATATTCCCATTGGAAATATATGAAAAAGTGTTATGAAGTTGGATCAAAATCCTGACAAAATTAGGGCAAAATTTCACTAAGTGTTTAGTTTCATGACCATATGTTCATAAAATTATAACTTGATATCCAAGCATTTTTGGAAGGATTTGTGTAAAGAAAAGTTGTATATTTCATGGAGATATACAACTTCTATGTTGTAAGTTTCTCTTGAATCATCTTGTATCATGGTGAAAAGTTTGCTCAAAGTTATGAAAAAACATGAATTTTCCAACACTTTGAAAAATTTCTAAGTTTAGAAATTTTGACTTTTCAAAATGAAATCTTGACTTTTTAATTTCTTGATGAATAAGTTTCATATTTTGACATGTTTTGATGAGTTATTATCTTTGGCACTTGAATTTGACCAAAAAGTTAAAGTTTGACTTTTCAGTATACAATTGACTTTTGATCAGTTGACTGCAAAATTCATATATCAATCCAATAGACTTGCAATGTTTTGAACCATGTCATTAGGTCAAAATGATGAAATTGGAATCTTGAGATCATTCCTTAAACCAAATGACCATTTGCTAGGTCAAAAATCAGAAATTGCCCTTTCCCAGCCAAAACCCTAATTTTGACCATTTTGCCCTTTTGGAGATTTGATCAAATTTCTTGAGGAATTATGGTCCAAACTTGATCAAATGATACATATGAGTTTAAAATGTTGATGTGGATAAAAAATTATGAAGTTTGAATGTAAATTGGCCATGGTTGACTTTTCCCCCAATACAGTTGATTTTTAGGTCAACTACTCAATTGACTGAGCAAAAATGTGATCCAAGGCTTGAAAATTGACATGAGTAATATTGGGGGTCCATAATGATCCATGAAATTCATATGGGGCATTGAAGGTTCAAAAATCCTTGTGAAAACTCAAACCCTAATTTTGGTCATCAGTGTTTTAAAGAGGTGTCTTGAGTTGATCAAACTCTAGTGCAGTCTTGAGCTAAGGAGATCTTGTGAGCAATTTTTTGATAAGTGCGTGGGAAAATTTTGGGGTACAACACATGACATATAAATATTGATCATTATTTTTTTCACAAAGATATAATAAACAATATTTTATGAGTTAATCTTTTAAATATATTTCAAAAAGTATTAATTTAGATTTTATGTTTAATATCATATCGTTTATAAACACAAATTTTTTAATTCCTTGATTTGAATATTCAAATAATATCATTTCTCCAATTAAATAATTTCAATACCTAATTTTTTTATTATATATTAAAATTTTATATTCATTGGTGATAGTTTAGTCAAAATAATATATTAGTAATACTATATTTGTCCATAAATAATAAAGGATTGAATAAGTTTTTGGTCCCTCTAAATATCTCAAATTTCGTTTTTAGTCCCTCTAAAATTTTCTTTCAAAGAATAGTCCTCCTAAAAATTAAATTTTAACTTTTGGTCCCTCCTGCAATTTAGCGACGATTTTTACAACTTAGCAACGGTCTTAACGACGATTTTAGCAACGATTTTTATTTAGCGACGAAATTAGAGACCATTTTAGCTATGATTTTATCAGGAGGGACCAAAAGTTAAAATTTAATTTTGTAGGAGGACCATTCTTTGAAGGAAAAATTTAGAGGGACTAAAAATAAATTTTGAGATATTTAGAGGGACCAAAAACTTATTTAACCCAATAATAAATATAAAACTACTTTGCAAACTCAAAAGTGTTTAGAGAGTTGATGTTATATAAAAATTAGGGTTAAATATGTCGATAACTGCCTGATAAGATTGTGAATAAAGCATGTTAATTTTGAAAAGATTGAAAAATCAAATCTATATTTTTTAAACTATCTCATCAAGATCAGTTGGCCAACAAAATATCATGACTACATGAAAAGCTTGACTTCATGGAATTTCCATTAGAGGCACTTTCATTAGCTTATAAACATTTTATTTCTAACACTTAGATGTACCTTTGGTACTCCCAATTTTCTAACAATATTCTTTATTAAAATTTAAAACCACAAAAACAAAGACTCTATCAATTTCATTGTTGAGTACTAACACTATAAAAACAAACATTTCATATAGAGAAAAAGACTACATGTTTAAAACAAACATGCATTGTGAGCAAATGTAAACATACAAACCTTCCAAGACAAAAGTATGAGCAAATTGAAATATGAGAGACGCATCTTAGAAATATACCAAAAAAGCCCTAATTTGAATGGAATTTTGGACTAGATAGATCAAAATATGTTCGGGCTGAAATTAACATCGTCAAATGGTAGCTCAGAGAAGTTGATAGAAAATCGATCATCACTATGTATACCATAATCAATGTTCATGTCCAAACCTTGGATAGTAGAATGATCCATATTAGCCAGCAGATCTTCTTGGTTAACAAATCTAGCACCATTTGTAACCCCCTATTGGTCATGGACATCCATTGAATCCAACCTCTGCTCAACATCCTTCAAACTCTTGTCAATAAAGAGTGTTAGGCTAGTTACCTTAGTCAGGCTCATAATTTTCATGCTATATTAGCATTATGCATAAATTGACTAATAAGATAAGCCATTTCCTTCTTTTGGTTTTCTTCGATTTGTTTTTTCAACACACCTTGGGTTTCATAATGCTCTCTGACAAGAAGCCTTCCAAATCTACCATCTTTTTGCTTTGTTCAAGTTCAGGCAATCTCATGAACCTGTGAAATACACTTCTTACTCCAATATTAAAAGGCCAAACCTCTGCTTGAGGATAGTTTTCTCCATAGATGATTGTGCTTGCATCTATCCCGCAAAGGGTGCCGAGTTATTCGATCTTCTTTAAAATACCTGTGATACGGTGGGAGAACTGACTAGTGTTTTGCGTTCGTATTCGCACTTGTGCGGTTGAGCAAGAGTCGCCACCGACTTTTTATTTTATTCTAAAGGAAAGGTTAAAAAAGCACATCAAAAACCTTTTGAGATATTTTCTTGGGTTCGGGGGGTAGATTATGAAAAGGGAAGGTATTAGCACCCTTTTCATCCATGGTTATCCATGGGCTCTTAGTTACTTGGTTTTTTAGATCACTTGCCTTGTTTTTTGATTGCTTTGAAAATGGTGTGTGTGTGGGTGCTTTTGAAAATGTTTTTGAAAAAGATGCCTTGTCTTAGGCAACTAATGTATTTGACTCGTGATTGAGTGTTTTACAAAAGTGTAGATCTTTTCAAAAAGATGTTTTCAAATGTTTTTGAGAGTTTGTTTTTGAAAGTGTTGTGGATTGTGATTTTTGAAAAGAAGGCAAGTGTTTTTTTGCAAATTGATCTCAAGTAACTAAGAGTTTATCTACCCTATTATACTCAAAGGTTTTTTGTCATGTTTTAACCCTTTTTAGCAATTTTGTTCCACCATTGAAATTGGTAGACAATCTTGCGTTTAGGAAGTTTATTCGGGATGGGCGCGGGTCATCGTATGGACCATGAATGCAATGGTGCCAAGTGTCTTTGGCAATTTGCTTTGAAGGGACTATGATCATTCCGTTTAGACAACACTTTGAGACTTATGATCATTTGATTTTGTTTTGCCAAAGATACTCGACGTGCAAGCATGGCCCATTTTGGAAGGCAACATGTGGGATTACCCTAGAGGGTGTAAGTGTGATTGTGTATTGATTACATGTATTTGTCTTGTATTAGGTTATCTAGCGTTTGATTTTATGTACATGCAAACCCTAGGTCTAACCATGGTATAATTGGAAAACTGTAAATTGCGGAATGTAAAATCTACGCTATTACAAAATAGTGTCCGGGAGTGGGGGTATAAATGTACAAAAGGGGATGAGACTTATAGTATCTAATAAGTTACAACCAAATCGAATGTGCGATCAAATGTAAATATCGAATATACAAATATAAGATAAATAAATGTGTATAGGGCAATGTGAATGTATTGTGTAAGTGTAAGTGTGAGATGTATATGTATTGTGTACATGTATATGAGTAAGTAATTTATTTACAGGTGATATGTGAAATTGAAGCGTATTAGGGTTTTTGACCTAAAGAAATGTTTACTTAGTCTTGTATTTTGTATTTAGATATGTACAATAAGAAAATGTTTTAATTAAGAAATGTTCAAGTTTTAATTAAGAGATGTATCTTTATTTGTTTATATACAAAAAATATTTTAATCAAATGTTTGTGAATTTTAATATTAGAGAAAAATGTATTTTTTATTATTATGTACAAATATGTATGTTAATTAAAAAGAATAAAAAGAAGTATTTTCAATTTTTAATTATATGATGAAAAAAATGTATAATATGTACAAAATATATTTTAAATAAAAGAGTAAATAAATAAAAGGAAACAAGTATTTTCAATTTTAATATATGAAAAAATGTTAAGTTAGAAAAATATATGGTTTAGTAAAAAAGATTGAGATTAGTGTTTGTTATAAAAAAAATGTTAATGATAATAAGAATGAAATTAAGGCTCTTTTTGAATCCAATGGGCTTAAGGCAAAACGGAATGGGCAAGGCCCGTTTGGGGGCCAGAACGAATTTAGGGTTGTGAATTGGTTTGTTCAGAACGAAAGCTAGGGTTTGAACGGTGCCGTTCGTGTTCATTCAACGTTCTTCTTCATCTTCATCTTTCTGAGCGCTTCTCTTTCATCCGGCCACCAACGTCGCCCCCAAACCTCTCTTCCCTCCAAGGCATGAGCTCCGTGTTCTCTTGATACAAGGTTAGCTTTCAGTTTTTTATGTTCTTTTTACAGATTGCGTGCGTTATTTCCATTTGAATCTAAAACTTGATTTTTTGACTTACTATGAGGTGAAGGAGAAAAAGAGAGGGAAATGTTTTGCTACCTTCGTTCCTTAGAGATGGAGGAGAGACGGGGAAGCGGCGCTTAGGAGGCCGGGACGGCGTGAACGTGACGAATCTTTGAGCTTTCCTGGTATTTCTGTATTAACCCTCTTGCTTAGGTTTTATGATGCTCCTTAGGGTTTTGATGATGATTTATGCTGAGAACCCTTTTTAATTCACTTCTTTATCTCTTCTACTGCCACTGTATATTGGTTGCCTTTGAGCATTTGTATGCTTTTGAATTGTTGCCTCGCCTATGATGAAGCTTGCTTCTGAGGCCCTCTTTCCTCTTCTCTACTGCTCACGTTGCCTATGATTTGTGCCTCTTGTTGCTTCCTTACCTATATGCTTGAAATATGCCTTTCTGAGATGTTTGCTTGCCTTGAACTTCTGTTGAGTTTGCCTTCTTCTGAATTGCCTAATTTGAAATGGCCAATGATGAACACTTTTCTGAGGCTTAGGAGTTGGTTGGCTCAGGGTTGGTTCAGGTTTGAACTTGGTTATGTTTGTGCTAGCAAATCGGTGTGTTGACAGGGGTTGGTATGCTTGACAGGGGTTCAGGCTTGACAGGGGTTCAGGCTTGACAGGCCTGCAGAGGCTTTTGTTTTCTTCTTTTGAACTGTGTGTTTGATGGTTTACTGACAGGCATGAGGTTTTTTGACAGCAGCAGGTATGGTTTTTAGCATGTCATGGTGTTTTGTTTATCAGGTTTTGAAGGTTTGAAGGTTGAGGCATGGTTGTGGTATTTTCAGGTTATGTGTTTGTATGTTCAGTTTTGAGTTTTAAAATGTGTTTGATGGCTTTGAGGGTGAGGCTTGATGCAGGTTTATGAGGTTTTTTGGTGGTTAAGGCTTGGATAAGGCAGTTTTCTTTTTCTTTGCAGTAGGTTATGTTGTTGGACAGTGTGGTGGTTCTTTAGGTCTTGTGCAGGTTTTCTATGCTTTTGAACTTGCAGTAGTTTTTGCTTTTGAGGTTGAGCTTCAGATTTTGTGAGGTTTGGCCTTGGGTTTTTAAGTTCAGTATATTTTCTTTTGTTCTTTTTGTCCTCTTTCTCTTGGTCTTTGGCGCCTAATATTTATTCAAACCTTGGTATTTTTCTTGATCCAAGTTGCTGGGTAGTTTTACAAAGTTTCTTGGCACTTTTCTATTTTTGGTAATTGTCTATGCTGTGTATTTCTGCCCAGTTTTGAGTACTGCTGAATTGATGCTTCTTTTAACTTTTGCCTTACTGTCTAAGCCTGAAAAACCTGCTTCTATCTCTCTTTTTTTCTCTCTGTACAGTTTGCATTATAATATTATGCTTTTTGTACTATTTTTTCTGAAAGTGGCCCTGATGGGAAATGATGAAAAAAGGAACTTGCTTGCATGACATATTACTTCTGCATATTCATCTTTCTTTGACAGCTTTGGCATTTTGTCTTTTCCTTGATATCTTGGCCAAAACTTCCTCTTTGGTAGCTTTGAGTAGCTTTGGCATTTGACAGCAAACTGTACTTTTGATATCTTTGAGTAGACTTTGGCATTTTATAGGAAATGGGAATTGGATTTTTCAGTTTGACTTGGATTTGAACTATGCAGTTTGAACTTTGGATTTTATGCATTTTGCATTCATGAATAAAAAATGAAATTCTTCCCTCTTTGTGAACCGGGAAAAATCCCGTGATTTGCAGAGAGGGTCAACTGATCCCAGTCAGTGGCCCTTAATGACGAGCAAATTTTATCAGTCTTCTTTAATTCAAATGCTTTCTGACTTTCTTCTTCTTCTTGCAGATAAAAAAATGGAGCACCGGAGCGAAGTGAAGAAATGAAGAATATTAGAAATAGGATAGAATTTTATTTTCAATTTAATTTTTGTACACTACTATTATTTTAAATACTTTGTAATAAATACTCGTATCCAAATAATAACAATTGTAACAACTATTAAATATGAAATAAAAATTCCATTTAATTCTTTTCAATTCCTTTTATTTACTTGTTATTTATAATTCCTTAAATTAAATAAAATGAAAGTTTAAATTTCAAATATTTAATTCTTAGAACCATAAATAATCAACTAAACAATTGTTGATCAAAAATAAATGAATTCGACGTTTCCAACATTCAAAGCAACACGCAGTCGAACACAAAAACTGATCAGACGCAATCCTCTTTTTCACTGATTCTTTTGCCAAGCACTGTAATTCCACACTGCACACATCCCTTTTGACTGGTGAATTCAAACCAACTGCCTCCTTTACTGATTAAATCAAGATAACGCGAATTTTAACCCGAATCTCGGAATAAACTGCAAAGTGCTGTAGAATTTAAATTCTTCTGAGAATATGCCCATAAAACCTTAACTCCTGATTAAATGCCAAATAACGCTCGCCTGATCAAAATTGAACCAAAAATCATCCAAAACCCCAAGCCAACTGTGAAACAATCCAGAGTCCTAAAAATCAGTAAAAACCCTAATTTTGCTTGACTGTCAAGAAAAGTCCGTTTGTCCGATTCTTGAGCCAGTTTGAAAAGTCAGGAAATGTCTGAAGCTGAGATTTCTTGTGGAAAAACGCGAGGGCAAATTTTGGGGTACAACAGTTGCCCCTGTTCAATCTTCTTGGACCTGAAGAGTTAGATTGGCAAGTTTGCCTTTCGCGACTTGAAGGTAAAAGAAGATTGGACACTAAAGTGCCCAGAAAATTTGCACTCGGCGGTATGATGGTAGATGTGAATGGGCTTAAAGATGCCATTTGATGATGGGCTTAAAGATGCCATCTGGTGCAAGAGAAATTTTGTCGGGGGATGGGCTTAGAGATGCCATCTGAGAATGGGCTTACAGATGCCATTCGGCGACTGCTGGTAGGAGGATGGGCTTATAGATGCCATCTGGACATGTTGAACTGTATGTCAAAAGTGAGTGGATAAGTGTCAGGAGGGCCTCCATGTTTTGGGACATCTCTGAATTGGGGTCCGAACAAGCAACAGATTGTCGTCCGTATCTGGAGAATCTGTAAACTATCTGAGATTGAATAAGCAATAGAGCAGCATCCGTTGTTGGGACATGTCCGTAAACTATTTTCAAAAATTTGTGAAGAGTCTGAACAAGTTGGTAGATTGACATCCGTTGGAGGGAAGAATCCGTAAACTGTTTCAGAAGTTGAGAAGAGTCTGAATCAGTTGGTAGATTGACATCCGTTGTTGGGAAGAATCCGTAAACTGTTTCAGAAGTTGAGCAGAGTCTGAACAAGTCGGTAGATTGACATCCGTTGTAGGGAAGAATCCGTAAACTGTTTCAGAAGTCTTGAAGTTGAAGAGGAACCGGTGTAAGGTTTCCGCTGATGCGTCTGAATGAATCTGGAATAAGTATCAGAAAGTCGTCGTGTCCGGGTCACATCTGAACTATTTCTGGATGAATCTTGGGAGTTGATCTTTGTCTGTCGACTGATCTTACCTGAAAAGGCAAAGGGTTAGTTGTATGCAATGTTATGATGCATGATGCAACGTATGTGACATCAATGTTTATGACATGAATGCGATGAATGCGCATGTAAGCTGATGAGCTAATCTTGCCGAGGATACATGAATCCGAGATGGCTGAAAATAAAAGCATCTTGACTGCTGCCGGGGAAAATAAATCCTTGGCTGTCGCTGGGGAAGAGAATTCCTGATGACCTCTACTGGGGAGCTCTAAGCTAGTAGACTCATGCTGGGGAGGTAAGATTGAGAATCTTCGGCTTGATGGGAAGTAACTCTGGTGACTTCACTGGGGAACTCAAGATTTGCCCTCTCCAAAACTCTGTGGGTAAAAGGTTCAATGGTCCGGCTCCGCTGGGGATACTGAAGCTTAAACTCTGAGGGGAATTGAATTCCGGAGGACTCCCTGGCTGGGGATTTGCAAAGATAAGTTACTGCTGGGGAATTTTGATGAACTCCGCTGGGGATAGGAAGAATTTTGGCGAGCGCGCTCTTCCGTGGTGGTTAGCTTGAGAAGAATCTGAACAAGCGATAGGTTAACATCTGTTTCTTGGAGAACCCGTGAACTATTTTCAGAAATCTTGAAGTTGAATCAGCAATAGAGCCGCATCCGTTGTTGGGAAGCGTCCGTAAACTAATTTCAGAGGTTGAGAAGAGTCTGAACAAGTTGGTAGATTGACATCCGTTGTTGGGAAGAATCCGTAAACTTGTTTCAGAAGTCTTGAAGAGGAACCGGTGTAGGGTTCCCTGAAGATGAGCTTGTGTAAAAACTGCATCGGTTTTGAACACTTTTGACATTCGAATGCCCCAAGTGGTGATGTAGATAAATTCCTGGCTTATTACAGGTGTTGGTCTACAATCGGTCGTTCACAGATGTTTCCTGGATTGTTACAGGTGTTGATCTGGAATTCTTCAGACATGCCCTGGCTGGATATAGGAATCGAATCTGGAAAGGTGATAGTTGATAGATATGCCCTGGCTGGATACAGGAATCGAATCTTCAAACTCTTCAAACGTGCCCTGGCTAGATACAGGAATCGAGTCTGGAAAGGTGATCAACAGATATGCCCTGGCTGGATACAGGAATCGAATCTGGAGATGTGGTCAACAGATATGCCCTGGTTGGATACAGGAATCGAATCTGGAAATGTGGTCAACAGATATGCCCTGGTTGGATACAGGAATTGAATCTGGAAATAGTCGTCAACAGATATGCCCTGGCTGGATACAGGAATCGAATCTGGAAATAGTCGTCAACAGATATGCCCTGGCTGGATACAGGAATCAAATCTTCGAACTCTTCAGACGTGCCCTGGCTAGATACAGGAGTCGAGTCTGGAAAGGTGATCAACAGATATGCCCTGGTTGGATACAGGAATCGAATCTAGAAATAGTCGTCAACAGATATGCCCTGGCTGGATACAGGAATCGAATCTGGAAATATGGTCAACAGATATGCCCTGGCTGGATACAGGAATCGAATCTGGAAATAGTCGTCAACAGATATGCCCTGGCTGGATACAGGAATCGAATCTGGAAATAGTCGTCAACAGATATGCCCTGGCTGGATACAGGAATCGAATCTTCGAACTCTTCAGACGTGCCCTGGCTAGATACAGGAGTCGAGTCTGGAAATAGTGGTCAACAGATATGCCCTGGCTGGATACAGGAGTCGAATCTGGAAATAGTCGTCAACAGATATGCCCTGGCTGGATGCAGGAATCGAATCCTTGAACTCTTCAGACGTGCCCTGGCTAGATACAGGAGTCGAGTCTGGAAATGTGGTCAACAGATATGCCCTGGCTGGATACAGGAGTCGAATCTGGAGATGTTGTAATTGATTTGTTGAACACTTTTGACATTCGAATGCCCCAAGTGGTGATGAAGGAATCTTGAATCAGATTACTCTGCATATTGAGAGATTTCTTGAAATCTTGACTGGACTGCCCCAGGTTAACTGAACTTTGAAAGATCTGTTGGACCTTGACTGGACTGCCCCAGGTTAATTGGATTATGACATGTCATCCCCCTTGTTGATAGGAGATTTGATGGAAGTGCTATCCTTTTGAAGTGATTTTGACTTACTGAGAGAGTTTTCGTTCCTCCGAACATTCGCTGTATGAACTTCTTCGCTGTCAAACAAAAAGGTCAAATGCAGACAGTGATATTCGGATAATGCAGAGTTTATGTTTGTCTCGAAGTTTTGAAAAAATGCGTTTTTTAGCAGAAAACTTTTCATAAGACAAGTTAACACAAGATTTAGAGCAAAGCCCTACAGGAGTCAGGATACCTTTTGTAACAGTATGCTTTCGAACTAACCCATGCTTCAATTAGGACTTTTGAAGGGTTGTAACGTGGCCTGGTTCACGGTTTAAGAAACAAAGGATAAAGGCTCAAAGTATATTTGTACCCACCCGCTCTTCGTGATGTTCTTCAACCTAAGCTCAGTTAATTGTGCGTCACACTCTGTTTTGAGTTTGGAACGACTTTTAGGCGATGGTTCACCAGTTTGAATTTGGGAGACAGTCATCATCTCCTTTTTTCTTTTTCAACATTTTTCATGTTGTTGAGGATTTTGTAATGACCTCACTATTTTGATTTTGATTTGTTATCCCTAACTTTTGCCTGACTGTTACCGTTTTCCGGGATTACTGTCAGCGGGATGCCCCAGCTTTCTTAAGCCTCCTTTATAGGTTTTGGCTCAGTGGGCTTTTCTCTTTTGAGAGATTGACTGTCTATGTGATAGGGAACCACCCTTGTCTTTTGATTCCAAAGGAATGCTTTCTTTTTCGATGTCGTTCGTTGTGTTACGAACTGAGAGTTTGCAACTTCAATGCGTATTTTCTTTTGAATTAACTGAGATACTACCCTGCCCCGGGTTTATATCAAAGGTTTCGATTGTTTAGAACAGAAAACTCCTACTTCTTTGGCTCGAAGGGGTTGACTAGGGATTAACTTCCTTATAACTCCAGTGTTTGGGAATTGAAAGAAATGCATGTACATCATCAGCAAGGTCTGTTCAAAAGCATATTGTATGAGATTATGGTATTGTTTCGTCATCCTCCCTCTAAAGGCTTGCAGCTTTTTATCAAGAGTCAAATATCATAAAGAAAAGCATAAGAGTAGTGAAACGAATGGATGAATTCAAGACAAACATATGCAATGCATTAATGAAAACAGAGTTTAACATCAACAGATAATTGTTTGACAGCAAAAGAAATTACAACTTTGAAAATTCAAAAAGAAGCAAAAGTCTTTCAGTTTGAGCCTCGTCACTTCAAGCGGAGAACCCTTTAACGGAAGATTTTCATCTCGCCGTCTGGCATGAATTCCAGCACCCCAATGTCAATCAGATCTTGAATCTTGTTCTTCAAGGCCCAACAGTCGTTGGTGCCGTGTCCCGGGCTGTAGGAATGGTAAACACAGAATGCGTCGGGATCAAAGTGAGGAGAGGAGATATTGAGCTTATGAGGAGGGTCCTTTAAGGTGAGCAAATCGACCTCCAACAGGCGCTTCAGTATGAAGAATGATGGTATTTCAGTCTCCGCAAACTGTCTTCCCGACTTTTCTTATTTACGCCGATTGCCCCTTTGACGCTGGCGAGGTTGTTGATGGGTTTGTGACCCTGAAGCTAGCAAAGGAGCTTTCCCCTTGTCTTCTTGAGTGGATGGAGGCTGAGCGGTGACTTGCTCTTCTACCTCAGATGTTTGCCCCAGTTGGTTGTTTGGAAGCAGTTGGCGGACAAGAACTCTGAGTTCCTCTTGTCTTTGAGATAGGTCTTGGATGAGAGCCATCTGGCCCACCAACTGTCCCATCATTTGAGTCCTCAGTGTTGTCAGATCAAACTGCAGCTCCGCAATCTGATCACTCCTGGCATTGTTGGAATTCCCCAAGCCCTTGGTGAGGAGAGCTTTCATCTCTTCTTGCCCCAGAGACAAGTTCAGGAACATCTCCTGCAGCTGAGCAGTCTGGTCTTGGATGTCTTTGACAGACCTTTCTAGAGTCATCTCTTGCTGAAATAAACAGCAGGAGAGTAAGGAAACCTGAAAAAGGAAAGATTGTCAAAATGCAATGCATGATATGTGGATGCATGCTTTCAAGGATCTCTTGGGGTAAACACAAGAAAATGTTAGAGGTTGAACTCCGCTCTTGGATTGGAGATCTCTGCACCGATGGACGTCCTTCCACGAGAATCAAGCTCACCATGTCGAGTGGGTCATAGCCACTGATTCAAGTTGTTGTTCTTGGACTTTGATTGGAGAGCTTTGTATCGGTGGATGTCTTTCCACTAGAATCAAGCTCACCATGTCGAGTGGGTCATAGCCACTGATTCAAGTTGTTGCACTTGATCTTTGATTGGAGAGCTTTGTATCGGTGGATGTCTTTCCACTAGAATCAAGCTCACCATGTCGAGTGGGTCATAGCCACTGATTCAAGTTGTTGTACTTGATCTTTGACTGGATCGGTTAGAGGAGAAACCCCCTTGCCCCTTGATATATGTCTGGTTCAACGTAATCCTGCATCAACAGAACCCTCGAGATCCTTGAAATGGTTATTGAAAATGCTATGGTATGATGTCATGATGTTATGTACATGTATGCACAAGCAAGTGAGTGTATATACAGGCAAACATATTCACACAAAGCACACAAGGCCTTAGGTTTAGGCTTGCATGAGGTTCAGGTACTACCCTCTTTCAGTTTGTTGGTTAAAACCTGTCCTATCAAAAGTAACCGGGTTCTAGAGGATCTCATATCATTGGCTACCCTCAATCGGTCATAACTCCAGCATCGCAACCTTTTCTCGCGGCCGGAACCATCTCGAGAGTTTAGCCTCAATGAGTGTAGCATACTGCTACTGTTCTAATGGCCAAGTTGGTAAATTAGGGTTCTAAGGTCGGTTGGTGCTTAATGACTCCTTAGAAGACCTATATTCTCCCCGTTACAACACAAGGGATATAGGTACAGACTAAGATGCCACACCAACGTAGCCACTGCTTCACCCATGTCGGTCTACGCCGGACAGGTCCCTCACAGATTATGCTACCTAAAAGGGTATTTCCCATATCCGGGTTAGGATCTATGAAACTCCGATGCAAAGCCCACAAATGTAAAGCAAACAAAGCAATCAATTGAAAACAAAGGTGATCTAAACCCTAAGGTAACCCCACTTTTAGAATTACTCCCCAGCAGAGTCGCCAGTTCTGTGATACAGTGGGAGAACTGACTAGTGTTTTGCGTTCGTATTCGCACTTGTGCGGTTGAGCAAGAGTCGCCACCGACTTTTTATTTTATCCTAAAGAAAAGGTTAAAAAAGCACAGCAAAAACCTTTTGAGATATTTTCTTGGGTTCGGGGGGTATATTATGAAAAGGGAAGGTATTAGCACCCTTTTCATCCATGGTTATCCATGGGCTCTTAGTTACTTGGTTTTTTAGATCACTTGCCTTGTTTTTCGATTGCTTTGAAAATGGTGTGTGTGTGGGTGCTTTTGAAAATGTTTTTGAAAAAGATGCCTTGTCTTAGGCAACTAATGTATTTGACTCGTGATTGAGTGTTTTACAAAAGTGTAGATCTTTTCGAAAAGATGTTTTCAAATGTTTTTGAGAGTTTGTTTTTGAAAGTGTTGTGGATTGTGATTTTTGAAAAGAAGGCAAGTGTTTTTTTGCAAATTGATCTCAAGTAACTAAGAGTTTATCTACCCTATTGTACTCAAAGGTTTTTTGTCATGTTTTAACCCTTTTTAGCAATTTTGTTCCACCATTGAAATTGGTAGACAATCTTGCGTTTAGGAAGTTTATTCGGGATGGGCGCGGGTCATCGTATGGACCATGAATGCAATGGTGCCAAGTGTCTTTGGCAATTTGCTTTGAAGGGACTATGATCATTCCGTTTAGACAACACTTTGAGACTTATGATCATTTGATTTTGTTTTGCCAAAGATACTCGACGTGCAAGCATGGCCCATTTTGGAAGGCAACATGTGGGATTACCCTAGAGGGTGTAAGTGTGATTGTGTATTGATTACATGTATTTGTCTTGTATTAGGTTATCTAGCGTTTGATTTTATGTACATGCAAACCCTAGGTCTAACCATGGTATAATTGGAAAACTGTAAATTGCGGAATGTAAAATCTACGCTATTACAAAATAGTGTCCGGGAGTGGGGGTATAAATGTACAAAAGGGGATGAGACTTATAGTATCCAATAAGTTACAACCAAATCGAATGTGCGATCAAATGTAAATATCGAATATACAAATATAAGATAAATAAATGTGTATAGGGCAATGTGAATGTATTGTGTAAGTGTAAGTGTGAGATGTATATGTATTGTGTACATGTATATGAGTAAGTAATTTATTTACAGGTGATATGTGAAATTGAAGCGTATTAGGGTTTTTGACCTAAAGAAATGTTTACTTAGTCTTGTATTTTGTATTTAGATATGTACAATAAGAAAATGTTTTAATTAAGAAATGTTCAAGTTTTAATTAAGAGATGTATCTTTATTTGTTTATATACAAAAAATATTTTAATCAAATGTTTGTGAATTTTAATATTAGAGAAAAATGTATTTTTTATTATTATGTACAAATATGTATGTTAATTAAAAAGAATAAAAAGAAGTATTTTCAATTTTTAATTATATGATGAAAAAAATGTATAATATGTACAAAATATATTTTAAATAAAAGAGTAAATAAATAAAAGGAAACAAGTATTTTCAATTTTAATATATGAAAAAATGTTAAGTTAGAAAAATATATGGTTTAGTAAAAAAGATTGAGATTAGTGTTTGTTATAAAAAAAATGTTAATGATAATAAGAATGAAATTAAGGCTCTTTTTGAATCCAATGGGCTTAAGGCAAAACGGAATGGGCAAGGCCCGTTTGGGGGCCAGAACGAATTTAGGGTTGTGAATTGGTTTGTTCAGAATGAAAGCTAGGGTTTGAACGGTGCCGTTCGTGTTCATTCAACGTTCTTCTTCATCTTCATCTTTCCGAGCGCTTCTCTTTCATCCGGCCACCAACGTCGCCCCCAAACCTCTCTTCCCTCCAAGGCATGAGCTCCGTGTTCTCTTGATACAAGGTTAGCTTTCAGTTTTTTATGTTCTTTTTACAGATTGCGTGCGTTATTTCCATTTGAATCTAAAACTTGATTTTTGACTTACTATGAGGTGAAGGAGAAAAAGAGAGGGAAATGTTTTGCTACCTTCGTTCCTTAGAGATGGAGGAGAGACGGGGAAGCGGCGCTTAGGAGGCCGGGACGGCGTGAACGTGACGAATCTTTGAGCTTTCCTGGTATTTCTGTATTAACCCTCTTGCTTAGGTTTTATGATGCTCCTTAGGGTTTTGATGATGATTTGTGCTGAGAACCCTTTTTAATTCACTTCTTTATCTCTTCTACTGCCACTGTATATTGGTTGCCTTTGAGCATTTGTATGCTTTTGAATTGTTGCCTCGCCTATGATGAAGCTTGCTTCTGAGGCCCTCTTTCCTCTTCTCTACTGCTCACGTTGCCTATGATTTGTGCCTCTTGTTGCTTCCTTACCTATATGCTTGAAATATGCCTTTCTGAGATGTTTGCTTGCCTTGAACTTCTGTTGAGTTTGCCTTCTTCTGAATTGCCTAATTTGAAATGGCCAATGATGAACACTTTTCTGAGGCTTAGGAGTTGGTTGGCTCAGGGTTGGTTCAGGTTTGAACTTGGTTATGTTTGTGCTAGCAAATGGGTGTGTTGACAGGGGTTGGTATGCTTGACAGGGGTTCAGGCTTGATAGGGGTTCAGGCTTGACAGGCCTGCAGAGGCTTTTGTTTTCTTCTTTTGAACTGTGTGTTTGATGGTTTACTGACAGGCATGAGGTTTTTTGACAGCAGCAGGTATGGTTTTTAGCATGTTATGGTGTTTTGTTTATCAGGTTTTGAAGGTTTGAAGGTTGAGGCAGGGTTGTGGTATTTTCAGGTTATGTGTTTGTATGTTCAGTTTTGAGTTTTGAAATGTGTTTGATGGCTTTGAGGGTGAGGCTTGATGCAGGTTTATGAGGTTTTTTGGTGGTTAAGGCTTGGATAAGGCAGTTTTCTTTTGCTTTGCAGTAGGTTATGTTGTTGGACAGTGTGGTGGTTCTTTAGGTCTTGTGCAGGTTTTCTATGCTTTTGAACTTGCAGTAGTTTTTGCTTTTGAGGTTGAGCTTCAGATTTTGTGAGGTTTGGCCTTGGGTTTTTAAGTTCAGTATATTTTCTTTTGTTCTTTTTGTCCTCTTTCTCTTGGTCTTTGGCGCCTAATATTTATTCAAACCTTGGTATTTTTCTTGATCCAAGTTGCTGGGTAGTTTTACAAAGTTTCTTGGCACTTTTCTATTTTTGGTAATTGTCTATGCTGTGTATTTCTGCACAGTTTTGAGTACTGCTGAATTGATGCTTCTTTTAACTTTTGCCTTACTGTCTAAGCCTGAAAAACCTGCTTCTATCTCTCTTTTTTTCTCTCTGTACAGTTTGCATTATAATATTATGCTTTTTGTACTATTTTTTCTGAAAGTGGCCCTGATGGGAAATGATGAAAAAAGGAACTTGCTTGCATGACATATTACTTCTGCATATTCATCTTTCTTTGACAGCTTTGGCATTTTGTCTTTTCCTTGATATCTTGGCCAAAACTTCCTCTTTGGTAGCTTTGAGTAGCTTTGGCATTTGACAGCAAACTGTACTTTTGATATCTTTGAGTAGACTTTGGCATTTGATAGGAAATGGGAATTGGATTTTTCAGTTTGACTTGGATTTGAACTATGCAGTTTGAACTTTGGATTTTATGCATTTTGCATTCATGAATAAAAAATGAAATTCTTCCCTCTTTGTGAACCGGGAAAAATCCCGTGATTTGCAGAGAGGGTCAACTGATCCCAGTCAGTGGCCCTTAATGACGAGCAAATTTTATCAGTCTTCTTTAATTCAAATGCTTTCTGACTTTCTTCTTCTTCTTGCAGATAAAAAAATGGAGCACCGGAGCGAAGTGAAGAAATGAAGAATATTAGAAATAGGATAGAATTTTATTTTCAATTTAATTTTTGTACACTACTATTATTTTAAATACTTTGTAATAAATACTCGTATCCAAATAATAACAATTGTAACAACTATTAAATATGAAATAAAAATTCCATTTAATTCTTTTCAATTCCTTTTATTTACTTGTTATTTATAATTCCTTAAATTAAATAAAATGAAAGTTTAAATTTCAAATATTTAATTCTTAGAACCATAAATAATCAACTAAACAATTGTTGATCAAAAATAAATGAATTCGACGTTTCCAACATTCAAAGCAACACGCAGTCGAACACAAAAACTGATCAGACGCAATCCTCTTTTTCACTGATTCTTTTGCCAAGCACTGTAATTCCACACTGCACACATCCCTTTTGACTGGTGAATTCAAACCAACTGCCTCCTTTACTGATTAAATCAAGATAACGCGAATTTTAACCCGAATCTCGGAATAAACTGTAAAGTGCTGTAGAATTTAAATTCTTCTGAGAATATGCCCATAAAACCTTAACTCCTGATTAAATGCCAAATAACGCTCGCCTGATCAAAATTGAACCAAAAATCATCCAAAACCCCAAGCCAACTGTGAAACAATCCAGAGTCCTAAAAATCAGTAAAAACCCTAATTTTGCTTGACTGTCAAGAAAAGTCCGTTTGTCCGATTCTTGAGCCAGTTTGAAAAGTCAGGAAATGTCTGAAGCTGAGATTTCTTGTGGAAAAACGCGAGGGCAAATTTTGGGGTACAACAATACCTATTGGGAATCATGAATGCAATTTTCCAAGGGCTTCCCCAGGATGAAAGTGACCATACAATTTTCCAGGTGAGCCCCCTCGCATATGTATTTCCCATAAATACACAAATTCTTCATTTTTTCCACTGAGTTCTTCATTATTCAAATTCATTTTCTTCCCCATCCATTTACTTCCTCCTCTAAACTTCCATTCCTAAATCAAACCTTATATTTTCTCCATATTTCTTCTTCCTCTCAAACCTTTAATCTTCAAAAGGTAATTTTTAATTTCGTTTTGTACACTTTTTAGTTTAATTTTTAATTTTCACTGTAAATTAGAATTTTTATTGATACTTTTTTATTCTCCTTTTTAATTTTTACATACTATTTTCATCATTTATAAGAATCAAATTTCACAAGGAGATCCAAAGCTAAAGTGTGAAGTAATATTTGTTCATTCAAGTTACACTTTTTTCTCTATTTTTTTTTTTAAATTATAGTGATATTTGTTTATATTTATTATTGTTTGTACTGATATTATTGGATAATTATTATTGATGTTTGAAGTGATATTACTTTGTTGATTGAGTTTAGAAAAAATAGAATTTAGTAACTGTTGACAGTTGCGGTTAGTGGCTCTCAAGCAAAAAACTTGAGTAAGTATCTTTTATCGTCTCCACAAGGATTAGTACATACTGAATTGCCCTTCGACAAGTCTCGTGTTCTTGAGTTCAGTTAAAATGGGTTTAAAGTAAATGCGGGAATTAAAATTATTAACACAAAAAGAATTCATTCTTTGGAGAGGAGAAACTATCTAACATGAATATATACCACTCGTCACAAACTTAAACCTATCGATCAGTTGTACTCAACATACAATACTCGTCAAAATCATCATGTATCTCTCATATTAGTGTCCATCTCTGCAACACCTATGAGATGAACCACAATCAAGGTTATGTCTAACCCAAATTGCGAGAACAACTGTATTCTCATGTCGGCGATCTCTCAGCACAACACAACAACACAGAAGCATTAAGCTTCGATACACAATTGATTGTTAAGCCTAAATCTATCTCTAAAGTTTATAAACTAACATATTTCCTTCCCTAATAAAGACTTGTGATGTCTATCTCTACAACAACACAAATCCAAACAAAAATGCAAAATGATCAAGGAAATCAACAATATCGATTTGTAAAGTGTTGTACCCCAAAATTTGCCCTCCCATATTCTTCAAAGTTTTGACAAACATCATCTCAATTGGCTCAAATCTACTCAAGGGGTGCACAGTCAACCACCCTCCTAAGCCAGTCAAATTAGGGTTTTGGTTCTTGCAAGGAAGTTGAGGTTTTCAAGGGCTCAATCAAGTCCCACATGCCTATAAACATTGTCAAGCATCTACATGCCAAGTTTCAAGGCTCACAAGGTCAAGTTGCACAGTCAAAAGCCTCATTTACTTCACAATCAACTGTAAGGGCAAAATGGTCATTTGGCAGTCAAAAGTCAAAATTTTTGGTCAACACCTTATTTTGAAGCCACAATCATCATTTGGTCAAATCTTGACCATGATTTCACAAGAATGGCTCAAAAATCATCAAGATGCAAAAGTTTCTATTTTTGGACAGCTGAAAAGTCAACTGTAACTTGACCAAGGCATAACTTTTTCATGGTTCATCATAAAAATCCAATCCAATGCTCATTTTGAAGGGGGTGACATTTCCTACAACTCATCTTCACATTCCAAGTCCAAGAAATGCTCTCACAAAAAGTTATCAATTTCAACATTATAGGTCATTTTCAAAAGTCAACAAAAAGGCATTTTAAGTCAAAGACCATACTTAAGATTGGTAAATCAAAATGACATGGGACCAAATGCATTGGTTAGAGGACTTCAAGACCTTTCCAAAATGTCCAAGAACATGTTCATATGATCAAAATTGAGCAAGATATGCATTGGAGAAGTTGGGAAATTTTTGTGAAATGGCAAAAGTCAACTATCCTTGAAACTTCAATTTTTGACAAAAGGGCCCACTTTTTTCCACTTGATTCAGCCTTGTCATGCCACCCACGTGTCCCATGATCAATTTCAAGATTAAACATTAATTTTTCTATTTTTATTTAATTTTATTTGATTTAATTCATTTTAAATCCATAAGATTCAAATAAAATCAAAAAAAATTAATTAAATAACATCTTTTGATTTGAATGACTTTTATGTGTCATGAACAACCTACCAATTTCGTGCTAGGGCCATTTTAAGCATAAAAATTCAAATTTGAACAAAATTGGAAAATGCTTTAATGGTGGTTATGAAGAAATCCAAAAACATCATTGCAATGGATCATTGGCTCTTAATGTGACTTATTCTCATTCATACATACATATGCAAGTGTTCCATACCTGATTCACGACCTGGAGTTCATTGAAACGGCCAAACCAAATTCCAAAAAGTTAAAGAAAAGTTGAAAACTGAAATCAATCTTCCAGCACAATTCAAACGCTTTTCTTGATTCCAACACCTTGTTGGACCTTCCAGGAACCTATTGCGATCAAGAACGAGCTCTAACACTCAAGGAATCATTCACTTCAGTCACACGGTTTGTCTAACTTTGTCAAATTCGAAACTCAAAATTCTTGCACATTTAACATGATATAATTGTTGTTTTGTATTGCTAACGCTCTTCTGAAGCTAATGGTATAAGGCAATTGCATTTTGGAGCCCTGAGTCACAAACCACCATGGATGATTTTTAGGTTTTCAAAGCTTTCGAATTGGGGGTTTCTCATATAGGAAAAATCAGAACTGCTAAGACCCATGGTTGAAACCGGCTTGACGAGACAAAAACAAAACTATCCTCGCGCCCTTTTTATATTACATGTAGACTTAATCGCTATTTTCTGCAGTTTCACTTTGTGGGGGTTAAAAAACCCCGCTAATTGTTTTCTTTTTACAGGCATTTAGTGAAGAAGATGAGACGTGGAAGAGCATGATTGGCTTGTTCAAAAACGCGCGCTACTTTTTTCTTTTTTCAGCATATAACGCGTTTATTCTATATTATATTTGTTTCTTATTTTATTAACAAACGCGCATGAGTGGTCTAGTGGTACAGGTGCTGGCTGTGAATCACTGGGGCCTGGGTTCGAATCCCAGGTCCCCCATAATTTCAATATTATTTTTCCTTATACAATCATATGCAGGATACTGAGTGATGTCCATCATACACCTCACACGCCAGCTTGCCATGTGGCCTCAAGTCAACAATCTGAAGGCCAAGAAAGAGGGACTACCATGCTCCTCAGTCAACTACGCCATGGACAATTTCAAAAGTCAAAAAGGCTTGAGACAATGGGCCTAAATTCCTGATTCACCTCCCAAAAAAAGGCCTGCACCCTCCCTGGGTTCTTATTTTCTTTTCCTTTTTTCTTTTTTTATATTTTCTTTTCTTTCATAAATTCCCTTTTATTAATTATTAGTTTTTATTAATTATTCAATCAACCAATTAACATTTTTTTACAATAAAACAAAAAAAAACATTTTATTATTTATTAACTTATTTTGTAAATAAATGTAAATTAAATCAAATTAGTTTAATTAATTAACTTTAATACTTTTTTACAATAAATAAAAACAATTTAGAATTAGGTTTTGCTAACTTTTAACTTCTATTTATTTTCTCTTTATTTTCATAAAAAACATAAAAACACAAAAAAAACTTTTTTTTAATTAATTAATTAATTAGTTATTAGTTTTAATTTCATTAATTACAAAAAAAGGACAAAAATTCAATTCTTTCTTAAAAAAGGGTCAAAACCCTTAGGACGTTCCCGATTAAATTTCTACTCGCGCGCATTTATTTATTTTGATTATTTATGTAACTGTCTCCGGATATGTAATAGTTAATTAGGATTTTATCGCCTTATTTAAATTCTCGCACTTTATTTTCCAAAACGGGTTTTTGTTTTTGGTGATGTATAGACCCGCGCCTTGTAATAGCTAGATTTACATTTCCGCAATTTATTTTCCGCACTCCTAACTGTTAACAATGCATGAAAGAATGTATGAAAAATAAAACCAATTTGTAGCTCACAAATAACATGTACAAGACAAACATTAACATGAAACAACACACATGCACATGCCACTCTTAGGGTACGCCTCACTGGTTGCCTCGAACGTGGTCATCAAGTATAGGGTGTCTTAGAGGTCGCCCTCCTGTCTAAGATCCAGTTGCCTCGAAACAGTTGCATCGGATAAAAGGATCTAGGACATTAGGGTTATCACTAAGATGTCCTACCATTGCTTTGGTGACTACACTGTCCCTTAATCGAATTGACCCGAACAACTCCAACGATGGTGCTACCTACCTCTCAATGGTGGGATATCACTATCTAAAGGACTCTTACACAGCCTAATTCCTTAGAGTAGGTAGATTTCTCTTAAGTACTTGCTCTTTTCAAAAACAAACAAAAACAACTTTTCGCACCTACACTTTCAAAAGTTTTCAAACAAATTTTTCATACACTCTTGAGGACAGATACAAGAGTTACTTAGAAACTTTTTAAACAGAACCTTTTTTAAAACCCATACATACTTGAAAAGCAAACAAATTTTGAAAACATAAGAGCAAGTACCTAAGAGCCCGTGGATAACCACGGATAAAAAGGGTGCTAACACCTTCCCTTTCTATAAATCTACCTCCCGAACCGAGAAACATTCTCGAATAAGGAATTTTGTTGTGCTTTTGTCCTTTCCATATTGGAGAACATAAAAGACGGTGGCGACTCTTGCTTACCGCGACATTTCGCGAAACCAGCTTAAAAAACAGTCAGTTCTATTCCCACCGATCACAGAACTGGCGACTCTGCTGGGGATTATAAAAGTGAGGTGTACCTTAGGATTAGATCATACTTATGTTTTCAATTTCTTTGCTTTGATTGCTTTATATTTGTGGGCTTTGCATCAGAGTTTCATAGATCCTAACCCGGATCTGGGGATACCCTTTTAGGTAGCATAAGCTGTGAGGGACTTGTCCGGCGTAGACCGACACGGGTGAAGCAGTGGCTACGTTGGTGTGGCACCTTGGTCTGTACCGATATCCCTTATGTTGCAACGAGGAGAATATGGGTCTTCTGAGGAGTCATTAAGCACCAACCGACCTTAGAACCCTAATGTGATCCAACTTGGCCATAGAACAGTAGCAGTATGCTACACCCATTGAGGCTAAACTCTCGCGATGGTTCTGGCCGCAAGAAAAGATTGCGACGCTGGAGTTATGACCGATTGAGGGTAGTCAGTGATATTGGGATCCTCTAGAACCCGGTTACTTTTGATAGGACAGGTCTTAACCAACGAAACTGAAAGAGGGTAGTACCTGAACTTCATGCTGGCCTAAACTCTAAGGGTTGTCTGGTGTGACTTGTGTGCCTTTTCATGTTTGCCTTTGTGAATACTTGTGGTGTGCTTTACCATAACATCATACCATCATACCATTGCATGCATCCTGCATAAGGACTGACCTATTTCAAAGACAAGAGGGTTTCACCTTTGCTCTGTTTTGTAGGACATCATGATGCTTGTGCGAAGGAACACTATTCGGCTCAACTTTGTTCACCCACCTGATTTTCTTAAAGAGTTGGTTGACAGGATTCCAAACACTGCTTCCTTCATCCAGAGGCATGGTTCTCTTCTCGGTTTAGTCACTTCAAAGTGGGACCAACAATTGATGAGTGTCTTGACCCAGTTTTATGATCCCTTGTACAATTGCTTCACCTTTCAAGACTTCCAGCTGGTCCATACCCTGGAAGAATGCTCTGATTTTCTTGGTATCCCTATCTTGGATCAGACCCCATTCACTGGTTGGGAAAAGACTCTTAGGCTTGAGGAGATTGCTGCAGCCCTTCCCTTGACCAATAAGGAGGTAATGGACAACTGGGTGACCAGAAGCGGAGTTAAGGGCTTCTTGGCTAAGTTTCTGATTGGTAAAGCTAACAGTTTCTGGAATGACTTAGACCTCAGGGCATACGAGGACATTTTGGCTCTCTTAATCTATGGTCTAGTTTCCAAATCCTTATAACTTTGTCAATATCAATGCCATAAGGATCTTCATGTCTCGGAACCCTGTACCCACTCTCTTGGGTGATATCCTGCAACAACTCTATGCTCGTACTGCCCGAAGACGAGGAACTCTATGGTGTTGTACTCCTTTGTTAGTGAGGTGGTTTATTTCGCACCTCCCCAAGTTCGTGCTGAAGAACCAAGAAGGAAGAGGCTGGGCTCATAGGTTAATGTCTCTCACTGAAAAGGACATCATTTGGACTCTCAGAGGTTTAGATGAGGTGGCTGTTATTGATCGTTGCGGAGAGTATCCTAATGTTCCATTGATCGGTACCCAGGGAGGAATCTCTTATAATCCATGTTTAGCTCTCCGTCAATTTGGAAGAGCCAGAAGAGCAGGGCCTCATGAGATGTTGGTACCTCACATCAGTTTTGAGTTTCAGGTAGATAGTGACGAACTGCGCCGTAGATTCATCAAAGCTTGGGACGGAATTCACAAAGCTGACCCACATGAGTTGGGACCGAAGACTTCTATGCCAATGGAACCCTATTACAGATGGGTCCGCATCCGTGCTCAGAAGTTAGATATGCCATATGAAGCTGTCAGGCCTATCATTCTTGAAATTCCTGATGGAGACAGGGTTCCTCCAACCATACTCCCTCCTCAGATACCCACTGATGTTGATACACTAAAGAGGTCTTAGGCGCAACTACAGGAAGAGCGGGATTCTTATCGGGAAAAGTTCAACGAACAGGAACAGAAGATCCAGAAGCTGACCAAGCAATTGGAGAACGAGCGGATCATGAATGACTATATCCGTACTGAGAAGAGGAGGCCATGGGAGCACTGATGGGCTTTGGATGTTTCCTTTACAGCTTTTATTTCCTTTTCAGTATTTTCATTCCTGTAACGCCTAAGGGCAATTTGTTGAACAATTTAAATTCCAAAGTTTAAATCTAATAAAGTGTGTTCCTTTTGTCTACAAAGTTGATTCCCGATTGTCTTTAAAAACATAATTCATACGCATTTCATTCATCATATGCATCACAGGTACCCTTTTTCTACAGGTTGCTTAATCATCTTCGCTGTTTATTTCAGCACTCAATCATCATGAATCCTGAACCAACTACCGAACAAGCTATCAAGGCCCTCCAGGCCCAGAACGCCCAATTTCAAGAGCTGGTCATGAGCTTAGCCCAAGGACAACAGGAGTTGAAGGCTTTGCTCCTGAAAAAGAAGAAGAAGAGGACTGTGATGTTCAACACTGGACGCAGACTCGGGAATACACTACAGAATGAAGCTGGGCTAACTACTCCATCTGTTGGGGAAGGCAGTCACCAGGAGGGAAGGGTTCCTAGTCCCATGATCTCTGACACCGAGACAGACTTCAATGATGAACAGTACCCTCCTTCCGAGGATCGGTACAAACAGCTGGAGGACCGGTTAAATGCTATGGAGATTCAACATGTGCCTGGGTTGGATTTTGGAGACTTAGGGTTATCTTTTGGGGTGGTAATCCCACACAAGTTCAAGGCACCTACCTTTGTGAAGTACGACAGGGCTTCTTGTCCTAAGCTGCACCTCCGTTCTTATGTAAGGAAGATCCAGCCTTACACTGCAGACAAGAACTTATGGATCCATTTCTTCCAGGAGAGTCTTTCAGGGACTCAACTCGAATGGTTCTATCAGCTGGATGGAACCAATATTCGTAACTGGGAGGACTTGGCTACTGCTTTTTATAAACAGTATCAGTACAATTCCGACCTCGCTCCTACGCGTACCCAACTCCAGGGTATGTCACTAGGAACGGGTGAAGGTTTTAAGGAGTACGCGCAGAAATGGAGAGACCTGGCTGGCAGGGTGCAGCCACCGTTGACTGATCGTGAACTCGTGGACATGTTCTTGGGGACCCTGTCTGGTCCGTTCTTTAATCACCTGATTGGTAATTCCTCTGCTGGGTTTACAGACCTGATCCTGACTGGTGAGAGGATCGAAGCTGGTATCAAATCGGGGAAGATACAGAAAGGTGCCTCCTCGAGTACTGAAAAGAAGCCCTTCAAGAAGGAAGCTAGTGCTGTTTATGGTCCCAGGAGACAGAACAAACCAGAATGCCACCAAGTTGTCAACACGGTGGTAATTTCAAAGCCTGCTGCTGCCCCTCAGCAGTACAACCAGCCAAGAGTTGAGAGGCCCAAAAGACAGTATACTCGGCTCAGCATGGCTCTCTCTCAGATATTGCCGCAACTACTGTCAACCAATCTGGTAACTGTCAAAGAAGCTCCGAAGGTGGTAAACACAACCTCTCCAAAGTACAACCCCAACGCCCGTTGCGCTTATCAATCTGATAGCCCGGGGCAGAACACAGATGATTGTTGGGATCTGAGGAATAAGGTTCAAGACCTTATTGATGCTAAAGAGGTACAATTTGAGGCGCCCGAGAGGCCTAATGTGGTGACAGCTCCCATGCCCAACCATGGAGTAAATGCTATCAGGATGGATGATGAAGTGGAAGAATCCGAATTCGACAGCTGGATCTACCCAACGACCGAAGATGGACCAAGCAACTGGACTGCCAAAGACTCCATACCTGTTACTTTTGTCACTCAGTAATGAACTCCTTTGTTTTAAAGTTGTAACGAACAATATTACCAAAACTTTATGGCCTGGTGTCCTACCCGGGGCACCGTGGCTTCATTTGTGAGGGCTTTTGTGTGTCACTTCCATATATCATTAATAAAAGCATTGGACGTTTTTTACATTTCAAATCTTGCGCTCCTTTTCTTTCTTTATATATTACAAAACAGCTATATTTACACACACTCACCTATACAGGTTCCAATCCACTCTGGATCTCACTGGCAACGACTCTGCTACTGCCAGTTATGACTTCGAAAATCCGATCAACTTAGCCGAAGACGAAGGTGAAGATGATTGCGAAGTGCCTGGTGAGCTTGCAAGACTGCTACTCCAGGAAGAGAGGGCCATTCAGCCACATGAAGAGCCAGTGGAAACGGTAAATCTGGGTACTGAGACAGACAGAAAGGAAGTCAAGATTGGTGCCAATCTGGGGCTCGGCGTGAAACAACGATTGATTCAGATGTTGCATGATTATGTGGAAATATTTGCCTGGTCTTACGAAGACATGCCTGGGTTGGATACCGACATTGTGGTTCATCACCTGCCTACCAAGGAAGACTGCCCTCCGGTTAAACAGAAGGTCCGACGTATGCGTCCAGAGATGTCTGAGAAAATCAAAGCTGAGGTTATGAAACAATTTGATGCCGGGTTTCTAGCAGTGACTTCTTACCCTCAGTGGGTTGCCAACGTGGTTCCAGTACCGAAGAAGGATGGCAAGGTCCAAATGTGTGTTGATTACAGGGATTTGAATAGGGCGAGCCCTAAGGATGATTTCCCTCTGCCTCATATCGACGTTCTGGTTGACAACACTGCTCAGCATAAAGTATTCTCCTTCATGGACGGGTTCTCCGGTTATAATCAAATCAAAATGGCTCCTGAAGACATGGAGAAGACCACTTTTGTTACTCAGTGGGGCACCTTTTGCTACAAGGTCATGCCTTTTGGGTTGAAAAATGTTGGGGCAACCTACCAACGTGCCATGGTTGCTTTATTTCATGATATGATCCATCATGAGATTGAGGTATATGTCGACGATATGATTGCAAGGTCCCAAACTGAGGAGGAACACCTTGACCATCTGCAGAAACGGTTTGACCGTCTGAAGTTGTACAAGCTGAGGTTGAACCCGAACAAGTGCACCTTCGGGGTAAGATCTGGAAAATTGCTAGGCTTCGTCGTGAGCGACAAAGGTATTCAAGTGGACCCTGCCAAAGTGAAAGCCATACAAGAGATGCCAACTCCCAAGACAGAGAAAGAAGTCAGAGGCTTTCTAGGACGGCTGAACTACATTGCCCGATTCATCTCACATCTAACTGCTACCTGTGAACCAATCTTCAAGCTACTGAAGAAAGATCAAGTAGTACGTTGGAACGATGAATGTCAGGCCGATTTCGAAAGAATCAAAGAGTATCTCCAAGAACCACCCATTCTTATGCCACCGGTTGAAGGGAGACCTCTAATACTATACTTGACAGTACTTGACAGCTCAATGGGGTGTGTACTGGGACAGCATGACGAGTCTGGCCGAAAAGAGCACGCTATTTATTACCTTAGCAAAAAGTTTACCGACTGTGAGACCCGATACTCACTGCTCGAGAAAACTTGTTGCGCTTTGGTATGGGCTGCTCGCCGGCTGAGACAGTATATGTTGACTCATACTACTCTGTTGATTTCAAAAATGGATCATATCAAGTACATATTCGAAAAGCCCGCTTTGTCCGAAAGAATAGAAAGATGGCAAATGATCTTGACAGAATACGATATCCAGTACACGACTCAAAAAGCAATCAAGGGAAGTGTATTGGCAGACCATCTGGCACACCAGGCAGTGGATGACTACCAGTCTATGAACTTTGAATTTCCAGACGAGAATATCATGGTAGTGACTGACTGTGAAGTACCTGGACCGGATGAAGGACCTGAGGAAGGATCCCGATGGTCTATGCACTTTGACGGAGCCTCAAACGCTTTGGGTAACGGTATTGGCGCCGTGATCATATCCCCTAAAGGCACTCATACTCCACTTACTGCCCGACTATGTTTCAACTGCACCAACAACATGGCGGAGTATGAAGCATGTATCATGGGTCTTCAAGCTGCAATTGACTTAAGGATCAAGTTTCTGAGTGTCTTCGGAGATTCCACTCTTGTGATCAATCAGATCAAAGGCGAGTGGGATACGAAACACCCGAATCTTATTCCTTACAAAGAGTATGTGTTGACGTTGATTCCCCACTTCGAGGAGATAACTTTTGAACACTTCCCAAGAGAGGAGAATCAGTTGGCGGACGCGCTAGCTACGATGTCTTCTATGTTCAAAGTCAAATGGGACAACGAAGCTCCCCGGATCATTATCTGGAAATTGGACGAACCTGCACATTGTTGTGATCTTGAGGCTAAAGAGGTAACTGAAAAACCTTGGTATCATGAAGTGAAGAGGTACTTGGAAGCTCAAGAATACCCTGAGGGTGCATCTGTTAATGACAAGAAGTTCCTGAGAAGGTTCGCGGAAAAGTTCTTCCTCAGCAACGACATTCTGTACAAGCGAAACCATGATTCAACCTTACTGTGTTGTATGGATAAGACTGAAGCAGAAAGGATCATGGCAGAGCTACACGAAGGTACCTTCGGAACACATTCCAGTGGACATACTATGGCAAAGAAAATCCTTCGGGCAGGATATTTCTGGTCTACAACGGAAGCTGATTGTTACCAACATTCTCGGACATGTCATAAATGCCAGATATATGATGATAAGGTGCACGTTCCTCCAGTACCTCTGAATGTCTTGACAGCACCTTGGCCTTTTGCAATGTGGGGCATTGATATGATCGGTGAGATCAGACCTACGGCATCCAACGGGCATCGCTTCATCCTAGTAGCGATTGATTACTTCACAAAGTGGGTTGAAGCAGCTTCCTATGCTACGGTAACCAAGAACGTCGTGGCACGGTTCATTCGGCATAACCTGATATGTCGATACGGTGTCCCGGAAAGGATCATTACGGACAATGGTACCAATCTTAACAACAAAATGATCACTGAGCTCTGCGAGCAATTCAAGATACAGCACCACAACTCTTCTCCCTACCGGCCGAAGATGAATGGGGCTGTCGAAGCAGCTAATAAGAATATCAAGAAGATTGTGCAGAAGATGACAGTGACGTACAAAGATTGGCACGAGATGTTACCGTTTGCTCTTCATGGGTACCGTACCTCGGCACGGACGTCAACAGGGGTAACCCCCTTTTCTTTGGTCTATGGCATGGAGGCAGTCTTGCCTATCGAAGTCCAAATACCCTCTCTCCGGATAATGAAGGATGCAGGTTTGAGCAAAGACGACTGGATCCAGACTCGACTTAATCAATTAAACCTAATCGACAAAAAGAGACTCACTGCTATTTGTCATGGTCAAACGTACCAAAAACGGATGATTGGGGCATTTAACAAGAAAGTCAGACGAAAAGAGTATCAAGTCGGAGACCTGGTAATCAAGCGCATCATTCTTCCTCAAAGTGATCCCAGGGGCAAATGGACCCCTACGTACGAAGGGCCATTTGTGGTTAAACATATCTTCTCAGGAGGAGCTATGATTCTAACTACCATGGACGGTGACGACCTTCCTCACCCCGCCAATGCAGACATAGTAAAAAGATACTACGCATGAATTAAAGACCCGCTAGGTTGACACACCTAGGCAAAAGCAAGGGCTTCCCGGCGAACCAAAAGGGTTCGGGCAAAAATAAGGGATGAAATGAAAAAAATCTGTACACCCGGCAAGTCGAAAACCTGAAAGGGCGGTTTGGGCAAAAATGGGTATCCCGGTGGACTGAAAACCCGAAAGGGCGGTCTAGGCAAAAGTTAGGGATTAAAGCGTAATACTATGTCTCATTGGATCACCCTGCATCCAGAATTCGGCATCAACTATCAGGTTCAGACGGCATCGATCAATCAGCTTCATCTTCAACTAAGCAGCCAAGTGATGAGACGCTTGAATACATAAAGGCGATAGCAGAGTTGGAACCCAGTGGATTTGTTCACATAGCTGTTTCGTTTTTGCACAAAATTGTATAAACTCTCTTGTTCGACGGCGTTCTCTTACTAGGACGTCAGCCTCTTGTACATAAACGCCTATTTACAGGCAAATTCAAAAATCAATACAAATTCATTTTTTCCAGACAAATTGCCAATTATTTTTCCTTTTTCTGTTTTGTCTTGCGAAGAACGTCCAATGTTCATTTTTGATATATGCATTTGACACTAATTGCTAACTCATAAATATTTTCATACGAAACGAAGGACTAATTACAGGTGACATCAGAAACAGGGGCAATAATGAGTTGTCCAAACAATCTAGTTGCTTTGTCCACCAAGGTAGTTTCGGTTGAAGAATGTAACCAAGATATCTTCACTCCCCGCAGAGTAAGACAGGATTAAACAGTACTCTCCTCCGAGCAGAGTTGGTCCCCCATAAGCCCTGAAAAGGCACAATATCTCTAGCAAGTCAGTCAACGCTCTCCCCAAGCAGAGTTAGTTTACTGTCAGCCTTAAGGAAGTTGGATATCCCCAGAAAATCTCAATATTCCCCAGTGGAGTATGCAGATATTCCTAAGCAAGCATCCCCGGCAGTCTTAATATAAGATTGTTCCCCGGCGGAATACAGACACCCCAGTGGAGCCACCTCCCCAGTACAGTCTCAAAAAGTCTCCCCAGGAGAGTTGAACCATCTCCCCCAGTAGATTCTGGAAGCTTATCCCCAGTAGATTCTGGAAGCTTATCCCCTGCAGAGTACATATCTCTCCCCGGCTTTATTCAAAGGTTATTCCCCACCAGAGATTATAACTGGGTTATCCTCAGCTAATTACCACGGAAGGATCGTCCTCGGCGAAGTTCTTCCTATCCCCCAGCGGAGTTCATCAAATCCTCACCATGACATATCAACGGAGTCCCCAGCAGAGTTATCATCAAATCCTCAACGAAGTATCTCTTCCCACAGAGTATTCCCCGCAGAGTAATCTCTCCAACAAGTTTATTCCCCAACGGAGTCATCTTCTTCTATCGGTTTATTCTTGCAATCATCATCCCTAGCGGAAACGAAGAACTCTACTCTTCAAATATCAGCCCAGGATTCAACAAACTCCCGGCACTCGTCAAGGATTTATTTTCCTAGACGAAAATACATTCATCACATTATCATACACCATGACGCATGCATATACGCATCATAACGCACTATCTCATTTTGAACATCATGACATCATGCATTTCATACATCATGACATTGCATACGACTGATGTTTTGCCTTTTCAGGAAAAAGGTTAATCCAAAGATGATTACTATCAACTGCCGCAATTCCAGATTCGATTCCTGTATCTAGCCAGGGCATATTTGTGAGTATTTGATTGTAGATTTGACACCTGTATCCAGCCAGGGCATGTCTGCATGAAAAGTTTAGAGATTCGATACCTGTATCCAGCCAGGGCATATCTGTAGACGAAGAATTCCGGATTCGATTCCTGTATCTATCCAGGGCATATCTGTGAGTAACTGATTGTAGATTTGATTCCTGTATCTAGCCAGGGCATGTCTGCATAAAGAATTCCAGATTCGATTCCTGTATCTAGCCAGGGTATATTTGAAGAGTTTGAAGATTTGATACCTGTATCCAGCCAGGGCATATCTGTAGATGACTAATTCCAGATTCGATTCCTGTATCTAGCCAGGGCATATCTGAAGAGTTTGAAGATTCGATACCTGTATCCAGCCAGGGCATATCTGTAGATGACTAATTCCAGATTCGATTCCTGTATCTAGCCAGGGCATATCTGAAGAGTTTGAAGATTCGATACCTGTATCCAGCCAGGGCATATCTGTAGATGACTAATTCCAGATTCGATTCCTGTATCTAGCTAGGGCATATCTGTAGATGACTAATTCCAGATTCGATTCCTGTATCTAACCAGGGCATATTTGAAGAGTTTGAAGATTCGATACCTGTATCCAGCCAGGGCATATCTGTAAAACGACCAGTTCTAGATTCGATTCATGTATCTAGCCAGGGCATATCTGCGAATGATTGATTGTAGATTCGATACCTGTATCTAGCCAGGGCATGTCTGCATGAAGAGTTTAGAGATTCGATTCCTGTATCCAGCCAGGGCACGTCTGTAAGCAACCTTTTGAAGTTCCGGATTCGATTCCTGTACTTAGCCAGGGCATATCTGTGAGCGATTGATTGTGGATTCGATACTTGTATCCAGCCAGGGCATATCTGCATAAAGAGTTTGAAGATCAACCCCTGTAACAGGCCAGGAAACCATCTTCCTTTCTCAAAGTACGCAAGTTCTCGCTAAGGAATCTCTTATGCGATCGACACCTAGATGGCATCTTTAAGCCCATCTCCACAACTATCCATTACAGTTCCAAATGGCATCTATAAGCCCATTCCCAATAAGGTTCTGTCACATCTCCAGATGGCATCTATAAGCCCATCCACCTACCAACTGTCTCCAAATGGCATCTATAAGCCCATTCCCGACAAGGTTCTGTCACATCTCTAGATGGCATCTATAAGCCCATTCTCCTATCCACCATCTTTCCAAATGGCATCTGTAAGCCCATTCCCGCCATCACACTGCTGATACTCCACTATGTGAGTGCAAATTTTTGGGCACTCTAGTGTTCAATCATCTTCCACCTTCGGATCACGAAAGGCACACAAGCCAATCTACATCCTCAGGTATAAGAAGATTGAACAGGGGCAACTGTTGTACCCCAAAATTTGCCCTCCCATATTCTTCAAAGTTTTGACAAGCATCATCTTAATTGGCTCAAATCTACTCAAGGGGTGCACAGTCAACCACCCTCCTAAGCCAGTCAAATTAGGGTTTTGGTTCTTGCAAGGAAGTTGAGGTTTTCAAGGGCTCAATCAAGTCCCACATGCCTATAAACATTGTCAAGCATCTACATGCCAAGTTTCAAGGCTCACAAGGTCAAGTTGCACAGTCAAAAGCCTCATTTGCTTCACAATCAACTGTAAGGGCAAAATGGTCATTTGGCAGTCAAAAGTCAAAAATTTTGGTCAACATCTTATTTTGAAGCCACAATCATCACTTGGTCAAATCTTGACCATGATTTCACAAGAATGGCTCAAAAATCATCAAGATGCAAAAGTTTCTATTTTTGGACAGCTGAAAAGTCAACTGTAACTTGACCAAGGCATAACTTTTTCATGGTTCATCATAAAAATCCAATCCAATGCTCATTTTGAAGGGGGTGACATTTCCTACAACTCATCTTCACATTCCAAGTCCAAGAAATGCTCTCACAAAAAGTTATCAATTTCAACATTATAGGTCATTTTCAAAAGTCAACAAAAAGGCATTTTAAGTCAAAGACCATACTTAAGATTGGTAAATCAAAATGACATGGGACCAAAGGCATTGGTTAGAGGACTTGAAGACCTTTCCAAAATGTCCAAGAACATGTTCATATGATCAAAATTGAGCAAGATATGCATTGGAGAAGTTGGGAAATTTTTGTGAAATGGCAAAAGTCAACTATCCTTGAAACTTCAATTTTTGACAAAAGGGCCCACTTTTTCCACTTGATTCAGCCTTGTCATGCCACCCACGTGTCCCATGATCAATTTCAAGATTAAACATTAATTTTTCTATTTTTATTTAATTTTATTTGATTTAATTCATTTTAAATCCATAAAATTCAAATAAAATCAAAAAAATTAATTAAATAACATCTTTTGATTTGAATGACTTTTATGTGTTATGAACAACCTACCAATTTCGTGCTAGGGCCATTTTAAGCATAAAAATTCAAATTTGAACAAAATTGGAAAATGCTTTAATGGTGGTTATGAAGAAATCCAAAAACATCATTGCAATGGATCATTGGCTCTTAATGTGACTTATTCTCATTCATACATACATATGCAAGTGTTCCATACCTGATTCACGACCTGGAGTTCATTGAAACGGCCAAACCAAATTCCAAAAAGTTGAAGAAAAGTTGAAAACTGAAATCAATCTTCCAGCACAATTCAAACGCTTTTCTTGATTCCAACACCTTGTTGGACCTTCCAGGAACCTATTGCGATCAAGAACGAGCTCTAACACTCAAGGAATCATTCACTTCAGTCACACGGTTTGTCTAACTTTGTCAAATTCGAAACTCAAAATTCTTGCACATTTAACATGATATAATTGTTGTTTTGTATTGCTAACGCTCTTCTGAAGCTAATGGTATAAGGCAATTGCATTTTGGAGCCCTGAGTCACAAACCACCATGGATGATTTTTAGGTTTTCAAAGCTTTCGAATTGGGGGTTTCTCATATAGGAAAAATCAGAACTGCTAAGACCCATGGTTGAAACCGGCTTGACGAGACAAAAACAAAACTATCCTCGCGCCCTTTTTATATTACATGTAGACTTAATCGCTATTTTCTGCAGTTTCACTTTGTGGGGGTTAAAAAACCCCGCTAATTGTTTTCTTTTTACAGGCATTTAGTGAAGAAGATGAGACGTGGAAGAGCATGATTGGCTTGTTCAAAAACGCGCGCTACTTTTTTCTTTTTTCAGCATATAACGCGTTTATTCTATATTATATTTGTTTCTTATTTTATTAACAAACGCGCATGAGTGGTCTAGTGGTACAGGTGCTGGCTGTGAATCACTGGGGCCTGGGTTCGAATCCCAGGTCCCCCATAATTTCAATATTATTTTTCCTTATACAATCATATGCAGGATACTGAGTGATGTCCATCATACACCTCACACGCCAGCTTGCCATGTGGCCTCAAGTCAACAATCTGAAGGCCAAGAAAGAGGGACTACCATGCTCCTCAGTCAACTACGCCATGGACAATTTCAAAAGTCAAAAAGGCTTGAGACAATGGGCCTAAATTCCTGATTCACCTCCCAAAAAAAGGCCTGCACCCTCCCTGGGTTCTTATTTTCTTTTCCTTTTTTCTTTTCTTTTTTTTATTTTCTTTTCTTTCATAAATTCCCTTTTATTAATTATTAGTTTTTATTAATTATTCAATCAACCAATTAACATTTTTTACAATAAAACAAAAAAAAAACATTTTATTATTTATTAACTTATTTTGTAAATAAATGTAAATTAAATCAAATTAGTTTAATTAATTAACTTTAATACTTTTTTACAATAAATAAAAACAATTTAGAATTAGGTTTTGCTAACTTTTAACTTCTATTTATTTTCTCTTTATTTTCATAAAAAACATAAAAACACAAAAAAAAACTTTTTTTAATTAATTAATTAATTAGTTATTAGTTTTAATTTCATTAATTACAAAAAAAGGACAAAAATTCAATTCTTTCTTAAAAAAGGGTCAAAACCCTTAGGACGTTCCCGATTAAATTTCTACTCGCGCGCATTTATTTATTTTGATTATTTATGTAACTGTCTCCGGATATGTAATAGCTAATTAGGATTTTATCGCCTTATTTAAATTCTCGCACTTTATTTTCCAAAACGGGTTTTTGTTTTTGGCGATGTATAGACCCGCGCCTTGTAATAGCTAGATTTACATTTCCGCAATTTATTTTCCGCACTCCTAACTGTTAATAATGCATGAAAGAATGTATGAAAAATAAAACCAATCCGTAGCTCACAAATAACATGTACAAGACAAACATTAACATGAAACAACACACATGCACATGCCACTCTTAGGGTACGCCTCACTGGTTGCCTCGAACGTGGTCATCAAGTATAGGGTGTCTTAGAGGTCGCCCTCCTGTCTAAGATCCAGTTTCCTCGAAACAGTTGCCTCGGATAAAAGGATCTAGGACATTAGGGTTACCACTAAGATGTCCTACCATTGCTTTGGTGACCACACTGTCCCTTAATCGAATTGACCCGAACAACTCCAACGATGGTGCTACCTACCTCTCAATGGTGGGATAGCACTATCTAAAGGACTCTTACACAGCCTAATTCCTTAGAGTAGGTAGATTTCTCTTAAGTACTTGCTCTTTTCAAAAACAAACAAAAACAACTTTTCGCACCTACACTTTCAAAAGTTTTTAAACAAATTTTTTATACACTCTTGAGGACAGATACAAGAGTTACTTAGAAACTTTTTAAACGAAACCTTTTTTAAAACCCATACATACTTGAAAAGCAAACAAATTTTGAAAACATAAGAGTAAGTACCTAAGAGCCCGTGGATAACCACGGATAGAAAGGGTGCTAACACCTTCCCTTTCTATAAATCTACCTCCCGAACCGAGAAACATTCTCGAATAAGGAATTTTGCTGTGCTTTTGTCCTTTCCATATTGGAGAACATAAAAGATGGTGGCGACTCTTGCTTACCGCGACATTTCGCGAAACCAGCTTAAAAAACAGTCAGTTCTATTCCCACCGATCACATAAAGCATATGTTATACAACACCATGATCAATACATATACATATGTTCAGAGTAAATATAAAAAAAAACCAATAAAAGAGAAAGTCATAAAGAAGAAACAAAGGAAAAATAAACATCTCATGGGTTGTCAACTTCGATTTATGAGAACTCCGCCTTTAGATCATCCATAAGCCAACTCTATTGGTGTTTTCTAGCTAATCTACCAACGAATGAGGTTGATAAAGTTGGGAGCTCTAAAATTCCCCAAAACCATCCCTTGAAATGAAATGAAATGAACGTTATAAGATAAAACTCAGTAGACCGCGCTTAGTGGCCTTAGCGTGCTAAACGGGCTACACTGATATTTACATGTTAAACCGCCAAAATCTTGCTAAGAGGGCTATTTACGCTTAACGGGATCATAAATTCACTTCTGCCAAAACTGTCAAAACATGTGTAGCGCGCTACAGCTTGCGCTTAGCAAGCTTCCCTAATGAAATCTTCCAAAACTTGAATTTTTACTCCGAAACCGTGCACTTGAAGTTGTGCCTTCGACACCTTATTCCTCCATGCTCCAAATATGCCTCAACACCTACAAAACGACATAAAATCTATTAATTGGTACAAAAATGAATCAAAAACTCAATGTGTAAAGGATATATATTTACAAACAAAGTTGGGAGTTATTCAAAGAATATCAACAAAAGAACTGATAAGTGCCACAAAACATATATACAAAATAACTATATTTTGGAACTTATCAAACTCTCTCCAACTTGAACTTGTTTGTCCTCAAACAAGGCCAAACAACTCAAAGAACAAATGTAACTAACCAAAGAATCATGAATCAACAGGTTTTGAAAACGGAAAACAAATATATGGTTCAAACAAAAACTCACAAGCAAAGTAAATACTTACCACAATCCTACAACGACAATATGAAAGCGAAACTAATCCTAAGTACAAAAATCATGTGAAACCATCTAAAACAATACAAGATCACATCATGAATCACACCTAAAAAAAAGTCGTCGAGGAATGAAAAACACACAATGGTGAGGATTTGACACTCATCCAACAGTCTTGCAAACAAAATACTAAATTATGCATTCATCCAAAAATTCACATTGAGCATACAAAGGCAAGAATCATAAGGGCTTTTCAAGATTGTAATGTCGCCTGATTAACAAACAAGGGATAATGCTTAAGGCTAATCAAAACAAAAACTTGCCTAAACATAAGGGAGTGATCAACTGACAAAGTTTCAAACATAAAAAATTCAATCAAACTTCTTTTTTCATCCCAAAGTTTCACACTAATCACATACTTATTAACACAATATTATTCTACTCTTTTTGTTTTTCTTTTTCAAAACTTTTTCATCTTTTTTCTTTATTTATTTTTCTTTCTTTCTTTCCTTATTTATTTTTTTATTTATTTTTAATAACCGCATAGCAACCAACAAATAAATGAGTAAACATTTCTCTCCCCAACTTGAATTCAACCAACATCAATATGTGAATACTCCCTACTTTCTAAGGCAAGATAAAAATCCATACAACAACACAAGGTTGAGGGTTCAAGAAACAAAAAGAATCAAAATCTATATAAAAATAGAACTAAATACTTATAGACAAGCATCAAGTTCACACGAAACATGGATATTGACAAAGCTCAAAGGGGGTTAACAAATGCTCACACATTCACATGGTGAATTGACTATTTGATCAAGGTAGTTGTGCTCAAAATGAAACAAAAATGCCTTGTTCCTTTTTCATGCTTTCATACAATCAACACAAACAAAAGATTAAACATAATGAAATCCAGTTAAAACAAGAATTGTGACCTCCAGCATATATTAATAGTGGAAAGATTCCTCACATTTGAGGTAAAAAGGAACTAAAGTGATTCAATCAAAAAATAAGTAATGCAAAAGAATGAATGACATGAAATTATATAAATGAAAAGTTTCCTAAACATGTTATGCTATAGAAAGCGATAAATGAGTATCTGGAGTGTAACAACTTTAAAATAATATCATTACCGTACATCCGCAAGTTGAAACACTCAAATTTGGAAAATCACCTAATGCGACCTCAAGCTATCTAACCAAAATTGGAGTTCAAACAACAACAAAAGAATTAATTATACCACTATTATGTAACCTATAAAGCCTTGGTGAAAGTGGGAAAAAGGAAGGCAAGTGAAAAAAAAAGAATTCATTGGTGAAACACAGCTAAGAGTTCTAAGCGGGCTAGACCGCGCTTAGCGGTAGCAGAAAAATGCAGAAAAGTCAGAACAACCTCTGACTTCTCAAGCGCAATCTTCACTCACACCTACACATCTCAGCTACAAAATTGTACAAAATTTAAAACCGACAAATATCCTCAAGCTAAACCCGACAAAATTTTGGATAACAAAGATTAACACATTATCCCAAACTACTTTTAACAAACAAAAAGGCTGGGTAAAAGTTGGATAAACAGGTTGAAAAGTGAAGAATGAGAATTTTAAAATTGGTCAAATTTCAACTTGTTTAGCCAATTCACCAGACTACATATACTAATACAATAAAAACAATAAAGAAACTAAAAACAATAAAACATGCTTGTTTTATGTCGTAAACTCGGTGCTTGTTATTTATACACACTTCTCCAAGTTGCCTCTTTACACGGTTAGTGCTCACCAACGGCGAAACTTAACCAAACACCTTAGCAAACGTGTAGAGAAACAGACATATACACTATATTCACAAGTATGCAAACATGTTAAATTCACAAGTATGGTAAACATAAACAAATAAATGCACAAGTACACATTTACAATTCTAATTACACAAAACATGTACAAGTGAAAATATACAAGTTCATTTACAAATTCTATACAACATATATATTATGTACAAAACTCAAAAAACAAAGAAACTATCGCAATGCGATCCAATATAAAACACCAATTTCTGATAACTGTGTGTTGTACCCAAAAATTTTCCCTCTCATTTATCAAGTATTTTCTCACAAGATCTCCTTTGTTTCAAGATTGCACAAGGGTTGATCAGCTCAGGACACCTCCTTAGGCACTGATGACCGAAATTAGGGTTTGAGATTGCACAAGTATAATTGAACTTTTAGTGCCTCATATTACTTTCATAGATAATTGTGGACCCTCAAGATTTCTCATGTCAAATTTCAAGTCTTGGATCACATTTTTGCTCAGTCAATTGATCAGTTGACCTAAAAATCAATTGTATTAAGGAAAAAGTCAATTGTGGCCAATTTACAGTCAAACTTCATAATTTTTTATCCATATCAACATTATGAACTCCTATATGTCATCTGATAAAGTTTGGATCACAATTCCTCAAGAAATTTGATCAGATCATCAAAGGGCAAAATGGTCAAAATTAGGGTTTTGACTGAGAAAAGGCAATTTCTGATTTTTGACCTAGCAAATGGTTGATTGGTTGGAAACATGATCTCAAGGTTTCAAATGCATAATTTCGACCTAATGGTATGACTCAAAACTTCCCTCAAGATCAATTGATTGATAGTTGATTTTCAGTCAACTGATCAAAAGTCAATTGTATACTGAAAACTCAAACTTTGACTTTTTGGTCAAAATCAAGTGTCAAAGATCACAATTCATCAAAACATGTCAAAATATGAAACTTGTTCATCAAGAAATCAAAAAGTCAAGATTTCACTTTGAAAAGTCAAAGTTTCCAAACTTAGAATTTTTTCTAAGTGTTGAAAACTTCATATTTTTTCACAACTTTGAGCTAATTTTTCACCATGATGCAAGATGATTCAAAGGAAACTTTCAACATGAAAGTTATAGATCTCAATGAGATATAAAACATTTATTTACAAAACTTCTCCTACACATGCATGGATTTTAAGTTATGATTTTGTGAATACATGTTCATGAAACTTAGAAACTTAGTGAAATTTTGCCCTAGTTTAGGCAGGATTTTGACCTAACTTCTTGGCAATTTTTCACATAGTTCCAAGGGGAATTTTCAAAAGTGATTCAAAGAGGCGTTGTATATCACATTACAAGATTTATAAAATATCCAAGAACTCCTTGAGATCATGTTTGAGCAAGGATAATCGAAGGCATGAAGTTGATATTTCATTCTTGAATTATAGGTCAATTTCATGACGAACAAGAATGCAAATCCATGCTAGGTTGCACAATATTTGCTTTTCAGGCCTCAAACTTGTTTGACACTCTATAATTAAATGTTTTCACAGCTGTTAGAGGCCTCAACTCAAGCATTCAATACATTGCCCATGCTTAATGCCATTTTGGGAAAAAAGTGCACATTGCCATTTTGGAAAAGTAGCTTTTATGCACAAAATCAGTTCTTGAGCTTTGCAATTGTTTTCTTCTGATCACACACAACCTATAACCCAAAAGAAACTTGTCTAAAGTCTCAAAACAACTTATCCTATGCTTGTACTTTGTCTTGAAACTACATTTTCACTTTTCTTTAAAATCAAGTAACATAGCCATAACTTGTACTTGTATGATTCTGACCCTCTCAAGCCTCAGAACCTTTTCCTTACTTATGCACAAGTTGTTTGCATCAAAATACACGCATGCTTAAGCCCTCAAAGACCCTAGAACTCAGAATCACATACAAAAACTCCATTGTTGCAAAATCTGACCAAAAACTTGAAACTCACATCTCCTTCGTGCGTTTCCAAGCCTTTTGGTTCCTAAAGATTCAAAACATCAAATACAACTCATCTCTGACCCTGTTTCATAACTAACTCCATCTTCATCAACCTCCATAACCAAAAATAGAGCTCTGTAAGTTGACTTCTCCAGACCATTCCAGCCACCTTCATCTCAAGCCAGCCATTTCATTAGCTTCCTAGAGGTCCAAGGAAGTTAACCAGATGATTACCACACCTTGAAAGCTGCTCAAATACAAAACACGAATTCTATTTTCAAGGTGAGTTTTCTGACTTTTGAACTCTTCATATAGGCATCATTTGGTTTCCATTTGTGAAGATAAAATGTAGACATCATAGCCCTGAAACTAACCATGTCCTTAGAATTCATTTATGTTGCATGAGTAGTGAGAATTTTAGAGTTGAATTTTCTGAAAAAAATTAGGTCAGATTTGGTACCATTCAAAATTCATGCTCATCTTTAATTTATAACTTTAGTTATTTATATGACTGAACTCGTGATGAAATTTGGAGCAAGTTTCATGTTTATACTTTTGCAAATGGTTGAGAGATGAAGAAGTTACAGGATTTTGAATTCATAACTGGTTATGGCACGAGGAAGAAGATGAAGTCATCTTCAGAAACATGTTTCAAATATATATTTATGGTTTTGTTTATAACACTGGATGTATAGCCACCCCAGTGCTAAGGCAACGCGCTGATAACCAAGAGGGCGTGGGCTCAACACCCAGCGCGCTGTCTTTTGTTCTTTTTTTTTAACACTTTTTTTACATTTTCTTGGTTTCTTTTGCAGCGCCTGGGCCCAGCATTAGGCCTTCTTCATTTTTTGCTAACTTTTCCCCCTAACTTACTTCAGCACCACCTGGCCCAATTTCATTATTATTTCCATTTTCTCATTTTATTTTATTCTTTTTTCCTTTATTATTATTATTATTATTATTAATATTATTTTTATTATTATTAATAAAAATCCAAAAAATATTTTATTTATTATTTCTATACTTATTTAGTTTATCTGTTCCTTAAAAAAACTAAAAAAGAACAAAAAAAAATTTCTTAATAAATTAATTTCTCTTTCTTGATTAATATTTAGATAATTAGGTTTAATTATTATATTATATTATTTTCTTGTAAATTAAAATTAATTTAGAACTTAGGTTTATTTTAATTAAATTTCCTATTATTTCTATTATTTAAAACATTTTCATAAAAACCCTAGAAAACCATTTTAAACTTATTTTTCTTTATTAATCAATTTAGGTTTTAATTTTAGTTAATTTCCATTAATTATTTTCTTAATTAGGTTAAGATCAAAACCTTCCATAAAACCAAATAAAAATCATTTCTTTTTCCATTTTGCATTCTTGCATTTTTATCTTCATTTTTGTAAAATATTCAATATGGTTGTAATAGTTAATTAGATTTAATTTTCTTGCAAAAATCTCCATTTGTAAATTTGTACACTCCCTCCACTATTGATGTAATAGCTTAGTATTTTTATTTTCCGCAATTTAATGTTTTATATATATATATATAAATCTAGTAAATTAGGGTTTGTATGGAAAGATAAAATCAATGCTTAGAAAATCCTAATTCAAAGACAAAACAATGCATGTAAATCAATACACCTGCACACTTACACCCTTAGGGTAAATCCACTTTGTTGCCTTATGAAAATGGCCATATTATACATGTGAGATATCTTAGCAAAAACAAATAAAAAAATACAAGATCATAGTCCCTCGATGACGCTATCGAAGTTTCCTTTCAAAAATGATCTAGTCCCTAAAGAAAATGCTAAGATATCTTACAACATTGCTAATCATGACTATACGATGACCCTTGCCCGTCCCTTTTACATCCAAAGATAGGGTTTCTTACCAAATCAATGGTAAGATAACAATGTCAAAGGAAAGAGGAAATAAACATGAAAGACTTTTGAGTAGGTATAATGTTCCTAGTTGCTTGCTCATTTTCAAACCAAAACATCCTTGCTATTTTCAAAACAAACACCAACACTTTCAAAACACCTTTCAAAACTTGAAAATATTTTCAAAAGATCAACACTTTGTATACATTCTTACGAACGAGAATCACTACAAAGTTTTCCTAAACAATGGCCCCTTTTCAAAATACTTTCAAAAATCACACAAAGTACATTTTCAAACAAAAGCAAGTGATCTAGCAAGCAACTAAGAGCCCGTAGATAACTACGGATGAAAAGGGTGCTAATACCTTCCATTTTCATAATCTACCCCCGAACTAAAGAAAACATATCAAAGGTCTTTCCTGTTCTTTTCAACCTTTCCTTTTGGATAAAAGAAAAGTCGGTGGCGACTCTTGCTATCCGCAATATTTACGATCAAACGCAAAACAACCAAGTCAGTTCTCCCACCGTGTTACACTGTGCCATTTTGTTGACAGCTGAGGTTAGCAGCTCTCAAGAAAAAAACTTGAGTAAGTATCTTTTATCTCTCCACAGGGATTAGTGCATACTGAATTTTTATTCGACAAGTCTAGCGTTCTTGAGTTTGGTTTAAAATGGATTTAAAGTAAATGCAAGAATTAAAACTATTAATAAAAAAAGAATTCATTCTTTGGAGAGGAGAAACTATCTAGCATGAATATATACCACTTGTCAGAAACTTAAACCTATCAATCAACTGTACTCAACATACAATACTCGTCAAAATCATCATGCATCTCTAACATCAGTGTCCATCTCTGTAACACCAACGAGACGTATCACAACCAAACTTATGTCTAACCCAAATTGCAAGAACAACTATATTCTCGTGTCGACGATCTCTCAGCGCAACACAATAACACATAAGCATTAAGCTTCGATACACAAGTGATTGTTAAGCCTAAATATATCTCTAAAGTTTAGAAACTAACAGATTTCCTTCCCTAATCAAGAATTGTGATGTCTATCTCTACAACAACACAAATCCAAACATAAATGCAAAATGATCAAGGAAAGCAACAAGATTGATTTGTAAAGCATATATTATACAACATCATGATCAATATATACATATGTTCAGAGTAAATATACAAATAAAACTCAATAAAAGAGAAAGACATAGAGAAGAAATCAAGGAAAAATAAACATCTCACGGGTTGTCAGCTCCGATTGATGAGAACTCTGCCTTTGGATCATCCATAAGCCAACTCTATTGTTATTTTCTAGCTAATCTACCAAAGAATGAGGTTGATGGACTTGGGAGCTCTAAAATTCCCCAAAACCATCCCTTGAAATGAAATGAATGTTATAAAATAAAACTCAACAGACCGCGCTTAGCGGCCTCAGCGCGCTAAGCGGGCTGCACTGATATTTACATGTTAAACCGCCTAAATCTCGCTAAACGGGCTATTTGTGCTTAGCGGGCTCATAAATTCACTTCTGCCAAAATTGTCAAAACGTGCGTAGCGCGCTACAGCTTGCGCTTAGCGGGCTTCCCTGATGAAATCTTCCAAAAACTCACACTTTTATTCTGAAACCGCACACTTGTGCCTTCGATACTTTATTCCTCAATGCTCCAAATATGCCTTAACACCTATAAAACGACATAAATCTATCAAACGGAACAAAAATGAATAAAAAACTCAATTATACGCAAATAACACATATTTACAAACAAAGTTGTGAATTATTCAAAGAATGCCAACAAAAGAACCTACAAGTATCACAAAACATATATACAAAATAACTACATTTTGACACTTATCAGTAACAAACATTATATTATGATATATTATTTTTGAAATTAATATAGAAAACAATTAAGTATATTTTTATTCCAAAATAGTATA